>CM046450.1:97418022-97820522 GCA_025506515.1 Flaveria trinervia
AGTTTAAAGGTTAGATTTTTCGTGTTTTGTGATGTTCTTCATTATGGCCGAACCCTAGATTCGAATTGATCCTTATTAAGTCGAATTGGTTGTTATTTGATGATGTTAACATGTTAGTTAGATTGTATACATGTTAGTTAACGTCGATTATGCAAGAATTCTATGTTTTTAGTGGATTGATCATGAAATTTGTTATGAAGCAAACCTAATTCGAAATTGTTGTGATTATGCATGATGGTTGATTGTTTGATGAATGTTTGATGATTAATAGGTTGTATGAATGTTAGAATACGTTGATTATGCAAGAAAGTTGGGATTTTGATGCATTGTTCATAGGTTACTAAGAATAGTAACTTTATTTGGTATGTAGTAGTGATCTAGTGATGGATTGATGTTATGGATGGGTTCATGATGATAATTAGATGCTAGATTGATGTTATGAATGCTAGAAATCTTTAATTTGATGATATTGATCATAGCTTGCCAAAAGTAGAAACTTTTGTTTATGAAGATTGTTAGATTGAGGTGTTTAAGTGTTGTTGATCATGTCTAGATGTTAGTATGAGCTTGAATTGGTATATTATTGATGAATTCATGTATACTTTGGATGTTTGATAGATTTTGGGATATTCTTTCCCAAAAGGGAAACTTTATTGTGTAAACGTTGAAGTATGATGTTATGATCATGTTTGGGATGATAGGAACTTGCTATTATGGTCAAGGATGGATTCTAGTGTGATAGAACGTGTTAAATTAGTTGTATGGCATGTTTGGATAATCATGGGTGATAATTGGAATTGGTAATCATGTATGGTTTAGTTGTTGTGTAGTAGTAGGACATCATGCTTGGGTCTGGTAATTGATTGTTGTGATGTTGTGAATGCAATGTATATGCTTAAAGAATTTGGTTGTGATCATTATACACGCGTGCGGATCTGAGGCCCCTACTTAGTGGGATTGGCAGGGTTTAGGATGTGAAGTCGTGAGTGGCTTCACATGGCATGTGATGAATGGTTGAACCTTGTATGACATGTTAGTTGTATTGTAGCTAGTAGTTATGTTAATGTGCTAGATTCACATGACTTGTATAGTACTTGATTGTATGATGATCTATGTGATACACCTGGTTGATATAGCATATCTATGATACTGTTTGAATGTTAATCATGTATGTTGTATGTGCTCATTGGCTTTATTTGAATTATAACTCATAATGTCACCAACGGGTCAACTAGGTCAAAGGTGTCTATTTTTCTGGAAGCTTGAGTCTTTGGTTTTGGGTATGATTAGGGTTTCACATGTCTTTTATTTACACGTACTTATGTACTCACATGATCTAGGTAACCTGTGAAGGTTGGCTATCCTCTCGTTTCTCAAAATAAACCCTAGGTACCTTTGCATACATCAGGTGAGTTCATGCCCCACTCTTTACTTAATCTCTTTTGGGGGAGATAGCATACTGGTATTTATACGAACGCTTTCATTATTTAAGTTGTGTAAAATATTAATATAGTGTTGTTTACCATGGGAAAAGTCCTCACACTTTTGAATTGTTAATATTTAATAGTGGGGAAACTTGGGTAGTACTACTGGGTCTGACGAGCCCCACCTGTGTGACTCGAGGTCAACCGGGTGAAATTTGTCCTATTGATCATTGTCACGACATGGTAAGTCGTGACAGGAGGCAACAACTATCACAGTCAGCTTCAATTGCAAAATCACTATGTATTAATATTTACTGATAATAGACTAGCTATCTATTACATACACTGCTTATATTTATCGCAACTGTTTACATGTTTATGAACTCAAACTCTTGAACTCACCAACCTATGTGTTGACATTTTAGTATGCTTTTCTCAGGTCCTTAACTTGCTTGCCATAGGAGCACTGTACGGTTCACTGCATTTTAAGACACTTTGCCTCAAGACAAGTTGACATTTAACAATTATAGTTTACTTCTGGTTGGCACTTGTTTTGCCATAAGTTATACTTTATAGATTTGGGTTGTTTTCAAAAACGCTTCCGCATTGTTTAAAGTTGGTATTTTGGTTAATTATGTTTAAATTATGGCATTTAGAGTCGTTCTGAGTAACTATTGACTGAGATCCTGGTTTGTTCACACGCCTCGCGTAAAACTCCGCAAGTGGATTTTGAGGGTGTGACAGATTGGTATCAGAGCCATTGGTTATAGGGAACTAGGTTGCATACACACTAGACTATAACCGCATGCAGTTAATTAGTTACCTGTGCCTTACTCTCATCTACTGTATACTCATTGGCATACACGTCACACTCTCTGCAGCATGGCATCGTCTTCAAGAGCTCCGGGTAAACGACCCGGATCACCTACACGATCTGAATCCCCACCTCCTGCACCTGTACCTGATGATGGATTCGATTGTCCCAGACTGGCTTATCCCCGAGAGGAGATTGACTGGGATCAACCATTCGCGTTGATGAAGCGTGACCCTCCGCGTGACTGGCGTTCTTATCCTAGGTTTGTTGACCATATCATGTTTAGGGAACGCGTACCTGTCCTAAAGCCAAGGACTAGGAACAATGCCAATCAACCCATGCTTTCACTCCCATGAACGGCGCAGTCCAACGAGCAACTGATTGCTGCACTAATGGCTGCACTGGATACGGAACAGCATCGTGTGAGACGACTCACGGGTGATGTCTGTACACTACAGCAGGAGGTGTACAACCTGAGACATCAATTGGACGAACTCAAGGAAGAACACGGGAAGACGCTGAACGGTTGTCACCATATGCAAGATGGTGTTATGGCACTCCAAGGACGCGTGACTGCTCGTGAACAGCAGGACGCCATAGCCGATAATAGGATTGCCATCTTAGAAGCTCAACTAGCAGCACTCCAGATTGCTATAGCTCCTGCTCCTGTCGCAGACTTTGAGGATGAGGAGGATCCCGAGGAGGGACCCGAGGAAGAGGAACGGAAGAGATGGAGGATGATAGTGATGGGTCAGACATTGTCGATTGACTTCTTTATATAACTTAGACTACGTAGTGTTCTCTTTTGAAACCTATGTGGGAAGGGTTGTTTCCCCACACGAACGACAAAAATTCAATTTTGACATTGCTAAATACATTGTGACTTATTGCAATTTATTTACTTTGGTTATTATTTTTGTTATGAATGTTGTGGTTGTGATGATACGTTATTTCTTTCATTACTGTTTACTACGCTTCAATGAGTTAAATGTGTATGATGTTACTCATTATTGTATTGTGAATATAAAGTAAAAAGAATAGACGCTCGTGGACGTGGACGTGGACGTGGTCGTGGACGCGGACGTGGACGTGGCACCGGAGAACAGGGTGGTGGTGCTATTAACATGACTCCTGCGGAATTGGCTGCTCTAATTAATGAGCATGTCAGGCGGCAGTGGCTGCTGCCCACACGGGTCAACGGCAGGTAAACAATGACAGAAAAACAAATCTGATATCCTTTATAACTGTAGGGGATGTTTGATTAATGTGTGTTGTGTTAAAACAGGACCACCAGTGTGTACATACAAGTCCTTCATGGACTACAAACCACACACCTACAGCGGTACAGAGGGTGTTGTAGGGCTTGTACGCTGGTTTGAGAAGACTGAGTCCGTTTTCTCCAAATGTAACTGTCCACCGGCGGATCAAGTAAAGTATGCCACCGGGACTTTGGAGGGTGCTGCCCTGTCTTGGTGGAACGCGCAAGTCCAGATGCTTGGACAAGCGATGGCAAATGGACCCCTGGAATGAGTTCAAGGATATGATGATCGAGGAGTACTGTCCTCAAAACGAGGTGCAAAAGTTGGAGATGGAATTCTGGCAGCTTAAGATGAAGGGTTCAGAAATTGAGGCTTACACCACCGTACTCATGAGCTGGCCACATTGTGTCCAGGAATGGTTAATGAGACAAATAAGAGAATCGAGCATTACATACGAGGATTGGTGCCTGAAATCCAAAGTATGGTAACAGCTTCTAACCCGACTACGATTCAGCAGGCCATCCAATTGCCCATAGACTTACTGATCAAGCGGTAGAGCAAGGGCGGTTACCCAAACGGGGCGCTGTGGTGAGCGTGCCCGACAACAAAAGGAAGTGGGATGCTCCCAGCAATAGCAATAACAATCATCATCATCATCGTCTGGCGGTCAACAACAATCCCACAGCAGCAATAGCCAGTTCAGCAGCAGTAGCGGCGGTTCGATAATAACCGCAATTTCAACCAAACTGCCCCAAATAACCAAGGACCCAACGGTTACGGCGGCAGACATCCAAATGCCCACGGTGTAACTACCACCATGTGGGACGGTGTGATAACTTCAAGTGTCAACATTGTGGAAAGATTGGACACGCTGCGAAGGATTTCTGTGGTGAACTAATGAAGAGGCCACAACAATCTCAAGAAACCCCAAGGGTTGTTTTGAGTGTGGGAAAGAAGGGCATTACAAACGAAACTGCCCACAACTAAGAAGGAACGGAAATGGCAACAACAACAACAACAACACAACAATCATGGGAACAACAACAACAATGGAAATAATAACAACAATGGTGGTAATGGCACTGGAAATGGCGGCAATAGAGAAGGAGCCAAAGGGAGAGCCTTCGTCATTGGCTCAGGTGAGGCTCTAAATGATCCCACAACTGTTACTGGTAGATTCCCTGTTAATGGTTGTTTTGCTACGGTACTATTCGATACTGGAGCCGATAGGAGTTTTGTGTCCTTAAAATTCTGTAGTCTTTTAAGTGATATACCCTCTGCTTTAGAATCTAAATACATTGTGGAATTAGCCGACGGTAAACAAATCCGTGTAACGCATATCCTTAAAGACTGTAGGATAGAACTTGCTGGTCATACTTTCGCTATAGATCTCATGCCTGTTACGCTGGGGAGTTTTGATGTTGTGATAGGCATGGATTGGCTCTCTAGCAAGCAAGCGGAAGTCATATGTCACGAGAAGATTATACGGATCCCGGTTGGTGATCAATTCTTACCGTCAAAGGTGATAGGAGTGGTGCTGTGATAGGCATCATCTCGTATATGAAAGCTCAAAAGTTGTTACGGAAGGGCCGCGTGGCTATCCTAGCACTTGTAACCGATAAGCAAAAGGAAGAAAAGAGAATGGAGGATATTCCCGTAGTACGCGACTTTCCGGAGGTGTTCCCAGAAGATCTTCCTCGATTACCACCGCACCGCCAAGTGGAATTCCAGATTGAGTTGACTCCCGGCGCAGCTCTGATTGCTAGAGCACCTTATCGATTAGCACCAAACGAACTACAGGAGTTGTCATCACAACTTCAGGAGCTTTTGGATAAGGGTTTTATTCGACCTAGTACATCACCTTGGGGAGCTCCTGTACTCTTTGTTAAGAAGAAGGATGGCACATTCCGGATGTGCATCGATTATCGAGAGTTAAACAAGTAACAGTCAAGAACCGATACCCTTTACCTCGTATCGACGACTTGTTCGATCAGCTTCAAGGATCAAGCTATTACTCGAAGATTGACTTGAGATCTGGTTATCATCAACTCAGAGTTCGAGAAGAAGACATTCCCAAGACTGCATTTCGTACTCGTTATGGTCATTATGAGTTCTTGGTCATGCCTTTTGGGTTGACTAATGCACCTGCTGTGTTCATGGACCTCATGAACCGCGTGTGCAAACCTTATCTTGATCAGTTTGTCATTGTGTTCATCGATGATATACTGATATACTCTAGGACTAAGGAGGAGTATGAAGAGCACTTACGAATGATCTTGAAACTGTTGAAAAATAAGCAACTGTATGCTAAATTCTCAAAGTGTGATTTTTGGATAAGAGAGGTACAATTCCTAGGTCATATTGTTAATGAGAAAGGAATACACGTTGATCCTGCCAAGATTGAGGCGATAAAGAATTGGACTACACCTAAAACACCAAGTGAGATAAGACAATTTCTTGGATTAGCAGGATATTACCGCCAATTCATAGAAGGATTTTCTAAGATCGCACAACCTCTCACAGCCTTGACTCACAAAGGAACGACATACAAATGGGCTGAGAGTCAAGAATCAGCTTTCCAATTATTAAAACAAAAACTCTGTACTGCCCCGATATTAGCACTACCTGAGGGAACAGATGACTTTGTGGTGTATTGCGATGCATCCATTCAAGGATTGGGTTGCGTCTTGATGCAACGAGACAAGGTGATAGCTTACGCCTCGAGACAACTAAAGGTACATGAGAAGAACTATACTACCCATGACTTAGAATTGGGCGCAGTAGTGTTTTTGCCTTAAAGATCTGGAGACATTATTTGTACGGTACCAAGTGCACTATCTACACCGATCATAAGAGTCTTCAACATATCTTTGAGCAAAAAGAGTTGAATATGAGGCAGCGACATTGGGTGGAACTACTAAATGATTATGATTGCGCAATTAAGTATCATCCGGGAAAGGCGAACGTAGTTGCCGATGCTTTAAGCAGGAAGGAAACAGCTAAACCCCGACGGGTGTGAGCTTTACAGCTTACTATCAGTACCCAACTGCCCGAACAAGTTAAGGAGGCACAAATAGAGGCTTTAAAAGTGGAAAATATTGGTGCTGAATTTTTAAGGGGAATGGATAAGCAGCTAGTGATGAAAGAGGATGGAATTCGGTATTTCATGGATAGACTTTGGGTGCCTGTTCATGGAAATCTGAGAGATTTAGTTATGAGCGAGGCACACAAATCTAAGTATTCTATACATCCTAGATCCGACAAGATGTATCATGACCTAAAGGCTCACTATTGGTGGCCTAACATGAAAGCGGATGTAGCTACGTACGTGAGCAAGTGTTTGACCTTCTCGAAGGTGAAAGTGGAATATCAAAAACCATCCGGACTATTACAACAACCCGAGATTCCAATGTGGAAATGGGAACAAATCTCCATGGATTTTATTACTAAGCTACCCCGGACTAATACTGGTTGTGACACGATATGGGTTATTGTGGATCGATTGACAAAGTCTGCTCATTTCCTTGCAATAAAGGAAACCGACAAGATGGAGAAGTTAACTCGCCTGTACCTCAAGGAGATCGTTTCGAGACACGGGGTACCGATCTCAATTATCTCCGACCGTGACGCTCATTTCACGTCACATTTCTGGCAATCATTGCAGAAATCCTTGGGTACACGTTTGGATATGAGTACTGCATATCATCCACAGACGGATGGTCAGAGTGAGCGTACTATACAGACGCTGGAGGATATGCTACGTGCTTGTGTGATTGACTTCGGGAATAACTGGGAAATTCACCTGCCATTGGTGGAATTCTCATATAACAACAGTTATCACACTAGTATACAAGCAGCACTTTTCGAGGCTTTGGACGGGAGAAAATGTCGATCACCGGTTTGCTGGGCAGAAATTGGGGATAGTCAGATAACAGGTCCCGAGTTAATTCATGAGACGACTGAGAAAATTATACAGATACGGAACCGTATGGCTGCAGCGCGAGACAGGCAAAAGAGTTATGCTGACAAGAGACGGAAACCTTTAGAGTTTCAGGTTGGTGACAAGGTTTTGTTGAAAGTCTCACCATGGAAAGGCGTAGTTCGGTTTGGTAAACGAGGGAAACTAAATCCGAGGTACGTTGGACCATTTAAGATAGTGGAAAGAATAGGTCCAGTAGCCTATCGATTAGCCCTACCTGATTCGCTGAGCGGAATTCATGATGTATTTCACGTGTCAAACTTGAAGAAGTGCATAACTGATGAAACGACGATCGTACCACTAGAAGAAATTCAGGTGGATGAACAATTGCGTTTTATTGAGGAACCAGTTGAGGTGATGGACCGTGAGGTGAAAACACTTAAGCAAAGCAAGATACCTATTGTTAAAATCCGTTGGAATTCGCGACGTGGACTGGAATTCACATGGGAACGGGAAGATCAAATGAAGCTTAAGTACCCTCAACTATTCGAAGGAACGATGCCAGCAGACGAAGGTATTGATTTAAATTTCGGGACGAAATTTCTTTCAACATGGGGATGATGTGACAACTCATCCAAAACTCACACGATTTCGATTTCTGTGTGCCAATGCAGTAGACCAGTGATGGAAACCAGGGATGGAACACTCTCACCATGTAACGCAATTTTCGGGACGAAAATTCTTTCAACATGGGGATAATGTGACATCCGGTAAATTTCCGTTACCAAGCTCCGTTAGTTCCGTTAAGTCTTGTAAACACGTGTCGTGAGCACACACTAGTTGTCGTTGAACGTTGGTGACCTATAATAATGAATAATGTTAATTTGTTGTGAATCTAAATGATTATGTGAATATTGGGTTATGTTTATGTGTTACACATTTATAAACGGTTACTTAAAGAATTTATCGCGTAACGCGGAAACGTGTTTATTTATTCGTATGTCTTGTGTTTTTATAAGATAAGATATATAATGAACTTTATAAGTTTATATCTTTATATTATGAAGTTAAAAACACTTTACAAAGAGTTTAAAGCTTAGTTTTTATAAAATACAAATTACAAGGGTTAAAAGGGTAAATATGTAAATAAAATATTAATAAAACAAACCCTAGCCTCCAAAACCTCACCTTCGGCCGCGATCAAGCTTCTAATCCCTCCCATCTTCGAAATCAGCCTTGAACAAGCAATTTCGTGTGGTTTTGATTCGATTACAAGATACATAACACTTAGGAAGCATCGATTTCAAGCAATTACAAGTTTAAAGGTTAGATTTTTCGTGTTTTGTGATGTTCTTCATTATGGCCGAACCTAGATTCGAAATTGATCCTTATTAAGTCGAATTGGTTGTCATTTGATGATGTTAACATGTTAGTTAGATTGTATACATGTTAGTTAACGTCGATTATGCAAGAATTCTATGTTTTTAGTGGATTGATCATGAAATTTGGTTATGAAGCAAAACCTAATTCGAAATTGTTGTGATTATGCATGATGGTTGATTGTTTGATGAATGTTTGATGATTAATAGGTTGTATGAATGTTAGAATACGTTGATTATGCAAGAAAGTTGGGATTTTGATGCATTGTTCATAGGTTACTAAGAATAGTAACTTTATTTGGTATGTAGTAGTGATCTAGTGATGGATTGATGTTATGGATGGGTTCATGATGATAATTAGATGCTAGATTGATGTTATGAATGCTAGAAATCTTTAATTTGATGATGTTGATCATAGCTTGCCAAAAGTAGAACTTTTGTTTATGAAGATTGTTAGATTGAGGTGTTTAAGTGTTGTTGATCATGTCTAGATGTTAGTATGAGCTTGAATTGGTATATTATTGATGAATTCATGTATACTTTGGATGTTTGATAGATTTTGGGATATTCTTTCCCAAAAGGGAAACTTTATTTGTGTAAACGTTGAAGTATGATGTTATGATCATGTTTGGGATGATAGGAACTTGCTATTATGGTCAAGGATGGATTCTAGTGTGATAGAACGTGTTAAATTAGTTGTATGGCATGTTTGGATAATCATGGGTGATAATTGGAATTGGTAATCATGTATGGTTTGGTTGTTGTGTAGTAGTAGGACATCATGCTTGGGTCTGGTAATTGATTGTTGTGATGTTGTGAATGCAATGTATATGCTTAAAGAATTTGGTTGTGATCATTATACACGCGTGCGGATCTGAGGCCCCTACTTAGTGGGATTGGCAGGGTTTAGGATGTGAAGTCGTGAGTGGCTTCACATGGCATGTGATGAATGGTTGAACCTTGTATGACATGTTAGTTGTATTGTAGCTAGTGGTTATGTTAATGTGCTAGATTCGCATGACTTGTATAGTACTTGATTGTATGATGATCTATGTGATACACCTGGTTGATATAGCATATCTATGATACTGTTGAATGTTAATCATGTATGTTGTATGTGCTCATTGGCTTTATTTGAATTATAACTCATAATGTCACCAACGGGTCAACTAGGTCAAAGGTGTCTATTTTTCTAGAAGCTTGAATCTTTGGTTTTGGGTATGATTAGGGTTTCACATGTCTTTTATTTACACGTACTTATGTACTCACATGATCTAGGTAACCTGTGAAGGTTGGCTATCCTCTCGTTTCTCAAAATAAACCCTAGGTACCTTTGCATACATCAGGTGAGTTCATGCCCCACTCTTTACTTAATCTCTTTTGGGGGAGATAGCATACTAGTATTTATACGAACGCTTTCATTATTTAAGTTGTGTAAAATATTAATATAGTGTTGTTTACCATGGGAAAAGTCCTCACACTTTTGAATTGTTAATATTTAATAACGGGGAAACTTGGGTAGTACTACTGGGTCTGACGAGCCCCACCTGTGTGACTCGAGGTCAACCGGGTGCAATTTGTCCTATTGATCATTGTCACGACATGGTAAGTCGTGACAAGAGGCAACAACTATCACAGTCAGCTTCAATTGCAAAATCACTATGTATTAATATTTACTGATAATAGACTAGCTATCTATTATCATACACTGCTTATATTTATCGCAACTGTTTACATGTTTATTGAACTCAAACTCTTGAACTCACCAACCTATGTGTTGACATTTTAGTATGCTTTTCTCAGGTCCTTAACTTGCTTGCCATAGGAGCACTGTACGGTTCACTGCATTTTAAGACACTTTACTTCAAGACAAGTTGACATTTAACAATTATAGTTTACTTTCTGGTTGGCACTTGTTTTGCCATAAGTTATACTTTATAGATTTGGGTTGTTTTCAAAAACGCTTCCGCATTGTTTAAAGTTGGTATTTTGGTTAATTATGTTAAAATTATGGCATTTAGAGTCGTTCTGAGTAACTATTGACTGAGATCCTGGTTTGTTCACACGCCTCGCGATAAAACTCCGCAAGTGGATTTTGAGGGTGTGACACATAGATAATATCATTATTATCTTCTTCATTCGTTCATTCGTTCTTTCATTACCTTACTTGCGCATCGGACATCATCCATACCAATACCATGTGCTACACCCCGGTTAGTCGTAGCTACCGGCCGAAGTCAACAAATGAACATCTAAACGTATGCCACGGTACTAGGAGTAACCATCAGTCTTAGCTACTGGGCCGAAGTCAACAAATGAACAGCTAAACGTATGCCACAGTACTAGGGGTGAGCGGTAGAGGTTCTACATTCAGGGTCAATCACCAAGAAGGACCCGTTATCCGATGTGTGCAAGACGTTTCATTCGTTCATTAATACATGCATTCATTCATCATGTTCCTCTTTCTTTATCATTCACTTTACGTTACATAATACTTCGTTCATTCATCATAACAGGTAAAGCCATAGGAAAGATATTATACATCACACTAAGGAACATAAACATGCATCAACATCACATCATACAGGGCAACATCATACAAACACAACATGCAACATCATCACCCTCATCATGCCCAACATGCTTTCTAAGACCTCAAGCGTCATCTTACAAACCCTTATGGGAACCTTTACATCAAAACTTACACCTGCACTTTCCCCCGAAAGTCAGAAGTCAATCTACACCTTCCTTGGGTTCAACAGCCCTATTCGGGCGTATGGACACCCTTCAGTCGCATGGCCTCCATGCGACTGAACATCATGCGATTGAACTAATACAGATGAACACCTATGCGAATGAACATCCAGTCGTGCGAATAGACAATGCGGATGAACACCTATGCGACTGGACCTTCAGTCGTGCGAATGAACCTTCAGTCACATGACCCCCACGCGACTGGCCCTCTAGTCGTGCGAATGAACCCCAATCGCACCCTAATCGGCCGTGTGGCCTCCATTCGGCCTCCAGTCGGTCGCCTAGCCCTAACTGATGCAGAATGCAGGTCAACCCGACTGCAGCCGAGGGTTTTCGGCCTCCAAACTCATCTAAATCCATTTTAAGCCTAAATCGACCATCCTAAACCTTAGGGATGCATACCATAACATTAATCAAGCACAACCAAGCAAGAAATCAAGCCCCAAACGGGTCCTACGCATACATACACGCATACATACGGGTCTTCACCCAAAAACGCGAAAAGGGTTTTCAGATGTGTTCCAGCCCCAAAATCATTCAAAAACATGTAAAAGAAGGGTCCTAGAACTCACCTAAATGAGCACAACGACAAGAGCTTCGATTTGGCTTGCTTCACGACGATTTTGGCGACCCGAACCGGCACTTTTCCTCTTTTTCTCTTCTTTCTCTCTTCTTCTCTTTATGAAACTGAAATGTGAGTGTGGGGAGAGTGGGCTGCCCTCTCCCTACTAATATCACCACATTTCCCAACTTTTCTTCGTTGGCGAGTTTGGTCCCTCGACTTTTGGACTTTATTTGCTTTCCTTTCTTCACCGGCTTCAAAATAATAAATATTCGGGTGTTACATATGTCCTACCAGTCTACTAGTAATGTGATCGTTTTGCCCCGTTTGATATGGTTTTGAAAACTTAACATTGATCCTAACCAAAACAACCACACTCTCTCAACCTGGTTTGACCAATTTATATTTAACCAGTTAAGATCTGACCCTTACCCGTGACCCGGCCCGAGGAAACGTGAAGAAATCCAATTAACCAAACATAATAGGTCATTATTAGCTTACAATGATTATAATTCAAATTGGAATCTTTGTTGTCATCCTTTTCTGTTATGCATCATATCTTTTATTTAATGTTGGCTTCTGATCGTGTTGTTAATCACACTCGGATGAGCATTATTACATTTTGGGCTACTAGTTTAACCGGTCCAAGATGGCAATAAAGAAAGACGAAAATTCAATGCTTGAATCCAAAAATGTTAAACCCACAAGCCATAAAAGATGTTATTATCTTCCAAATCTGTATTTCTTGTCCGTATCGTCAATTCTAGACCAAAAATTGAATATCTCACCGGTCACCACCTATGTTTTTAGACACGAGAGATTAGTAACTAATGAGATTAATATGTTATACATGGGCCAAATAACAAAGGCTAGATTTATGCTGCTAAAATCGAATATTTCAATTCACACCTTTCGGGATCCACTTTCCACTAGTAAATATCTAAACGAGTACTTTAATGCATTAAGCCTGCTAATGGACCAAATTAATGTAACAAAATTGGCCCTTTAAATAATGGGTCAACAATTTATATTACTACCTATTAATAGATCAACATATTAAATCAATGAGGTAAAATTGAGAGTTCACATAGAGTGTCAACAAGTTATAGTACTTTTAAAGCATAAAACCACCTAATAGGTCATAATAGCATTTTAAGGCAATGAAATTGACAGTTTATATGATTATTCGAAGTGTTAGAGTATTTTTGATGCATAAAACTTGTTAACGGATCAACATGTTATATTAATGCAATAAAATTGTCAGCGGATCACATAATGTGTTAGAAGATCAGAATACTTTTAATGCATAAAACCTAGTTCTCATAAAAGACGAGACATTTAACATCATCAAGTTATACGTATGTGTTTGTCTTGAATATGAGTGTCGTTCTTTTGTAGATTATAGACTTACAAACAGATTTCAAGAGTTATCAAATGCTTTAAGCAATCGGCGACTGGGTGTAGCTAGTGATATGTTGTATCTAGTGATATGTTGTCAGATAATATTCTAAAAATTGTTTATCAAAGGAAATAAGTATCACAATTAAGGGAACTCTAACAATAATCTATAAATACTAATAAATAAAACTTTTATATGTCACTTGTCATTTTTCTAGAGCTACTAAGTTTTATTTTTTCGTTTTTCTCTTCTCATAAATAATACACTAATTACAAATAATATTATTTAATTTTTTATATTACATATATAAATTCATTTTAAAAAGAACTTTCTACAAATGCAATTCCTAAAGAAATAACTTTTTTATGAAATAAAAATTTTTTTTTCAAAAAAAATCAAACTTTTAAAAAACACAATATATTTTAAAACCTACGGCTTTTAAAAATAAAATTCTTATGAAACAAAAGTAATTAAAATTAAACGTTATAATAAATAAATTATTAGAAATGAGACTTTTTTTAAAAACGGTTTGTAAAGAAACAAAAAAAGTTAAAAAACTAGTTTAATATATGATATTATTCATTTATCATTCGTACGTAATATCAATCATATCTTATATCAAAAGAGCGTTTTATAATTCTTTAATTTTTATCAATAATTATTTAATATTTTATTTATTTAAGACGTGTAAAACAAGGGATACTAACCTAATAATCTTACATGCAAGGAATGAAGGAAACGCACCATGTCATATAAACTTAACATCATAAATATATAATAAAATATAAAAATATATAAGATAGTTCCTTGTGTCTCATCTGCAGAAGGGGAGAGTTCCTTGATAATCAAAAACCAATTAATCTTCTTTAACCAATATCTCTAGTATAGAAAATATTGACATACATGTTAATTGACCATAAGCTAGTGACCAATATTAAATCCATTTATCGTTAATGACCAAATTAACCATTAGTGATCATCAATGACCATAATTGGTTGTTAGTGTCCACAAACAACTATCACTAACTTTAATTAACCCATTCATCCCAATACCATGATCAGTATCTAGATTGACCATAATTAACCAACTTTTACTTTAATTGGCCATTAGTGACCAAACAAACCCTAACTTTTTTTTAATAACAACTAGTTTTTTTTTCTATCGCGCTTCGTCGCGAAATTCCTGATCTGCGTTTGGACGTTTTTCTAAGCCAGTAAAGCTAGCATCAAAAAGGCTTAGAAATCATTATTCAATGTGGCTGCAAAAGCAATTGCGATACCGAACATCAAATATGATTGTTTACCATCGCAGTTTGTTTAGTAACCCAACACCGAACTACGTATCGACAAAGGTATTGTTACCACCGCAATAGAAGAGAGGACCAACCCAACCTGCCAACATCTTATTAGAGTCTCTGAAACGCAACCATGTTGCCATTGTAAGCAAAGTTTGCAACACCTTAACAACAATAGTTTGTGTTTCTTTAACATCATCGCCTACCATCCACCCAACCATTAATAAACATTATGTAGACCATAATAGAGATGAAAACAATGATAACCAAAAAAAGAAAGATTTGCATATTGCATCCATCAGCCCATAGACGCACCTACATGCATCAGCATCGAGCAAAGCACGAAAACCAAAAAAGCAAACCGACATACGTGAGACAGAGGAGCACGACGCAGGATAGCGAGAGACCCACAAAAGGCGGCCATCGCCGCCGGCTGCCACCGATAGGGGGATTCAACCCCGTGGACCTCAGATCTCAGTGACTGCAAGAAGATGTCCTGAACCGTTCCCGGCTCGAGACGCAACGAAGGCACCACCGCCACCGCCACCACCACTACCACCCCAAAAAAATATAAATCCTTTACAAATAGTGCAGAACTACAAGTAAGGGCCAATCTAGGCTTTCATCAACCCACATCGAAAGCCCCACCGCCACCGTTATCGCCACCCCCGAATCCCGAAAAACCATCACCGGAGTCTATGGTTTCTTCCACCACCATCTAAACCCACCCTACTAAAAAGTGGCATTGAAAACAAATCGAAGACCGCCAGCCGACAGACCAATGATTTCTTCCATGGTAAGGTGATGGTACAGGCGGTGGCGGTCCGGCGGTGGCGTAGCAACGGATGCGGTGTCAGTGATTGTGGAGAGAGAGAAAGACAGGGGGGTTCTCTCTTCTCTTTTTCCCTTTTAAGGCTTTTAAGGTTTTTGATCTTTTGAAATACCCAAAAACAACCTTTTACTTTTACTGTTCACAGCAGTTGTAAACTTAAAAAGTTATGGGGCCAAAACTAAACACCACAAAACACCACTATTCATTCACTTCCTTTATTAATATATAAGGTAATAAGTTACTACTAAATACCATCTAGTTTTACATTTACAAAAATTTTAAACTCATACCATTTTTGTACGAGGAATCAGCAATACCACTAGACTACCAAAAGAATGAACAAATTAACCCTAAGTAGCGATGAGTGACCCTAATTTGTTGTTAGTGTCTTAAGCGATCATCATTAACGTTAATTGATTAGAATTACTTTAAATCAAGAATCATTAATGATACTACTCTAGAGAATTAGGAATTTTGTAGGTCCATCAATTTATTGGAACCTATATGAAATCCCTAGGCTAAAAACTACTTCACAATTGTGTTTTTAATTTATTTAGAAGGTTATATTAGTTTTTATAAGCTTAATTACACTCAAAATATTTAATTAATTTTTATAAATACGCGTAAACATGTAGAGGACTGTGTCGAATAACAAATTTATTTAAAGTTAGAGTGGGAACCGAATTGATTTAATCAACAGGAGCCAAAAATGGTTCGCGACCAAATCGGTTTGGGTTCTAAGCTGGTTTGGAGGAGAAAAATATGAACCCCATGCTAATCGGTTATGAGTCGGTCCCAACCTGTTTGGGTCCAAACGGTCAATGAAACCGGTCCAAACGGTCAATGAAACCGGTCCAAACGGTCAATGAAACCAGTTTTTGTTTAAAAAGACATACTTTTTTGTTTGTATAAAATGGGTAAAGTTCAACCAACAATATAACTAAAAATTTACATATTTTATTTAATAAATAAAAACTTATAATATATAAAAATATATAAGTCGTAACATTAATAATTTTTTTTAACTTTTTTATTGTTTATTCTTAAATCGTCGCTCGTCGTAATGTTTTTATTCTTCGGTCTAGAGGCTGAAGTATTACGTGGGTATTCATCAAATGTGGTTTCAGAGCTGGCCATTCTGGGGTCAATCCGCCTTCTTCCTCGTCTTGCTAGATCTCAGCTTCATATTCCAATTCATATTCGAGTGAGGATTTATCTTGTATCCTTTCAGCTGCATCCAAATAATCTTTTAAACAAATGAACATCTGTGCCAAAAAGTAGTGAGTCTTATTTTCTGTATCGATATAACCATGCGACTAATAGAAAAACGCAAATTTCAAAGATATTGTAAAAGCTTAGACGGTTAGTAGATCTCAGGTTATAATGGAGAGGATCGGAAATTGATTTTTTTATATTTCCACCAAGCTAGCATATCAACATTCTTAAAACATATGCACTAAAACTGGATAAAAATTCACATTTATGATGTTACCCCGTTATCATTTAGTATTTTTCATTTAGTGAAATATTATACAAAGCATTCATGGATCACTATAAATTCTTACAAATATCACGCTTCCCATTGTTTCGTGAATGAGTGATAATTTATCACACTTATGGCGTAAATGTAAGGCCCTGTTCCCGGAAACCTCACAGTTGGTCAATCACAGCAGTTAAAACATTAAACATTATAATTATACAAACTTAAGCAGCGGAAATAATTTATCAAAAACCATTCATTTCATTAAAACCACATTTGTTGAACAATACATCATTGTTTAACTGATTACAAAAGAATTGTTTTATTGCATTACAAAACAACAGCAACATAAAATATGAATGGATGTCAGTCTTTCCCTGCCGAGTGGCTTCACCCTCGTGCCATCCTTAGCAATAATTACCTGCCAACTGAAAATGCATAAAAGTCAGCGTTGCGGAGTGAGTTCTAGTTTTAAAAGTAATAAAATACTTTCTGTATGTTGTATATAAAAATACTCTTTCTATGAAATACAACTCTTTACTTTTTATGCGAGCACGCATTAACTATATGAACAGATACTGTTCGTTCTCTTTACTGTATGCCTTGTATGCTCTGTAATCTTTTATCTTTATCTTTCACTCTCTGTATGGACCAATGAGCAATACCCTAAACTGTGTGCGCGATGAAAACCGGTGATGGGCCATCTATATCCCTCAAGAGGGTTTTGTTTACTGTATACAAGGCCGACCCAAACACCTAGGATACGCTACAAAGGTCCTGCCAATCTCCAAGACTGGCCCTGTGTGCATAATAGGGTAGCTAACCCGCAGCACAGTTGAGCTAACGACAACACGGTCGTGTACCTCCTGTAAGCTTGCAAGACTTGTTAACATTTTATTAATGTTCCTCTTCTTTTCTTTATTGCTTTTTCTCTTTATTATTACAATATACTTTATGTTATAATAATAAACATACCACGTAAAATCACACACTATAAGTAATAATAATAATAGCAATAATAATATGGAACAATCATAAGGCAATCATAATCATGCATGAAACCCATCATTAATAAGCCCTAGTAAAACCTCGGTCAAAACCCTAAGAGCACAAACTCCCAAGAATTCTGTAATAAATTCTAAGTGTTGGGCGCTTAGACACTATTTGGGCGCATGAGCCCTGTTTGGGCGTTTCATTACTATGTAGGCGCATCAGTCAACACTTAACTACTTTAACTCTTAGGCGCATGAACAATTCTGACGCATGTGCACTATTCGGGCATATGAACACTTAGGCGTATGGGTTATTCGGACGCATGGACACTTAGGCGCATGGGCCACTTGGGCGCATGGGTACTATTGGGGCGCATGGCCCTACACTTAGTCGTCCGACTAATATTTCTAGGCTCATGGACCACTGTTCAGGCGCAGGGGCTATACTTAAACATTTCTAAGGCAATCTCAGGCGCATGGGCTACTGTTCAGGCGCATGGGCTATACTTAAATTCTTCTAAGGCATTCCCAGGCGCATGAGCCTTATCTAGGCGCATGAAACTTCTGTTCAACATATTTCTAGTATGTTTTCAAACCCAATCATCAAACTCATCTGTTCTAAGCTTAACATGGCTATTCTCAACATGAACAACCTATAAGCATTCAAGAACCAACATCCAACATGCATAATACATACGGGTATACATACATAAACATTAGAAAATCGTTTTAAATACATTTTCAGCCCCAAAGATGTTTAAAACAAGTAGAAACCGGGGTCTAGAAACTCACCTGGTGCAACTTAGGTGTTTCTTCCTTAAAACCCTTTTGCAAATGAGTTCAAACACCTAAAAACCTCACCAAACACACACACCCGAGCACAAACACAAACACATAAGTACATAAACATATAATCGGGATAAAACCCATCATAAACACTTATAAACCCATCATAAACACTTAAAAACCACGAATTCTTACCTTGAATTCAATCTTCTTCTTCTTCTTTTTCTTCAACCGAGAGTTTCTCTGCTCTCTCTCTAAAACCGAATGAAAATGGTGATGTGAAGTGAGGGTGGGCGACCATATCCACCTTTACACCAACTTTTTGTGTATTTTTGTCCTTTTTACATTTTTAACCCCTCAACTTGGGTTCCTTGACATTTCCTTTCTTTATTCTTCAACTCTTATCCTTATTAAAATAACCGGGTGTTACAGTAAACATCACCATATTTAATAAGTCTTAGTTAAACTTAGATTTTAAGGTTTAATATAAAATTGGATCATCATCCAATAAATCTAAATCGTAAATTATAATCTACATTAAAGTTTCAAACTTCATTATATACAAGTAAGGGTCTAACACGACATCACAAGTAACAACCGTGGACATTTCTTTAATTTATTTTCTAAGTTTTTTTTCATTGGTGATATTGTATAAAACATGATGGTCCTCTAAACAACATCATTTAATTTTAAAATCATTAAATATATCTAGTTTAGTACTAAATTGTTTATTGGATAATAAACTGCCAATACTAAGTTATTGCGGTTTTATAAATATTAAACATTTTTCTTATTTCCTCAACAATAGCCCAGTTTAATGAAGAAAATGACGCTACCAACCACGGGGTTCATAAGAATACTATCAATTCTATTAAGCTATATTTTTGTTAGATTGTCTTTTCATACATGGTACAAATCGAATTCCATCTTCTACATACATTCACTTCGTACCCAAATATTTTGAAACTCGTGTCTTTACAAAATTTTTGATATCTACTATATCTTTTGTTGGAGGAGCTAACTATATCACATAATATTGGATTAAGAGCTTTTTTTTGTTGGTTCAATCATTTTTAAAACCTTCTAAAACGGTTAAGTTTATAACGTGTGCATCACATATATTTTGAAAAAAAACACTATTACAAATTGGTTTATATTTTAATTTTAGTTGTTCAATGGCATACTTATTATTTAATGAGTTATCAAAAAATATTGAAAGAATTTTGATTTTCAGTTTTTAGGTTTTAATAACTTTATCTGAAAGATAAAATAATATTCACTTATGTAAGGATAATCAAACAATTTAAACGGAATAGTACATTTTAACATTTACCATGAATCGGGTTGTACTTAATGAATATGTGTCTGGTAAACCTTGTGGACTAGAATAAACATCACAAGTAAAGATAACTTCAATTTCTAAGTTTTCAAAAAAAAACTAATTAAACATTAGCTATTTTTCACATTTTTAAAGAATCTCTTGTAAGAGTAGGATTTCACACATCACCATTGGAGAGTTTTTGAATAAGTCGAGTCAAACGTTCGTTATCGAAGTGTTTCAATAACAAATATTTCTTGGATTAGAAAGTGTGTCATTTGCTATTGAACTGCATCAACGTTATAAGTCCACAAATTTCCTTCACTTGTCATCGAAGCTTCATCTCGACACACTTCACCTTTTAACGCCTTGCAATATTTCAAAGTAATATAATTTTATAAAGTCATGTTTACATATTTTGTAAAGAAAATAAAAAAAACGCTCAAAACTTACAACAAGCCTTGTTCGGAACACTCCTCATCTCATATAATTTGAAGTTCCACCAAATTTCTTGGTTTTCTCCGTAGCAATGACTTAAATTACCACGTTATTTGAAAATGCAACACAATCAACAAAAGATTGGGCACTTGGTGAAGTTATTTAAAATTTTCTTTTCTTTTTTTTCCTGAACATAACAAGAATATTGAGCATATTTTAGATTTTAGAGAGTAAAGAACATTTTATTTGTTTATTTTAACCAAAACACACTCAACTATATAGTTATACTAATTTAAGATGGTAAAATGGTTTAAAGAAAACCATAAAACGGTTAAAACAACAGGCTAAAAGCCTCAAATGGTCAAAAGAACGTTAACAATACCGTTGGTCACAGCTAGAAAAAGAACCGGTTTGAAAATCGATTTGAACTAAACTAATTATTTACGCAACACGGGTCCGGTTTTAAACCGGTTTGAAAACCAAACCGTTATTTTTTACCTTTACCATGCACTGATAATTTCAGGAAATATTACTAGTTTGATAAGGCCCATAGCTATTTGGTGCAATGTGTCTTATTTTGCATGTGGATTTAAAGCCCCATCGTCTCTCTCTACATGGGCCTGTGATTGTAGATTTAATTGTGTGTTTTTGTAGCCCACTAAGGTCCTTACGTGCGACAAGTTGAACTGTTGAAGTCCATGATGCTGCCACCAAAATTTTCTCACATTATGTGGGCCGTTAGATGATTAACCATTGGTTTACCACTTTACCCTTTTTTTGCGTTTGGGTTGAGACTCCTCTTGTGGTTATTCATAGTTTCATGCCTATATAGGTTTAGCAATGCTAAGTGTTTGCCTTGTCATTTTTGTAGTTACCCTGCTATAGCCGTGCACAAACCGGGTTTTGGGCCGGAACCGGAACCGGGTTCAAACCGGGTTCGGTCCGGCCGGTTTTTTGTGTACCCGGGTATTGATGACCCGGGTACGAACCCGGGTCGGGTTGGAGCCCCATAAAACCCTATCCGGCCTACCCGGTTAGGGTCGGGTCCGGACCGGGTCGGGTCCAGAACCGGGTACAACCGGGTTTTAATTTTTTTTTAATTATTATTACTATCATTATTATTATTACTACTATTATTATTATTATTACTATTATTATTATTATTATTATTATTATTATTATTATTATTATTATTATTGCTATAATTATTACTATTATTATTACTATTATTATTACTATTATTATTATTATTATTATTATTATTATTATTATTATTATTATTATTATTATTGTTATTATTAATATTATAACAACATTAAAAAACATCAATAACTCATAAATTTATTATTTATTTATTAAAACAACTTAAAAATACATTAACGAATCAATAAAAAATAATATAAACTTTTATTTAACTAATCGTCTATTTTCTTCGAGAGGCTTTTATCAAATGCTAATTCTTCGTCGGATATACAAGAAGATACTCCTTCTACCTCTTCATCGTGTACTTTAGATTCGATTGCAATTTCGTCTAAGTGGTCTTTTAAACAAATGCACATCTCTACCGCTTCCGGAGTTAATCTTGTTCTCCGTAATGATATTACCCTGCCACTAAGAGAAAACACAGACTCCGAAGCTACCGTAGAAACTTTAACGCTTAGTAAATCACGGGCCATAGCGGAAAGAATTGGAAATTGGGATTCCTTTTCTTTCCACCAAGCCAAAATATCAAATGCATGATAATCTTGAGTACTCATAGTTGAAATAAAATTCGTCGTACTATATATACCAAGTTCGCTTGTTGGGGCGTTACCCCTTTGTCGTTTAGCCGTCACATCCCGAACAACATTCAACATAGTCATAACAGGGTCTTTAAACGAGGTACTAGCACTGAGGTTGATTCTCTTGGCGTAGTTTTATTTACGTTAGGCCTATATTTATTTAAATAAAAATTATAAATAATTTTCAAACTTTTATTAAAAACTACTTTTGCCTCGGTTGAAAAATTGGGGTTTTCTTCATGTATATCCAAATTGTCATTTATCTCGTTTATTAAACATTCTACCGCCACAACATTTAAAAAAGGATTAAAGCAGCGCAACAAGTAAAAACGGATGGTGTGAAGTCAGTTTTTCGGGATCGATAAACATCCGAGCATGCTCTTGACGGAAGGATGAACAACCAAAACCAAAAGTCAAATCAATAACACGAACTATCAAATATTGGTTTCATTGATAAAAACCTAACGATTACAAGCTCGTTACAACATAAGAATCAAGACTCTTGGCAATGGGAAGATCGAGCATGATCTCCCCTCTCATCCGGCAGCCCTAGGCTCCGGGCAGACTTCCTCTCAATCCTTACCTCTCTCTACACATTGAAACTGGTATATATAGGCCTCGGCCCATATTAGATGCGACTGGGCCCATTCGTGCGAGTGGACCATGCGTATGGTTCAATCGTACGACTGGACCATGCGTATGGTTCAATCGTACGACTGGACCATGCGTATGGTTCAATCGTACGACTGGACCATACTTATGGTTCAGTCTTACGAATGTCCCAATCGCATCTCTCAGTCGCACGGCTGGTCCATTAGCATGGCTCAGTCGTACGACTGAGTCTCATTCGCATATGCTCCTGCGAATGACCCAGTTTCATGTGTTTACAACATATCAGATGTATAACATTAAGCCTAGACTATTCGACAAGCGACGAACACACTATATACGACTATATATGCTCTAACAAATTCCCCCTTGTACGTTGCTTGCGAATAGTAGATAACACCTCTTACAATCTTTAATCAATCTTTGCTCTGGTTGCCAATAGAATCAAACAAAAACCATATTAGCCAACGTTGTCGATCCGTCAGGTTACTACCACATTCCTGAAAATGAATTTTGGCACAACAGCTTTCGTTTACTTAGCAGAACACCATCATAACAGCATGATTCCCCATATGACTGATTTTTCCAGATAATGACACGAACAGTTTTCCATTGCTTCAATCTTCAGATAGGCTAACTTGATTAACATCACCACCTGCAGATATTCCCCCTCACATTCAGCATATCCCAATATATAGACATTGTGCTCTCCTTGCATCTTGACACGGTGTATTGGGCAAAAGGTTGAAGGTTCCAATCCACAGCTGACAATATCAACCAAATCAGCATGCACGAAGATTCATTATCGGAAACCGGTTCACATCATCACTTTCTGATTGCGTCTTCACTTTCTATATACAAGGATTTCCCCTAAGAAGCAGAATCCTTTCTGTGCGGATAAATATAACTTGATTGGCCCATAAGTAGTCAGATGCCCCTGACTACCCCACAAAATCAGCACCAACTGCTGACATCTTCTCTTCTCTCTTTCGTGTTCCAATTACATTCACCTATTCTGGAAATCCGACGAATAATGGGATACACATCAAATTTATTTGACAAACGAACTTATTTGACAAACGAACCTCTGGGTGAATATGCTTTGCTCATCTTCAAATCTGTGCAAGAAGCTATTCCAGACTCTTTTTTTTGGTCTGGAACAAATGCGGATGAGTCAATGCGGATGGCTCATTCGTGCGATTGAACATACGCTTTGTCCAGTCGCACGACTGAACAGACGACTGGTCCAGTCGCACGAATGGTCCATTTGCATGATCCAGTCATACGAATGGTCCATTCGTATGGCCCAGTCGCATGAACGGGTCTGCACGCAGATTTTCAGATCTGCAACCGCCAGGGCTGCCCAAAACCCTAATCTGAAGAATTCAACATGAACCGAAACAAAGTAGACATCATTAGATTCGAAAGGGTGATAGGAACGTGGTTTCGAATTCGATTTCAACATAGAAGCAACACACGTAACAAGATCTGAGCAAAACACGAAGAACACGAAGTGGGTTTAACGTCAAGATCTGAAATTCAATCCTGAAATGAAGAGCTCGGGTTGCTAGAATGATTGTTAGATCATTCCAGCAGTAACCGGCTCTGATACCAATTGTGAAGTCGGTTTTTCGGGATCGATAAACATCCGAGCATGCACTTCACAAAAGGATGAACAACCAAAACCAAAAGTCAAATCAATAACACGAACTATCAAATACTGGTTTCATTGATAAAAACCTAACGATTACAAGCTCGTTACAACATAAGAATCAAGACTCTTGCTAAGGGGAAGATCGAGCATGATCTCCCCTCTCATCCGGCAGCCCTAGGCTCGGGGCAGACTTCCTCTCAATCCTTACCTCTCTCTACACATTGAAACTGGTATATATAGGCCTCGGCCCATATTAGATGCGACTGGGCCCATTTGTGCGATTGGACCATGCGTATGGTTCAATCGTACGACTGGACCATGCGTATGGTTCAATCGTACGACTGGACCATGCGTATGGTTCAATCGTACGACTGGACCATGCGTATGGTTCAATCGTACGACTGGACCATGCGTATGGTTCAATCGTACGACTGGACCATGCGTATGGTTCAATCGTACGACTGGACCATGCGTATGGTTCAATCGTACGACTGGACCATGCGTATGGTTCAATCGTACGACTGGACCATGCGTATGGTTCAATCGTACGACTGGACCATGCGTATGGTTCAATCGTACGACTGGACCATGCGTATGGTTCAATCGTACGACTGGACCATGCGTATGGTTCAATCGTACGACTGGACCATGCGTATGGTTCAATCGTATGACTGGACCATGCGTATGGTTTAATCGTACGACTGGACCATGCGTATGGTTCAATCGTACGACTGGACCATGCGTATGGTTCAATCGTACGACTGGACCATGCGTATGGTTCAATCGTACGACTGGACCATGCGTATGGTTCAATCGTACGACTGGACCGTACTTATGGTTCAGTCTTACGAATGTCCCAATCGCATCTCTCAGTCGCACGGCTGGTCCATTAGCATGGCTCAGTCGTATGACTGAGTCTCATTCGCATATGCTCCTGCGAATGATCCAGTTTCATGTGTTTACAACATATCAGATGTATAACATTAAGCCTAGACTATTCGACAAGCGACGAACACACTATATATGACTATATATGCTCCAACAGATGGTAACTCTAGAAAATATTTTTTTAAACTTGTCTTTCACTGGTTCTATAATTTCTCTAAACATATTATTTTTGTTTTGAAAATTTTTAAAATTTAAAGCCATGAAATATAATTCTTGAAGCAACGAATAGCTAGTGGGATAATAAACTCCTGATAATTTTATAGTTGAGTTTTTAAACACCTCAAGAAATGCGGATAAACGTTCAATATTTTTCCAACCCAAATTCGGAAACAGGTCAGCTTTGCAATTATCAGAAAGACTATTATGAAAAACTTTTAAAGTGCCTTTATGTTTTAAAGCACAATCAAACATATGACAAGTCGAATTCCACCTAGTAGGTACATCCCAATTAGGCCCTAAACAATCAAGATTCTGTATCCTTACAAAGTTGTTTATAATCTTGATATTTTTTTCTACTTTTTTTTAAAAACGTCGTGTAACATAAATCGAAAAGCTTTTATAAAGCTATCAACAAATGGTACGGATAGGCCATCTTGCACTACTAAATTAATAATATGTGCAACACAATGAGTATGAAAAAAATCACCGTTTGCAATTGGAAGATATTTTAATTTTAATTTTTCAACCGCGGTTGTATTGTTGGAAGCGTTATCAAATGCCATTGAAAATATTTTATTTTGTAAATTAAAAGTAGTTATTACATTATCCAAAAAGTAAAATAAAAACTCTCCGGTGTGTGGATACGGAAATAGATCAAATGCAATCGTACGTTTCATCATTTGCCATGAACTGGGATCTACCCAATGAGCGGTGACGCAAAGGTACGATTCGAGCAAACCGTGTGGCGCCGACCAAACGTCACTAGTTAAGTTTACACTGGTATTTATATTTTCAAATAATACAATTAAATCATTTTTTGCTTGCTTTCATAATTTTAAACAATAACGTCTAAGTGTAGTACGATTTACGTGAGTGTAACGAGGTTGAAGCGTCTCTCGAATTAAGTTGGTTAACCGAGGGTTGTCGAAGTGATTGAAAGGCAAAGCTTCTTGAATCACGAACTTTGCCATTCGATCTCGAACCTCATTAACGTTGTAATTAAAGATTCCACCATCTCCACACAATTGTGTTTGTTGCGAATCCGGATTATTTTTCAACGACTTACAAAACTTCTTGCTAATGTGTTTGTTTAAAGTTGTGTTAGAATCTTTAGCAAGCAAAGCTCCACAAAACTTGCAACGAGGCTTTACAGATCCGTCACTCAACTTAACCATATCCCAATTGCACCAAACATCCATGTTATGATTGTGTGCAAAATCACGAACGATGGTTGGAGAGTTCGATGAACCTTGACCAACGCAAGATTGAGAGTGAGCCATATTGAGATTTGAGAGTAAACGAGGGTAAACAAGAGTATTGTTTGCGTTTTTTGCGTATGTTTTTTTGTGTTTGAAGTTTGGGTACCTTACCATATCAACCCACCCCTATTTATACTTATTTTAAGGGCAAAAACAACAAAAAAAGGGTCAAAAATGGTCCCCAACGGCTATATAGCCGTTAAAAACGGCTAATTAAAAAAAACGGTTGAAACCGGGTTGCACCCGGGTTCAATCGGGTCGGGTCAGTCTGGGTAGGGTCGGGTATGTATCCGGTTTTTTTGTGCAAGTCTACCCCTGCTATTCTTCCTAGTAAGCCTAGTAACACTAGTTTCAGCTTTTACTAGTAGAATGTGTAGCAGGTTTTTCTGGGCTTTTTTCGTTTGGTTCCGAAAACATGTATTGCTCGTCATCATAGTGGTCGCGGGGGTTTGCCCTCTAGAATTCCTAACTTCTATTCTTTTACTATAAGGTTTTCCGAAGAAAAAATAGGTATGAAGTGACTTAAAATATTCATCTAAAATATTTGAAAAGGAATCTACTGTTCTAGTCACTCTTATATACCTTAAAATATTATAAAATAATAAAAGGATGTAATAAAGGAGACAACAGGTGTTGTTAAGAAGTTGGTTGATACTGCTAAGTGATTAGAACTAGAATCAGTGAGAACCCTACTATGAGTGAGAACTATGCTGGGTCGGTAAGGAAATAATTGAATATGTTAAGCCTCTTCATTACTTCAATTTTATATTTCTTTATAGAGTAAATCACATGTTTGGTTCCTGTGGTTTAAATAACTTATAGATTTAATCTCTAAACTTTAAATCTTTGAGATATAATTCCTAACTATACGTTTGTTTTCATCCATAGTTAACTTTTCTATTAAACAAATATAAATTTACCGTTTTACGCTTTAAGCAAAAATCAAAACTGAAAATATAATCATTAACATAACAAATAAAAATAATATTCTTTATTAGACCACCACCCATCAACTCCCTTATTTGGACCTTCTCCTTAATTTCTAAAATCTACACACCAATTCTTTTTAATTTAAAATTTTTTCCTTAATAAAAATAAATTATAAATTTTGAATATAAAAAAATTACATTAAAATAAAAAACCATATAATTTAATAATATGACAATATTAAAATTTAAAATCTACAAATTAAACTCCGAACCACGTTTCTGGGAATTTGACATTTCTGTCAAGGATGTCCTTCAGCATCGGTTCGCGGACATCGTCATGCGGTTTTAAGAAAAATCTTCATGTCCACATCTAATGTTTCATGAAGCAGCGTTTCCCGTTGTAATTCGAGTAAGAACAATTTAGATTCAGTTACTTTCATGCGAAACGCTTCTCATTCTCTTTTTTTTACATTTTTTTCACGCATCGCTTTATAATCACTGTAAATCCAATGATCGCAAATAAGGAATTATCAATGTTAGATTGGAATCAGTTAATAATTATGGAATGATCATTAACCGTTGTTTAATTGTTTAATAATAATTATCAAACTAAATATATATTAATTATGAAGACCAGAATGATATCAACACAATAAATAAATGAACAAGATTGATTCAAAAGTATTTCATTAAGACTTGTTAATGATTACAGATAAACAAATAATGAATGCTGTAAACAATGATTGCTTCAAACGTGCTGATGTTTATGATATATTGATGTGACGACTGCTAGGGTTTGTGTTTGATTGATTATGTGAATCGATGCTATGTTTTGTGTTTGCCATCTGGTCGCCCGAGTCACACGTAGTTGCCCATATTTTTTATATGTAACCTAGGCCTTGTATTTATAGGCATTTATGTTTCTGTTAAGGAAACACTAAATCTCTTGGGATTCGTGATTGACTTATTGACTTGTTGAATTGAATCACTTGTATTATTTAAGTACAAGTGTTTTGTCTTCCGCAGCTATGTTGTCCTTCGCAGCTACTTGTCTTCCGAAGGAGTCTTCACTTCAGTTTCTCCTTGTGTGGTGTTCTTCATCAGTGAATCTTTATTTGCACCGATGTTGATTCGTAGAAGATCTTCGGATGGATGTCTTGTAAGAAAGATATCTACGGAAGAACAAAAATGTTCATCCGTAGATGTTTCTTATACTTAGTCAATCTCAAAAATTGATCAAGTATAATGTTTGTACAGCAATCATACACATAAATCGACACACATATGGGTTAGCCTATATACATAATGCATACATCAAAATAATGAATTACAAATATTCATTACAAGTATTGATTAAAGTTCTAAACCTATACAAAATGATCCAGATCTATTGTTCCTAGATCTAACAATCACTAATAGTCTCACTCAACACTGTTTTGCTTGAAGAAAACTCCCGCATTATTTTGCCTTTGCACCTCAGCCCAGTAGGTGTGGGCATTGTCGTTGAGGTAGGAAAGAGGGCATGAAAAAGACACATTAGAGCTTACGTATTGCCCTGATTGTGAAGTTTTACTCCTTTTTGTTCATTGAGTACCAACATGTGGAGTATCCATTGATTCCCATTTTGCATGGTTTCTTACCACCCTTCAAACCTTAATGTTCGTAAAGCCTTTTTTCTAGCAAAATTTTTTGTATTTTCTTAAAACTCTAGAACAATATCCTCATCGTTACTTCAACTCGCCCAACGATGTTTCTACATTTTTGAAAACAAAAAATTCAATTACACAAAAGATAAAATCATAAATATAAAATGTAACTATGTAAATGTAAAAGTAATAAAGTTATTTTTTGAATATAAATTTCATTAAAACGAGTAATTTTATGGTTCATTATTCTCCACATTGAGTTTAGTTGATCAATAGTTCGATTGGTGGAACCAACAGTGGCGGTGACGTGTCGAAAATACTTTTTCCAAACCGAGCAAATTTTTTATGATCTCCAGTTGTACGGTTTTCGAATACATATATTCAACTCTTTGCCGATGCCTCCTCTTGTAACGCCCCGAAATGGCAAAACGAGTTATCAATGCTAGTGGGCTTAATTAGTGGGTATTTAATAAAAAAATAAAGAAGGAAATGGGTTATGGGCTAAATTACGCTTATGGGCAAGTGCCTAAGTGATTAAGGGCCATAATCAGCCCATTGACAGGATCATCGATCACAAGTTTGATGTATTAGGATTCAAAGCAGCGGAATACAAACAGGAATTAGACAAATTGTAGCAAGTAGTCGATACTTGTATGCATAAGAGCACATACGGTTATAGTGAGAGAATATATATTTCTGTTTCAAGGAATGTTTATAGATGTAGAATATTTCTAATCAAATCATTCATATCATTCCCGTCATTCGCTCGCATATTACAATAGATTGTCACTCCTTATATAGAGTGCAACAATCACTGCTGTTATCACGGAAAGTGACTCTTCAGTCGTTTTACAAAACTACTGAAACATAAAACTACTGAAACTAGAAATATAAAACTACTGATATCACAACTACTGAAGAAGTACTCTTCAGCAGTTGTGACAAACTACTGAGGCTTCAGTACTTGATCTTCAGACTTTGACCTTCAGGTGTTTCATCAGCTGATGACTTCAGTAGATATCATCAGCTGATGTCTTCAGTCTTTGTCTTCAGACTTTGTACATCAGTTGTTGATCTTCAGCACTTGTAAACTCTTCAGCTGTTGTACTTCAGTACTTTGGTCTTTCAGCTTTAGCACTTGTGTTCTTCAGCTGTTGTACTTCAGCACTTTAGTTCTTCAGCTGTTGAAGTCTTCAGCACTTGATCTTCAGCTGTTGAAGTCTTCAGCACTTGTCAAACTGCTGATGAGGCTTTCAGCAGTTGTTGTGATACCATGTGGGACTTAGAGGTTTTCTGATCTTGGCTCATTGGTTCTTTTGGTCCAACAAACTCCCCCTGAACCAATGCAGTCAAAACCTCTAAATTATTTATTCCCACTTATTGTTGGCAAAGTGTTGGTCTTTTTCCTTCTCGATCAGTAGAGAAGATGACCCATGTAAGCTCCGGCCTGGGAAGAAATCTCAGATATTTGTTTTGGCAGAGTATGAATGGGAACTCTGTTTTGGGGAACAGGACACAGAGTTGTTATCCCATCCATGAGATTTACTTCCCCTAATGAGTCTGTATGACTCTCGAACATAGGCCTCAAGGAGAAACAACTTGTTCCTCCTGAGAGAGTTCTTCTGCTCCTCCTTCGAAGAAGAACTCTGGGCCATAGTACTCTGATAAGTACTTCATGGTCCTGCCATTTTTTCAGCTCCACCGTAGTTACCTCCTATATACAAATTCATCAGGATGGTTGCCTTCAAGGAGTAACTGGAGTTCATTCTTCTGATGTCTTCAAGCTTCTTATATAGCAACCCCTTTTTATCATCTTGTTTTCTAGTAAAGCTTGAGGGGTCTTCTTTGCTTGGTGAGCTTTCTTGAATTCATCAATGATTTCCCAAGGTGAGACTACAACGGCAACATGATGGTAGACTCTATTGTTTTTTCGTACCTGGCCGTTGTATCTGTGTGGAATAGTTCTTTATGGATTCTAGAACTCAACCTGGGGTCTGGCCATACTCTCACTCTCTCCTTCTGATACTGAAAGGTGTGCCTGAGAGTGTACAGCCTTTGAGCATGCCCTTTCATGGCTTGAATAGATGATGACTGAGGAAATTCCTTGTCAACCATCTTCACAGTTCTCATCGTGCTGTTTCTGCTGTTCTCTTCTTCTATCTTGACTCTGACCATTTCCCCTTTGAGAGTCAGGTGTGATCATGGGTTGACTTCGGGTTTTGGTAGCTTCAGAACAGCAAGAGTGGCAGACTATCATCTTCATCCTCCTCTTCTTCTTCTTCTTCCATCCTCAGCACCCTTCTCCTCCTTCTGGGTACATCACTGGATGATGGTTGGGTTGGTGAAGGAATTGGTTTTGAAGAATGAGGATGTTTGGATTTTGGCTTAGAGATTGGTTGGGAGATTTGAGGGATAGGATCATTTTGAGTGGGTGGAAGGGAAGGTTGATCCAGCATCTTGTAGTTAGTTTCGCCTTTGTGAGTTTAGCCATCTCTAACCTTTTACCAGCCCCAGCCTCATCAGGGCTTCCACAATAATCCCTTTGTTGAATTGCTCAGACAGACAGATTCTGGTGGCTATAGCCAGAACTGTCCCTGGTCCATGCGCGAATCTCCATAACGATCTTTCTAAGTATTTGCAATGAAGCGATCTTATTTCCAATCTCTCTCTTTCTCTCAAGCATCATACCCTGCCCATCGGGTTTGTATCTCTTGCACTTCCACCTTCTGATCTCACTATCCAGTGTGGCTGTGTCAAACCCCTGCCTGAAGAGTTGTTCATTTTTTATCCATGGATCGGCTGTGTGTAGTGTCAGCTTCTTTGACCAGCTCCTCCAAGGATTTGTCTTCAGCAGTGTGATCATCAGCACTTCTCTTCGCTTGTAAGTGAGCAGGTTGTTGCTTTTCTTTCTCTCCTCCTCTTGGGCTTGCTTCTCTTCCTTCTTCTCCTCTGTTCTTTTCCTCTTCTTTTCTTTCACTGCAGTACTCTCCCCCTTTTTGTTGCATTGGAGGAAGGGGTTTGTACCGCAGAAAGAGTCTTTTGACAGCAGCATCAACCAAGGGCTGTAAAGTTGAGGAAAGCCTCTCATCATGGCTTTAGTCACAATATCAGTGATTATGGGTGTGATGAGAGGGAGGGAATTTTGAAGTACAGCACCTATTTGCTCAGGAGGGTTCTGTTCCTAGAAGTAGGGCCTGAAGCAGAGACAGGGGTTGAGTTTGGAGTGGCTCAGTGTTTGGGAACCTTCAAGTGAAGGTGCCATCTGTGGGTGGGTAGAGGCAGATGGTCTTTCTCCTTGTGAGAGTTGGTCAAGTAGGTTTTGCAGCCTACTGACTTTCTCTTCAAGGATTGTTTTCTGGGCAAGAACATCATAGAAAAAGCCCAGGTCATCATCAGCCGAAACTGAATCATCTGACCTCCTGCTTAGAGCAGGATTTACATGCACTCGGTGTAGACCAGTTGGTGCATGTGCCCCTTGTGCTTGGTACTGGGGACTTCCAGCCTCAGGACATGTCCATCATCAGCTGTTGCCTCTAGTGAGGTCTTAGCAATGTTACCAGCCTCACTCTGATCATGTGCTGAGTCAGAGGAGGTGGCAGCCTCACTAGATATTCTAAGCTCCTTGTCTACACCAGGAGATAGAAGTGTAAACCCCTGTGCTGTGGGTTCTCAAGTGCACTGTGTTCCTCCCCCTCAATGTAGAGGTATTCCCAGTGGTAAGTGGTTTCTGGGGAGGGGGTGAGGAGTGCAGTTGAGTCAGCACTTGTGCAACTATTAAAGTTGGGCTGTGAGGGGCGGTTGTTGGGGTGAAGGATAGAAGCAGTGTGCACCTGGGGGTGGTGCTCTTCAATGGAAATCTCCTCAAGTGAGGAAGATCCCAGATATGTAGGTACCCCTTGTGTGGTTGCTGCAGGCTCCTGTTGAGAGGAAGCCTGAGCGGCTATGGCTGGAAGAGTCATTGTATCCACTAGGGGTTTGGACTAGTGGATATATCCTGCGTTTGTGTTGCAGGGCATCCTCAGGGACTCAATTCCCTGAGTAGCCGTTTTGGGTTTCTTTTTGGTGGGTTTGGTGGGGACTTTGGATTTGGAGGTGGTGGCTGTGGGTTCCAGCTGCGTGGGTTTTCGCAGCTTGGCAGCCATTTTGAGTGTCTGGTCAGAGTTGTGCCGGGAGTATACTTCCGGCAGAACAGCCGTAGCAGGGACTCCCAAGCCAACAAGTCCCTCAGCATTAAGCTGGTTTGTAATGATGGCCATTATGAACCGTGGATATAGTATCCAACGGTTGGCAGTTAGTTTTTGAGCCATATCCTTGAGCTCTAAAATATTATTTCTGAAAAATTTAGTGGTTGTTGCTCAAGAATAGAATACATTACCTGCTGCCATTTTGTCGACATTTGATCCCAAGACGACGTCTTAGGGGCCAAACATACATTCACCATGTGAAAAATCAGCGCTCAGCGTCATTAAAATGTTTCTTCATGATAGTGGAGGCACTGAGATCGCCTTGATATCCATGTTGAGCAAAGGATAGATCTATGGTGCCCTTCGGATATCCAGCAGGAGAACTAGCATCATTCATTTGAAGAATTTGGCGGATTATTGCAGGAGTGATGACTACTTCTTGTTGTTGACGACCGACTGGAGAGATGGTGTGTTGTTCTCCCCAGTGGTGATAGTAACGTTCATCCAAAATTGTTGAAGGATTCGGCATGTAGTATGGGATTCAGAAGAAATGCCGTATGGTATTGGACTGAACCATAAGATCGATAGCAGTATCGAACTTAGTCCAGATAGGCGATTTAGTGAGGTAGGCACACAGTTGTGTCGCGGTTTAATTTGCATGGACGCCATGGAGAGAGGGAAGTTTTGGAGAGGAACGTTAGGTTTGAAGAAGATGAAGCATTGAGAGCTTAGGTAGGGATATTTATAGGGTACGGGTAGAAACGACTGAAGGATGTGGTGTTAGTCATCAGTAGTTTTAAACGACCGTTGACATGGTATTATCCTTTCAGACGTTGAAACAGCTGAAGTCGTGGTGTTAGGCATCAGTAGTTTTCTCAAACTACTGAAGACCGTGGTTTTGACTTCAGATGATTGAAACAACTGAGGACTTGGTGTTGTCATCAGTAGTTATGAAACTACTGAAGACAGTGGTTTTGTCATCAGCTGTTGTAAACAACTGAAGACTTGGTATTAGTCATCAGTAGTTATAAAACTACTGAAGACGTGGTTTTGCTTCAGTTGTTTAGAATGAAACAGCAGTTGTACAAACGACTGAAGAGAAAGTTCTCTTCAGCTGTTTTCGTCAATTCTTAGCTTTTCAGCTGTTTCATACTGTCCTCAACACTTCATCATCTTTTTGGCTGATTTCAGTTGTTTCATAGGACATCAGTACTTATCTGTTTTTACTGATTGCAGTAGTTGTAACTGCATCAGTAGTTGTAACTACATCAGTAGTTTAGAACAGATGAAGTACTTCTAGTACTGTGAGACATTTAGCCTTCAGTAGTTATAAAACTACTGAGGGTAAAGAGCTCATCAGTACTTATATGTGACATAGGTACTAATGATCATCAGTACTTATTACTAAATCATCAGTAGTTGTCACTTATTCTAGCTGCAGCATACCAAGCCTTAACACCAGGTTTTGGAAAGTTGAACTATCCAAAGGCTTAGTAAAATGTCTGCAAGCTCATCAGCACTAGGCACAAACTTAGGATCAATCAGACCTTTTTCAAAACAATCCCTTATAAAATGATGTCTGATCTCTATATGTTTGGTCCTAGAGTGCTGGACTGGATTTTGACAATGCAAAGAGCTGAAGCACTATCCATTAACAATGGAGTCTTAGTCTCTGTAATGCCATAATCCAAAGTTGGTTTTGAAGCCAGAGTACCTGAGATGTACAACTTGCAGCAGCAATGTACTCTGCTTCAGCAGTTGATGTAGCAACTGAGGTCTGTTTCTTGCTCTGCCAAGAAATCAAGCAGTTGCCTAGGAATTGACATCCACCAGAAGTTGATTTCCTGGTCAACTTACACCCTGCATAGTCACTGTCAGAAAAGCAACTAATTTACCAGAATGTCCGGTAGAATACCATAAACCTATAGATGGAGTGCCTTGCAGATATCTAAAGATCCTCTTGACTGCAATCAATGAGACTCTTTAGGTGCACCTGAAATCTAGCACAAACACATGTAGCAAACATAATATCTGGTCTAGAAGCTGTTAAATACATCAAGGACCCAATCATACATCTGTAAAGTGTTTCATCAACCACTTTACCTTTCTGATCTGTGTCCAGTTGTGTGGTGCTGCTCATGGAGTAGAAACACTTACAGTTTTGTAAATCAAACTTTTGCAAAAGATCTTTTGTATTTTGGACTGATGAATAAAATTCCATCAGCTTTTGTTTGATTTGCAACCCCAGAAAAACTGTAACTCTCCCATGGCACTCATTTCAAACTTCTGTTGCATCAACTTTGTAAAGGCATCACACAACTTTGGATCAGAGGATGCAAAATGATATCATCTACATAAATTTGAACAAGTAGATTATGCTGCCCAGCTTTCTTAATGAATAAAGTCTTATCTATGAGCCTCTAGTGAAATTGTTTTCCAGAAGAAAGTTTGATAATGTCTCATACCAGGCTCTGGAGCTTGTTTTAACCCATAAAGAGCTTTATCAAGCTTATACACCCAATTAGGATGTTTATTGTCCTCAAAGCCTGGAGGTTGACATACAAAACCCTTCTTCTTAATTTTTCCATACAAAATGCACTTTTGACATCCATTTGAAAAATTTTAAGGTTTGATAAGCAGCATAAGCTAAAAACAATCGAATTGCTTCCAGTCTGGCTACAGGGGCAAGGTTTCATCATAATCAATACCTTCTTCTTGTGCAAACCCCTGAACAACCGTCTGGCCTTGTTCTTAACAATAAGCCCATTTTCATCAGTTTTGTTCCTAAACACCCATTTAGTGCCTATTGCACACTTACCTGGAGTAGAGGAACCAGTTCCCAACTTGCTGTTTCTTGAACTGAAGAAGCTCAAGCTGCATGGCATCAACCCATCCATTGTCCTTTAAAGCAATGTGATAATCTTTGGCTCTTGCTGACTGATGAAGAGAGCATAGAAGCAGAAATTTGACAATTGACTTCTTGTTGATACTCCGCATTGATATCACCAATGATTTGAGACATAGGGATTCTTCAGATCTTGATACACAATGAGATCTGTGCAAGTGTTTGTATAGCAGCTCAGCAGCAACAGATGGTGTGGTGAATCATTTCCTTGAAACCAATCAGCGGATGGTATTCAAAGAAGTTGAATTCGAAGAGATCTCATCAGCATTTGTTGTGGATGGTGCTACTGGACTACAGGAACATCAGTCTGGCTGAATCAGGCAGCTGATCACTAAACCTGAAGAGGTGAGTACTGCAATCATCATCACATCAGCTACCACCAGGTGGTGAACTGTTGACAGGAGCAACAGCAGGAGTTTGATAGGAACATATGCAGTATGTCCAAATCAATAACTCCATAGGCTTTGTAGAATCATGTCCTTTGGAGATTCTTGAACTTAACATGTAGAGTTTCTTCAACCATCTTTGTTCTGCTTGAAGACTCTGTATGCCTTGCAAGTAGATGAATAACCACAAAGTACCCTGCATCCACCTTAGGATCAAATTTATGGAGTTGATCCTTTGTGTTGAGAATAAAACAGGGACACCCAAATGCTTTGAAAATGAAATCAGAGAGCCAAATGATGGAGAACTTCATATGGAGTCTTCATCAACCCCTGATTACTAAACTCTATTTTGCAATAGCAAGCTGTTTGACAGCTTCAGCCCAAAAGTCATGGCAAACCTGAGTCACCAGCATGGACCTGCAGCTTCAATGAGGGTCCTGTTCTTTCTCTCCACTACTCCATTTTGTTCTGAGTCCTTGTATGCTGAACTGCCTTTTGATTCCTTTGAGATAGAAGTATCAAGTGTAGATTTCTGAACTCAGTTCCATTGTCACTCCCTAATACACTTGACTGGAAGGAATACTGCTTCTCAATATACAGCACAAGTGAATAATCTTCTGAGCAGCCTCATCCTTTGAATGTAGAAAGAAGTCCATACAAATCTTGAGTATCATCCACAATTACCAGACAGTATTTCTTCTTTCCATGCCATTACTCTCAGACCAAATCTTTCCATAGCAGTAATTGCAGCATGCATGTGGACTTAGCACTATCAATAGGATGAATGAGACTTTGTGCTGTTTTCCTTTTAAACAAGCAGTGCGTTTCATCACAAGAAATCCTTTATTGGTACCTCTTGTAAGGATTCCTGAAGTCTGATGCAACCCAAAACTGCCTAAGTGTTTCAGCAACATGCACTAAGTACTGAAGTGAAGAATGCTTCGGAAGAATTACACAAAGCATTAGAAAATACTCTAAGTGTAATATCTTCCGAAGCCAAGACCAATATCTTCCGAAGCCTAACATGAAGTCTTCCGAAGCTTGAAGAGACAAAGTCTTCCGAAGCTTCAACCTATGAAGACAGATTTCTTCCGAAGACTTTTAGTACACATGCTTTATCTGATGTACTGTTCCATAAAGCACCTTTTCCGCTGCGTCTCTGATAAGTCACCAACTTACAAGAGTTGGTGAAAAGGTCCATGCTTTTGGTAACTGTACATTGAGGTCTTGTGTCTGAAACTTTCTACTTTATGTACTTTATCCTTTTTGTAATGTATAAGGATGTGAGCTATGGCATGTCATAGTCACAAGGTCAAAAGGCAGATATGCCTTTTGATCCTACAATTGATTTTGTTAGTGTCTAGTCAATTGTATCCAGCTGGCTTTCATAGTATAGCCGGCTGTAGGTTGTAGTATAAGTATTCCAAGTTCTTGTATCTTTCAATAATGCTTTGTAACACTTGTAAAAGAACTTGAGAAAGCAATATACTGCTACCTTGAAAACTATACTCTCTTGTTCTGTCTCTTGCTTTACTTGTGTTCTCTGCATCACCTTTGGTTACCTAGTTCACTGTTTGATAACGTTTAGTTAATCTCCTCATTGTGTTGTTGTGTTGTAATTGTGTTCAAGCCCTTGAACGATCCTGCAATTGGTATCAGAGCATTCAGGCTCGTGATATAAGATCTAACCATCTTAAGATCCCTCACACACACAAAAACTAAACTTTTCAAATGGCTTCCATCTCAAAGACTGATATGGAGACTGGAACCATGAACAAATCCCCATTGATCACTCTTGATGACTTCGACACCTGGTGCATGAGGATGGAAGGCTTCATCAGGTCTCTTGACTCAAGAATGTGGGAATCTGTTGAATATGGACCTTTCATACCTAGCACCCCCTCTCTACTACCGTTGCTGGTATGATTCCTAAAGATGTGGCCAACTACTCAGATGAAGATAGAAAAGAGTAGAGATTGACAGGAAGGCCATGACTGCTCTTCAGACTGCTATTCCAAACTCTGTGTACAGAGGTTTTAAGAAGTGCAAACAGCTAAACAGCTGTGGGATGCACTGAAGCTGATGTATGAAGGCTCCTCTGAAGCCAAGGAGAACAAGAAAGATCTTCTGAAGCAGCAGTTTGAAAATTTCACCTTTAAAACAGGTGAAACCATGACCCAACAATACTTCAGGTATGTTGAGATTGTGGATACCCTTGTGGATGGAGGAGTTCCTCTTGAGAACAGAGACATTGTAAGGAAGTTCATGTCCTCACTTCCTAGGCAATGGACACACTATTGTGTGGTAATCAAGAGGACTGAGAACCTTAAAACTCTTACTCTGACAGAGTTATATGGGATTCTCAGTGGATACCAGATGGAATGAACTTACAAGGTTCATCTGGCAACTCTAACAATCAAATGGGTTCAGCCCTTCATGTGGTTGAAAGGGACAGCATAGAACCCCAACATCATCTCCTATGCTACCCTGACAACTCACAAAAGGGTCCTTTCATCACCTTCCCGAGACACCAAGGGAGAACTTTACTCAAGGAAGTCCATTCCAAGAGACAGTTCTTCTCAAGCCTTTGTGTCTGCAGATGAAAGCTGTGGAAATTATCTCTTCACTCTTGAAGATCTAGACTGTATCCATCCAGATGACCTGGAATACATGGAGATAGTTCAGCAGATGGCTCTTCTCACTCACAGAGCCAAGAAGTTCTACAAGAGGACAGGAAGAAAATTTCCAAGCAATGCTACCAGTGGAAAGTTTGGCCTGGATAAAAGCAAAGTTAAGTGTTACAATTGTAACCTTATGGGTCACTTCGCCAGGGAGTGTAAGGCACCCAGAGCAAATGGGGGTCAAACACAACTCAGACCAAACTTCACCAACAATACCCCTCAGGCTGAGAAGACAAAGCAACATGCTGCGGTTGCTGTTGAAGAGGGAGGATTTGACTGGAGTTTTCAGGTGGAGGATGCTTCTCCAAACCAAGCATTGATGGCTGATCATGATGAAGCCAAGGTATTAGAACATCTTTGCTCCCCTGAATGCATTGCTAAAGTAAATAGATACAGGTCCTACAACCTAGAGATGAGATCTGATCTTGAGTCATTAAACATATTAAAATCTGACTTAGAAAGTCTGAAAATGATTACAAGTTAAAGATAGAAGACTTGGAGAAAACTATTTCAGTACTAAAACATGAACATACAGATTTTAGAACTCAGATCCAAGATCTCATCACTAAGTTGACTAAGTGCCAGGCTGAGCTTGTGATCAGCAAAGCCCTGGCAGAGAAAAGTGTTCTTGAAGAAGAGACCTTCAAGAACATGATATCCTCATCCCTACACAATAAGGTTTGTTATCAAAATAGACAGGGACTGGGATCAAATGAGATAGCTCCTCCACACACAATCTTGTCTGTAAGATCTCCTAGGTGTGGAACTTGTGAAGATGAGCTTCCTCTCATAGATCCAGTAAGTGAGGATGATGAAGAAGTGATAGTGAGGAATCCCTCTGAGAAGAGTGAAGAAGAGGATTCCTCCAAGGGCCACTATCCTTCTGAGGAGAAGAAATTAACTGTGATGACCAAGTCCAAGAGAAAGAACTTGATCAGGAAGAGCAAAAGGAAAGCAAAGAAGGCTCAAGAAATCAGGCTACCTTTGATGCTAAGCAGAAACAAGTGTTTATCTCTGCAGGCTTCAAAGCAATAAGGACTGAAGACATCCACCAAAGCCTCTTATCTAAGAGTTCTGGTTCATGTTCAAATCATCTCAGTACAAAGAAGAAGACTGAGCTGCTGTGTACCACTGCTGCACAGCCTGGACCATCAATTCCAAGAACAGTTCACAGCCCAAGGAAACTGTATCTGAATCTACCAAGATGAAGTGAAAAAGGATGTGACCAAGGCCAGTCTTGCTCTCAAAAGGAGATTTCTTTGAAGAAGAAAATGCTGTGTGTTATGTGTGAAAGTACTTCTCATATTGCCAAGGATTGTCCATACAATCCTAAAAGTACTATCCACCATGACCAATACAAAGACTTCAAAGAATCTCAAGAAGTCTCAAGCTTCGGAAGGAAAGTCTGTTTCCTTCGGAAGCTCCAAATCAAAGAAGAAGGTAAATGGAAAATTACCTTCGGAAGCAAAGTTGGTCTCGGAAGAAAGGAGTTCTTCCGAAGTACTAAAGTCTACTGCAGTGACTGTAGATTCTTCCGAAGTATCAGTCATTAAACTTGTGAAGCTCCAAAAGCTTCTAAGGTTTTGAAGGTCAAGTCCAAGACTCCAAAGGTGTGTGGAAGTCTAAGAAAGACCAAATGACTGAGGTTTCTCCATCAACAACAGCCGAAGATCCCCTCTGTACAACCATAGGATCTATTACTGTTGCATTATCTTCTATTACACTTACTGAACCCAAGACAAGTAAGGCTTGGGTTTCCAAATGTAACTAATCATTTTCTTTGTGCAGGAACAGCTCAAGACAAACAAGAATGTCTGGATAATTGACAGTGGCTGTTCCAGGCACATGACAGGCGATAGGTCTTTACTTCATAATTTTGAGAGAATTGATGGAGGACCAGTTGCTTTTGGAGGAAATGAAGGTGGTTACATTTATGGAAGGGGCAAGGTCACAAATGGTAAGCTCAGCATTGAGAAGGTAAACTTTGTTAAGGAGCTTGGGTACAATCTTCTGAGTGTATCTCAATTTTGTGATCAGAGTCATAACATGCTCTTCACTGAGCATGAGTGCATTGTTCTCAAACCTGGAGTGGTCATTCCTCATGAGCATATTCTGCTCAGAGCCCCCAGGAAAGGGAACATGTACAAGATGGATTTGCAAGAAACATCTCCCTCTGGAGAAGTTTCATGCTTTCTATCTAAAGCAAATAGTGATGAGTCTTTCCTATGGCATAAAAGAATGTGCCATGTAAACTTTAAGAATATGAATAAATTAATCAAACATGATCTGGTAACTGGAATGCCAAAGAAAGAGTTTACAAGTGATGATCATTGTGTTGCATGCCTGAAAGGGAAGCAACACAAGGTATCTCACAAGCCTAAGGAAAAGAACTCCATCACTACTCCCCTACACTTATTACATATGGATCTCTTTGGCCCCACCAGTGTAATGAGTTTAGGAAGGACCTTATACTGTCTAGTGATCACAGATGATTTTACAAGATTCACTTGGGTTTTCTTTCTTAGAACTAAAGATGAGACTCCTGAGATTCTAAAGAATTTCATCTTAAAGATTGAGAATCAATGTGATCACAAGGTCAAAACCATAAGATGTGATCAAGGAACTGAATTCAAAACCAAATCCTTGATACATTTTGTGATGAAAGGGTATTACAAGACAATACAGTGCTCCCAGGACTCCTCAGCAAAACGGAGTTGCTGAGAGGAGAAACAGGACACTTATTGAAGCTGCAAGAACTATGTTGTCTGACTCTAAACTGCCTATCACCTTCTGGGCAGAGGCAGTTAATACTGCCTGCTATGTGCAAAACAGAGTCTTAGTAGTTAAGACACATGGTAAGACTCCTTATGAACTTTGGCACAAGAGGAAACCTTTCATTGGTTTTCTCAGGTCATTTGGATGTCCCTGCACCATCTTGAATACCAAAGATCAAGTTGCCAAGTTTGCTGAGAAATCAGACGATGGACACTTCATTGGATACTCTTCTCAAGCTAAAGCTTATAGAGTATACAATCTCAGAACTAGAATCATTGAGGAGTCAGCCAATGTGACTTTCAATGAGCACACTCCCAGTGTGGCTGGTTCTGGTCCGGATTGGCTATTTGATCTTGATTTAGTTACCAACTGTTTTAATAAATCTTGTGAGCATGTTTCAGGATCTGCAGAAAATTTAAATACAGGTGATCCTGATCCAAGATTTGAGCTTGGAAGACCTTCAGCTCCAGTTGGAACTACTTCAGCAAATGAGGTTTCTATCAGCACAACAATGACAAATCCAGCTGATACATCTGGCATGCCTTCAAATTCCAGTTCAGAGGCCTCTCAACCAGATAAAGACATCTCAATTGCAGAAGATAACAATGGTGATGGTGAAAGTGATCAAGAATCTCTTGATGCTAATAACTATACCATAGATGATAACATCAATGATGTCACACACTCATTGGATCAAGTTAATCTTGATAAGTGTGATAATGTGGAGGATCAATCTTCAAGACCAGATCTAAATTTCTCAAATTTGGATCTATCTCAGCAACTTGCTGTGATCCCTCAGCTAAGGATCCACAAGTCTCATCCTACTACAAACATCATTGGAGATGTTATCTCCGGGGTAAAGACAAGAGGGCAAACCCATGAAGCAAATGTTTGTCTTCACTCTTGTTTTCTATCCCAGTTAGAGCCAAAGAAAGTTGAGGAGGCTCTAAAGGATGGAAGTTGGGTTGAAGCTATGCAACAAGAGCTGCTTCAATTCAAAAGACAGAAAGTTTGGAACCTTTGTCCTCTTCCTCATGGAAGACTACCATTGGAACCAAATGGGTTTTTAGGAATAAAAAGGATGATAGAGGAATCATCATCAAGAACAAGGCTAGACTAGTTGTTCAAGGATACACACAAGAAGAAGGGATTGACTACACTGATGTCTTTGCTCCTGTAGCTAGACTAGAAGCTGTTAGGATATTCCTGGCATTTGCTGCATCCAAGAACTTCAAGGTCTACCAACTTGATGTAAAGTGTGCTTTCTTATATGGAGTGATTGATGAGGAGGTTTATGTCAAACAACCACCTGGTTTTGTAGATCCTGATCATCCTGATTATGTCTGCAAGCTTGACAAAGCTCTATGGGCTGCATCAGGCACCCAGGAAGTGGTATGAGACACTGTCTGAGTATCTCTGTAAACATGGTTACAGGAGAGGTACTATAGATGGAACTCTCTTCATCAAAGGACAAGGAAACGACATTCTGCTAGTTCAAGTATATGTGGATGACATCATCTTTGGCTCAACCAATTCAAGGCTCTGCAAAGACTTTGAAAAGCTGATGAAAGATAGATTTGAAATGAGTTCAATGGGAGAACTTAATTTCTTTCTGGAATTCAAGTGAAGCAGGTTGAAGATGGCATTTTCATAAGTCAGTCAAAGTATATTCAATATACTCAAGAGGTTCAACATGACTGATTGTAACTGCTAAGACACCCATAGCCAGAAACCACTCCCTTGGTCCAGATCTTGAGGGGGAGTGTGTAGATGAGCACTTATACAGGGCTATGATTGGGTCTCTTATGTATCTTACAGCTAGCAGGCCTGATATCATGTTTGCTACATGTATTTGTGCAAGATATCAAGCTAATCCTAAGATGTCTCACTTAATCACTGTGAAAAGGATTTTAAGATACCTCAAAGGTGCTTCAACACTTGGTTTATGGTATCCAAAGAATTCTAATTTCAATCTGTATGCCTATACAGACAGTGATTATGGTGGTTGCAACATGACTGCAAAGTCTACATCTGGGGGATGTCAATTCTTGGTGGAAGGGTTGTCTCATGGCAATGCAAGAAACAAACCTGTGTGTCTGCATCAACTGCTGAGGCTGAATACATTGCTGCTGCAAGCTGCTGTGCTCAAGTGCTTTGGATTCAAAATCAGATGCTAGACTACGGATTTAACTTCAAAGAGACTCCTATCCACATAGACAACAACAGTGCTATCTCTATCACTGAGAACCCTGTGCAGCACTCAAGGACCAAACACATCAACATCAGGTATCATTTAATAAGAGATAACTATGAAAAGGGGTTAATTAAACTAGTCAAAGTTCACACAGATGAACAATATGCTGATCTGTTCACAAAAGCTTTTGATGAACAGAGATTTAAATATCTGATATCAGCTATTGGGATGATTAACTTTGAGTAGATTTTTCTTAAAAAACTAATTCTAATTATTTCTTCTTAAAATATGTGTGTCCTAAGTTGTCTAGTTCATCACTTTCATAAGCTCATGTTTTCTTTGAATGAAAAACTCTTTTTTGAAGACTTTCCTTGAATTCTTGAAAATTTTCTGACACTTCGGAAGATAACATTTTACCTTCGGAAGAAAAATATGTCTTCAAAATAAATGACTGTCTAAGAAATTTTACCTTCGGAAGAAGTCAAACTTTATCTTCCGAAGCTTAAAATTCTCAACTTAGACACTTATTCATTTTTAAGGACTTTTTCCTTCCGAAGCAAAAAATTACTTTCGGAAGCTTTGTTCATTCTTATACAAAGCATCCAAAAGTTTATTTCTCTTCCGAAGCATAAATCTTTAAGACTCTCAGGAAAATTCTTCCGAAGTCATTTTAGCTTCGGAAGCTTTTTCAATCAAACTTCCGAAGACAAATTACTTTCGGAAGCTTTTCGAATTCCAAGAAAACTACTTTTTGAGCAAAAAGGTAAACTACTTTTTCAGAGGTGGGACCGACATACGGATTTCAAAGTTTATCCTCTTTCATTAAACTTTATCTGAAATCCTTCTCTCTCATATAAACCCAACGGTTTCCCCCCTCTTCTATCATCTGCTTTTCTTCCATACCTAAAACCCAAAGCTTTCTCTCTGAAATTTACTTCCCATTCTTTTCTCTTCATCTCTGAGCTACCTCACAATGGCTGACCTTACACACAGAAATGATCCTCACTTTGCCATGCAGCTACACAGACAACACAATCAGGTTGCTCTGTTATGCTCTGACAAAGATCCTCATTTCTCAGAGGTTTGCCGTTTCTTGTCTTTGTCTCACTACTTCACCTCCCTAACCATTGATCCTCCTCTATATGAGGATCATTTGCTTGAATTCTGGAAGACCTGCCAAGAGGTCATTATGGATGGGGAGAAGGCACTGTCTGCCACAGTGCAGGGAGAACAATTTTCATCACTCACTCCGGCCATCATCAACCGACATCTTCAGCTGGATGATGAAGCAGGTGAAGTGTTCTTTCCAAAAGAAGCGGTTAATCATTCCTTCGAGCAGATGGGCTATGAAGGAGATTTCTCTGTAAAGACCTTCAGGAAAGGGAAGGTCTCATCCCAGTGGAAATACCTGCTCCATGTGGTTATCCACAGCTTATCAAACAAGCATGGTGGATGGGACCAGATTCCTGAGGATCTCTCCTTTATAGTTCATGGGATGGTTCAGGGGGTCAAGTTCAGGTATTCACAATTTGTTTATACTAATTTACTTGCAAACTTAGACTCCTTAGAATATTACATGTTTCCTAGATATGTTCAACACATTCTTAACTGTGAACTGGGCTCACAGTTGAGGGAAACAGGCAATATTCTTAAACTGGGACAGATGAAGCCCGGCATCTTTAAAATTATGAAGAAGCCAACTGTAGGCTTCTCAGGGGTAGAAACAGCCCTAGTCCCAAAAATGTTAGAGCTCATTGCTCAAGGTGACAACATAGCAGTCCAAGCTAGTGTTGAACCCACACCTACTGCTCTCCTACCCTCTTCACAACCTCCAATATTCATCACCTACAAAAGAAAATCCCAACGAACCCCTGCTCAGGCTATTGAGTCTGTGCAGGCCCCCAAATACTCAACCTTACAGGAAGAAGTGGACTCCAGAGCTCCCACTTCTCCTGAGGAGCAAACCACTCCCATTACTTTACCTATCAGGGCTGAGGTTCCTCAAGCTCAACCTGATGAGCTCATTAGCCCAACAACTGTAAGCCTTCACTCTGAGTCTCAACACTCAAGTGAACAACCTTCAGGGGACAGCTACCATCCCCAGCCTTTGGATCTAAACCAACCAATTCCCAACCTATCCTTTTACACTGATGAAGACTTAGGATTCAGTGAGTACCATGAGTCTCTCTTCTCCTCCCCTACTCAAAGAGAGATGAGTACCTCTGACTCTCCTCAGTCTATCCCTCATCAGTCACCTATTACTGAGGTGGACACATCTGAACCTGTTCAGGATGTCCATATGGAAGAGGCTCTCACTTTTGAAAGTGATTACATCATTAAGACCTCAACCATGGCAACTCAGCCCATTGGCATCTTAACTGAGGTTGCCAGTGAGCAGAGGAAAACCAGCAGCCAAGAAACTCAAGCTGGTGGTGAGAGAAGGACTTTGGTCCAATCCTCTCATCCCCCAGTGATTCTTCTGATGAAGATGAGGGGAATTTGAGACTAAAGGTACAACAATTGTCACAAACATGCACCTATCTAGTCTCTAAGGTTAGTCACTTGGAATCTCAGGTGACTACCCTGCAAAACAGGGTCAATGATCAGCAACTCCAGATTTCATATCTGCAGGAAAAACTAGCTGAGAGACCTTTAAGGAGAGCTCAACCAGAAACACAAGAACCTGTGGAAGTGATGATTTATCCTCCAGCTCACCTATGCAAGTGGGTGATGCTACCAAAAAGGGGGAGAATGTTATCACAACCACAGAACCTGGGAGTTCTTCAAAGAGAATGGACATAGAGGACTCACCATCCTCACTTGCTGTTGTGCATTCTCAGCAACTTCCTCAAGTTCACATTAATGTGGACTCTATAGACTCTCTCATCAGGAGTCTCTTTGAGGAAGGTATACCAAGGGCTGTCTCATCTCCACCACATGGAACTGGCAACTACATCATCAGATGGAGGTATGATGATGACAGAAGAGCCCTCATACTTCACAGAGTTCAAGGTCAACAAGAAGTCTTTCAGTTCCAAAGCCTGAGCTTCTATGAAGGACTGGATTTAGTCAACATGCCACTTGTCAATCCAAGCAAATCTAGACAAGCTGACAGGCTGGCTCAAAGAATCCAAGACAGGATCCTTGCAGAGTTCTCTCTAAGAAGGAGACTTAGGCAATCAGGCAATGTCATCGGTCAACTGGATGTTGAGGTGGACCCTAAGATTAGCTTCATAGGGGAACCTTGGCTGAAGGCCCAGTGGCAGAACCTGAGACCCTTGTCTCACCATCAACAACTGCTGCAGATCCAAACTCCATCTGAGACACCTGCTGGTGAAGGTGTTTCTCAGCCTCTCTCTGGCCAGAGCATGGAAGCTACACCAAGCAATGAAGGCCAAGCCTCAATCCACCCTGAGTCACAAAGGTCTGTTGGTGACAAAGGGAAAAGGATAATGACTCCTGAGGAAATTGAGGAAGAGAGAGAGAGGAAAAGGAGGCTAAGGGGAGAAAGTTCTTCTGGGTCATCAAAATTCATGCAAGCTGCAATCAGGGCTGCCCCCAGACCAAATACTCAAAATGATGAACAAAGGGCAGTCAGGATTAATTATTTACAGACCAGGAACTATGATGTTGATGAAATCATCTCCCTCCCCTTAGAAGAGTTGAATGAACTGGCTGACATGGAAGTGTCAAGAGAGATAAGGAGAAAGAGGATGCAAGGTTACTTCTCCAATTCAAAGAGGAGAGGAGACAGAAAAGACTTCACAAGCATACTCCCACTCTCTCTCCAGTTCAAGAAAGTCCTGCACAGGAAGATGTGGCTCCACAAGAACCTCAGGTAGATAAAGAAGAGGATAGAATCAAAATGATAAACTACCTGAGTGCCACAGGCTTCTATCAGGCAAATACACTTCTTCCCCTGTCCTATGACTTCATTGAGTTCGAGTACTTAAAGCAACTTGAGCTTGAGTTAGTCAAAGAAAGAAAAACAACCAAAAGGAAGCTAAGGGAAGAAGCTGCAAAGTCAAGAACCATCATTCAAAAGAATGCAAAGAAGTCTGCTGACAGACAAAGAATGATGAGCTTCTTGAAGTCATATGGATTCTCCGGAAGGAGACTTGGTCCCATGTCTCTATCTACAATGGATGAGCATATAAGGGTAATCAAGCAGAAGATTAAAAGTGGTGAACTCATTGACTTGCACTCTCTTCCAAGTCAAGTCCCACCTGAAGTGGAGGTCAAGTTTGAACAACCAGAGACACCTGAACCAGAACCTCCAGCTGAGCCTCAGCAAACTTCATCTTCTGATCCAAGACAGGGTCAAACTCCCTCTCCTTCTGAACCTGTGAGGGAGGAACACCCAACTGAGAAAGACACTGATGATCAACATGGTGCTGCAGACCAGTCTTCTCAGTTAAAGACATTAAAGAGAAGAAGAAAATGGCCTCTAAACCAAAGACTAAAAAGAAGAAGCCAAAGTCATCTACCTCTACACCCCAGGTGAATCAGATCAACCTGAGGAAGTGCATGATGAGGCAGCCCAATCAACTCCTATGCAAGTGGCTCCTCTAGCAACCGAGACACCCATCTTATCCTGGACTTACTCTACCAATCCAGAAAGATGGAATGTTATCAGAGATCAAGGTGTTGAAAATGTCTACTCATGGCAAGACATAATCAACTTACCTCTGCATGATCTCTTTGAAATGAGAAGATACTATGAGAGTCTTGATGATCCTGACCATCAAATGAAGAAAGGGATGGTATTGATTATTCTGAAGACTACAAACATTTAAAGATCTTCTAGGTGTTTTGGTAGCATCAGCCTAGGGGGAGTTTGTAAGGATTCCTGAAGTCTGATGCAACCCAAAACTGCCTAAGTGTTTCAGCAACATGCACTAAGTACTGAAGTGAAGAATGCTTCGGAAGAATTACACAAAGCATTAGAAAATACTCTAAGTGTAATATCTTCCGAAGCCAAGACCAATATCTTCCGAAGCCTAACATGAAGTCTTCCGAAGCTTGAAGAGACAAAGTCTTCCGAAGCTTCAACCTATGAAGACAGATTTCTTCCGAAGACTTTTAGTACACATGCTTTATCTGATGTACTGTTCCATAAAGCACCTTTTCCGCTGCGTCTCTGATAAGTCACCAACTTACAAGAGTTGGTGAAAAGGTCCATGCTTTTGGTAACTGTACATTGAGGTCTTGTGTCTGAAACTTTCCACTTTATGTACTTTATCCTTTGTAATGTATATGTGAGCTATGGCATGTCATAGTCACAAGGTCAAAAGGCAGATATGCCTTTTGATCCTACAATTGATTTTGTTAGTGTCTAGTCAATTGTATCCAGCTGGCTTTCATAGTATAGCCGGCTGTAGGTTGTAGTATAAGTATTCCAAGTTCTTGTATCTTTCAATATGCTTTGTAACACTTGTAAAAGAACTTGAGAAAGCAATATACTGCTACCTTGAAAACTATACTCTCTTGTTCTGTCTCTTGCTTTACTTGTGTTCTCTGCATCACCTTTGGTTACCTAGTTCACTGTTTGATTAACGTTTAGTTAATCTCCTCATTGTGTTGTTGTGTTGTAATTGTGTTCAAGCCCTTGAACGATCCTGCACCTCTGACTAACTATTGTGGGGTAGCTGATTCATGTTTTTGCGATTAACATGACCAACCTTCTGTGCCACAGTTTAGATTCTTGAGAAGAGGCTTTGGAAATCGCAGGATTGCCTTTGAGATCTATTTCTTGGAAAGATCTAGGCATACACTCTTCCTGTCCTGTTGGCTCTCAGGAGAGTGTGATCATCCAACACCTTTTCAATCAAGTGCAAAACTTTGGATGACAGAATCCTACAGTTTTGACTGGTGAAAAGGCACCATGGCCTTTATCACACATTTTACTGACACTCAAGAGATTGTACTTGAGATTTTCCACATGATAACAATCTTGATTTCTCCATTGGAGACAAGCTACCGATGATGTACCCCTAGCATCATTGCCAAAAGAGACAATCCCTTCTTTCCTTGAGAGTAGTCATGAAGAAGAGAGCTGTTCCCAGTCATGTGCATAGATCCCCCACTGTCTACATACCAGATGCTACTTTGGCATGTTGAAGAACCCTGCAATATAAACAATCAGTTAGTTTTAGAGACCCAAACCTTTTTGGTTTTGGGCCTGGTCTCATCAATAGATGGTAAACTAACAGGTTTATTTGAAACAACAGCTTGAGAGAAAGAAGATGGTGTAGAAGAGGAGTCCTTTGGCTTGGACCTCCTTTTCTGTGGTTTCAACATAGAGCATCTAGTTGGTTAACTCTACCCAACAGATGTTTAACCATCATAACCAGCTGTGTCTGATTTTGTGATAAAGCTTTCAGCTCATCAGACACATTGCTAGCGGAATTTGATAAGTTCCTATGTTGCACCTTCTCTCTTCTGAGCACCCTCAGCTGTCACCTGTTTAACCCCTTCCTTTTTGGATTTCTTTGAGGACTTAAGGGTTACAGGATTTGATGTTGCTGATACAAATGTGGTCTCAAACTCAGTTTTCATTTTTAACCATTTTCTCATTAATTTCTTCTTTTAGTTTGAGTTTGGAACCTCTTTTGTACCAACAATCATCTGTAAGATGATTGAACAAACCACATACTTCACATGGTTTCTTCTTCATCTTAGGTTGATCATCAACTAAAGAGGTGAAGCAACTGAAGACTTGTTCTTCAATGCTTTGGAAGCATTGTTTGCTTTCTTGACAGCCTCTTTAGTAGTCTTCAAACTCTTTCTACTGCCAGTTTTCTTCTCTTCAGTACTGACAGCAGTTGAAGTTTGAACTTCAGGTGTTAAATCCTGCTCTTTAGTCTTTCAGGACCTTCAGAATTAACTCCTGAGTTGATCAACTCATTAATCATGTGAATGTCAGCATTTGAACCATCAACATCAGCTGATAGGTTCAAAGAGGGCTTGATGCTGACTGCTACTTCTGATTGTGCTGTATCAGAAGGTAGATCACATGATGTGATGGATTGGTTATCACTCTCACCATCAGATTCTACCTCTGCTCTTGGGGTAAAATCTGTAGGTGGAGCAGTGTGATTGTAACCAATTCCAAACTTCACATTTGAAGCAGATTGCTTACTAAGAAGCATTTCAAAACCTTTGCATGATTGTACCCATCTATCACACTCGACCTGGGTAACTGCAAGGGTTTCTTTGAGATCTTTGTACTTCCCTAGAAATACTTCTTCTCTAGCCTTATCATCAATTATTTGGCAATTTAGTTTATAAATCTCATCATTTTTATCTTTAAGCACAAACTCAAACTCAGCTTTGTTTTTGGAAATTATTTGTTCTAGCTCAATGTTCTTATTAATTAGAGCTACATTTGCTTCTCTAATGGAAGCAAATGCTGCTATGCATGGTTCAGAACATAATTTGGCTTTTGCCTCAGGATACCTGTGATACCTGAGGTGTAGAGGCATTAGAAAATGAAGTATCAGCAGACTCCAAAGCCATAAGAGCTAGATTCCCAAAAGGACTGTCACCACCATGTTGACCAGCACCTGAGAACAGTTGGTCATGATCAGACATGTCATTGGTAAACTGCTCCAGTCAACAACTCCTGGGGTGAAGAAGCTGTGTTGTTGAGGTTGAGGTTGTTGATGAGATTGGGATGGCTGAGGTTCTGGTAGTGCATGAGGTTGTGGTGCCATAGGAACTTGCACTTGATTTGACTGTGGCATGTAATAACAAGGGAACGGATATGGCATTTGACCCTGAGGAACAAAATGCTGGAGATTGTTGTTGAGGATGATGACTAGAAGTGACAGGATGTTGCCCTCTGTGTTGTTGACTATTGCCAGGAAAAGTCACAAAGGTGCAGTGGAGTTAGATCCAGTTGATCTACACTCTCTTGCAAAGTGTCCAAGCCTTTGGCATTTGTGACACCTCAACTTGCTCTTGTCAAAACCAACTTTGGTTTTGCCAGAGAGTCCTGGGAATTTTCTTCCAGTTTTTTTATAGAACTTCTGAGATCTGATATTATCAGGCCATTTGGCTCAAAATATCCATGTCTTCTAAGTCATCATCAGCAATCCCCTTGAGATCATCCATAATGAAGCATAAATTGTCATTATTACACCCAGTAAACTGACCATCAATACTCACAAATGCAGAATCAGAAGTGCTTGAAGAGAAATTAATATGCTCATCATACTGGCATTCAGATGAAGCATATTCTGACTCATGACCCACCAAGGCAGTTGTTGCCTGGTACAAAGTCTTCAGTGAGCTTTCCAGATGAAGACAACTTTCTCTTCTGTTCTATCTCTCTCTCAAAAGTGAGCAGTTTCCCATGAGTTTGGGTGAGAGATAGTTTGTCCAAACTTGCACTGGAGCGTAGGACAATAGTATATTGTCCCATCTCTCAGGCAGTGATCTGAGAAATCTGTTATTCATTTGAATATTTGTGTACTCAAGTTTGACCATTTTTAGTTCAGAGATCAAACAAGAGAACCGCTCATATTGTTGAGTCAGTGTCTCACCCTTTCTATGAGAGAATGTCTCATATTGTTGGGCAAGAATTTCTCTATTATTTGCCAAGACCTCATCTGTTCCTCCAAATTGTTCTTTCAAGGCATTCCAGAGGTCATGGGCAGTTTCGTGATGCATTAGCCCAAAATAGATTTCATTTGGCAGTGCCATGGCCAGAATTCCATGGGCTTTTGCATCAATTTCAAGCAAATTCTTATCCTCATCTGAGTATTGCTCCCTCCTCTTCGGAACCATTTGATTGGTTTCCGGGTTATTCACCATAGGCTTGTGTGGACCATGTACCACTGATGTCCAACACCCTGTGCTGTTAACAGACAGGTGATGGAGCATACGTCTTTGCCATATGTTATACTCATTCCTAACCAGCATTGGTGGCTTGGTTGAGGAACCAGTATTGTGAGGATCATTGGAGGGAGTGGTCATTTTCAGTTCAAAAAAAATTTAATTCAAGCTTTTAAAAGTTTTAAACAGACCACAACAAACTCAATGAAAACCAAGAGAAGATCTCAGGATGAATGAGCAGAAATACAGAAAATTCAATCTCTATAACCGTTTCTTGCAAAAACAAAAGCTAATTCAATCAAACTTAGATCTTGAATAGCAGTTTCAATGATCATTATTAGATCGATCAATGATAACCTGCTCTGATACCATTTGACAGGATCAACGATCACAAGTTGATGTATTAGGATTCAAAGCAGCGGAATACAACAGGAATTAGACAAATTGTAGCAAGTAGTCGATACTTGTATGCATTAAGAGCACATACGATTATAGTGAGAGAATATATATTTCTGTTTCAAGGAATGTTTATAGATGTAGAATATTTCTAATCAAATCATTCATATCATTCCCGTCATTCGCTCGCATATTACAATAGGTTGTCACTCCTTATATAGAGTGCAACAATCACTGCTGTTATCACGGAAAGTGACAACTGGCAGATCTAATACAAAATAACTAATTCTTAACAAACTACTGAAATGTTCATAACTATTGAGAACATATCAGAGTGTTAAGTAAAATATAAAACTACTGAAACTACAACGACTAAAGAACAAGCTCTTCAGTCGTTTTACAAACTACTGAAACATAAAACTACTGAAACTAGAAATATAAAACTACTGATATCACAACTACTGAAGAAGTACTCTTCAGCAGTTGTGACAAACTACTGAGGCTTCAGTACTTGATCTTCAGACTTTGACCTTCAGGTGTTTCATCAGCTGATGACTTCAGTAGATATCATCAGCTGATGTCTTCAGTCTTTGTCTTCAGACTTTGTACATCAGTTGTTGATCTTCAGCACTTGTAAACTCTTCAGCTGTTGTACTTCAGTACTTTGGTCTTTTAGCTTCAGCACTTGTGTTCTTCAGCTGTTGTACTTCAGCACTTTAGTTCTTCAGCTGTTGAAGTCTTCAGCACTTGATCTTCAGCTGTTGAAGTCTTCAGCACTTGTCAAACTGCTGATGAGGCTTTCAGCAGTTGTTGTGATACCATGTGGGACTTAGAGGTTTTTTGATCTTGGCTCATTGTTTCTTTTGGTCCAACAATTACCACCTAATCAATCACTATCTTCCTCATTTGCAACCTTAGCCATAAATTTCTAGAGAGAGAAAGTAAAGAGAGAAAGTGATGAAAACTCAAGATTTGAAGCTTCAAAGGTTAAGGGATTGAAGATATGAACGATTGAGCATCAAACTACAAGAAAGGAGCAAGAAATCCAGGTAAGAATCAATCTCCAAACCCTTTTGTAGATCAAACCTGGATTCTAGGGTTTTGGGTTTTGAAAAGTTGCAAAAAATTGCATAAAGGTCACATTTTTACATATGAAAACATATAAAAAGCTTAGATATAGCCTCATGGACGATAAACTAAATATTTGGACAAAAAAAGTTGCGATTTTGGGTTAAAAACGGGTTGGTTCGTCATTTCAGCTCAATCTGCGAACTGTCTGCTCATCCAGCAAAATTGCATATTCAAATTACGAACTATGAGTTTTCTGTGAAACTATAGTTTTGCAGGTAATTTCGCAGCGAATCTACTTATCTGGTAGCGAAATTAGCATCAAATTTAAGAAGAAATTACCCCTTTAGGTGTTAACTTATTTGTAGGCTATGTAGTATGACCCTAGCTTAGAAAGCTTAGTTTATATTCTACTCATGGTATCCAGGTGAGTTCTAGATCCCATTGTTTATGAGTTTTTCCATGATTTGTGGCTATTATGCATACTAAATATATGTTTTTAAATGACAATATTTTAAGAGGTTTTAGCAGGAAGTTTGATTTTCTATAACAAAATGTGCTATAAAATGTTTAAAAATAAATTTTCTTCACGCTGGCTTGGTAGCCCGACCCCGGCTAGGGGTGTTGCCCCTTGAACCCCACTAGGGGCTGTTGCCCCTACGACCCCGTTGTCAGGGGCTGCCGCCCCCAAACCCCTGCTGTCCCCTAAGCCCGTATGATAATGAAAAGTCTTGCAAGCACTATGATAGACTTCACTTATGTGAGTTTGATGTATGATGATGGATCTGTATTCATGAGCAGGCTATGTGCCTTGTAGTGTGGATCAACTGTCGGGGGTTAGCTACCATGATGATATGTACCGACAGGGATTGACATTCGTTGTCAATCAACAGGGAGCTCTTGCTTTGTGCAATCTCATTTATGATGAAGTGAAAGATAATGAAAGAATGAAAGATAATGAACATGCTTATTAAGACGCCAGGGGTGCTATGTATTATGATGTATGCATGGTCATTATATGAAGGATAAAGTTTATATCTTTTTATATTAACTAAAACTAGAACTCACTGAGCAAAGCTGACTTTTATGCATAATAGTTGGTAGGTAAATATTGATGCTAAGGATGGCACCTGGTTGGGAGCTACTTAGAGGGCAATGGATGACATTCCGTTTATGAAATCTTCTATTGTAATTTAAGTCAATGTACTATGTTTTTATTCTATTTAAAAGACAAATGTATCATTTCAATATGAACTACAAGTTTTAAGTTAATGTTTATTTTATTCCGCTATAAAGTTTTGCTATTAAAATAATTTTATGCTATGATTAACCAACTGTGAGGCTTCGTGGGAACGAGGCCTTACAAGTTAGCATTAGAGCGAAAGTGTAAGAGAATTGGGTAAGTTGTTTTCAAAACCTAAACTGAAAATGGGAGTGAATGAAGGATGCCAATCCAAGTAGCTACATGCCATAAGGTAAAAGTTTTCAAGTAAAACTGGGATTTTATGTGTATGTGTTATGTGTTTTATGTGATTGTAGATTTGAATACTAATATGAGTTAGGATAGTGATTGCTTGGGACAGGAGGGTAAGGTAAGTAATTAATCACCCTTAGCCATTGTAATTATAATGATCTGTCTAATTATCTTGAATAACATTTTGGTGTTTGAATCTTATTGGAATTAGTTATGGCGGGTAGGAAATCTGGGAAGGCAACCCGAGGAGGTGCTTATGGTGGGCGTACAACTGGGCCGTGTGTCACTTGAAGCAAAGCTAAGGCTCCCGAGACTGTTCATGAGGAGTCGGACCTCCATAGTCACCCGAAGGGGGAGGGAACAACCACCCTCAAATTTACTGTGAAGGAGGCTAACACTGATGAAGTCTATAATGTTATGCAAAATGTCTTACCCTTAGTGGTAACTAAGATGATTAAAGCAGTCAAGGATGGAGAGAAAGCTAAGAAGAAGGGGAAGGAAGATGAGAAGAATTCAGGAAAGTCCACTGGGAGGAGTGAGGAATCTGAAGAGGAGCCATCAAACCCTAAGGTGGTAGTTCATGATAAGGATAGTGATGAGGAGTCTGAAAAAGAGACTACTAAGGGGTGCAACTATGTGGCATTTCAAAGGTGCAAGCCCGCGACCTTTAACAGTAACGACAATGCTATTGCCGCTCACCGTTGGGTCAGAGAGATGGAAGCGGTACTAGACATTAGTGAATGTCGGGAAGATCAGAAAGCTAAGTTTGCCACTCATTCTTTTGTTTATTTAGCATTGTGCTGGTGACAATATTGTCAAGGCTGAAGGAAAAGCGATCGATAGCCAAAACAAAGTGGTCTGAGTTGAAAGAGTTGGTGTTGGTGGAGTATTGACCCCATCGAGAGTTACACAAGATTGAGAAGGAGTTCTTGTATTTGGAGGCCGGGAACATGACTCATCAAGAGTACACCTCCAAGTTTAACAAACTTGCAAGACTTGTGCCGGACATGGTGACACCTGCATCAAAGAAGATCAAGAGATACATGCAGGGTTTGCCCGTGGATATCAAGAGGCACATGATTGCGGCCAGACCAGGCAGTTTAGGTCTGTGGTGGATTTAGTTGGGAGATTGTATGATGAGAGAAACCCAATGCCCGTACGGAAGAGGGTCGAGAATGGAGTGGAAACAAGAATGGGAATGGGAAGAGGTTCAGATGTGACAACTTAAGGGTTAAAGAGAAGAGAACGAGGATTGCAGATCAGTTAGGGAGGCAAGGAAATATGGGTGAAGGAGGTGTTTGCAAAATGCGTGGAAGGAGTCATTCAGGGGAGTGTAGAGTTAGAACGGGCAAATGTTTCAAATGTGAAGGCAAGGGCCACTATATCAAGGACTGCAAGGTTGTTAAGTGTTACCGTGTAGAGACATGGGTCATGTAGAAAGGGACTGCAAGAAAGGAAAATTATGAAGATCAGGAGCGGATAAATCTAGAGATAAGGGAAAGGGTGACGGTTCGAAGGCAAAGGCAAGGGCATTCAACATAACTCGTGAGGAGGCCAGGGTAGATCCAAAGGTAGTTTCAGGTATGTTTCTGGTAGACCATGAATATGTTTCTTTGCTCTTTGATTCTGGTGCTAGTAGGAGTTTTGTGTCTGCTGCTTTATGTCGTTTGTTGCATGATAAGAGTAGGAAGTTAGATGAGCCCTTCTATATAGAAACAACCATTGGTAAGTCCACTGAGGTGACTGAGGTGGTTGAGGATTGCCTGAATGAGTTAAAAGATTGTAAGTTCCCTGCTAGGTTGCATATTATGGCCTTAGGAGGTTTCGATATGGATTGGTTAGCTAGCGATGAAGCCAATACAATATATAGTAAGAAGATAATTCGTCTAACAACGCCCAATGGTAGTTCTATTACGGTTCGTGGGGATATGGTTTGTGGGATACCGAAGGTCGTGTCGATGATCACAACTGAAAAGTACTTGAGACGTGGGTGCAACGCTTACTTGGCCTATGTAAAGGATGTGGATGCGCCAGAACCACAATTACTAGACCTGTCGGTAGTGTGTGAGTTTCCTGACATCTTTCCTCAAGACCTAACAGGTGTGCCACTTGATCGTGAAATCGAATACCAGATTGACTTGCTACCGAGAGCACACCCGTCGCTAAAGCACCATATTGATTAGCTCCTTCAGAGATGGTAGAACTGAGGGCTTAATTGCAAGATCTATTGGATAAAGGCTTCATCTGACCAAGCATCTCTCTATGGGGTGCTCCGGTTTTATTTTTCAAGAAGAAAGATGGTAGCATGTGGATGTGCATTTATTATCACAAGTTCAATAAGCTAATCGTAAAGAATTGGTATTCGTTACCGAGGATTGACGACCTGTTCAATCAACTTCAAGGTGCTAGCTGGTTTTCAAGGATAGACCTGCGATCAGGTTACTATCAACTAGAAGGTGAAAGAACAAGACATTCCTAAGACAACGTTCTGTACATGTTATGGACACTACACATTTCTCATCATGTCCTTTGGTGTAACTAATGTGCCAACTACTTTTATGGATCTTATGAATCGGGTATGTCGATTGATGTTGGATAAATTGGTGATAATATTCATTGATAACATCTTGATTTATTTAAAAAGTGAAGAGGAACATGGTGATCATATTCGAGAAGTATTAGAGACACTTAGAAGTGAGAAGTTATATGCTAAGTTCTATAAATGTGCATTTGGCTACGAGAAATTCAATTTCTAGGTCATGTGGTTAATCTTGAGGGGATCAAGGTGGATCTTGTGAAGGTTGAAGCGGTGATGCAACGGGAACCTCCAAAGATGCCATCCAAGATACGCAGTTTCTTTGGCCTAGCGGGTTATTATAGGAGGTTTATAAAAGATTTCTCCAAGATAGCTTATTCTTTGACTAAGCTGACCAGAAAGGATGTGAAATATGAATGGGGTACTGATTAGGAGAATGTCTTCCTATAACTGAAGATGAGGTTAAGTCAAGCCCCTGTCTTGACGTTACCTGAAAGGAACGAGGATTTGGTAGTCTACTCGGATGCCTCGTATGTAGGATTGGGTTGCATGTTCATGCAACGACGGAATGTGATAGCATATGCTTCTAGACAATTAAAGGTCCACAAGGCCAATTATCATACCCATGATTTGGAGTTGGCTGCGGTGGTGTTTGCATTGAAGATTTGGAGGCATTATCTCTATGGGGGTGAAGTGCACAATCTTCACTCATCATAAAAGTTTGAAGTATTTCTTCGAACATAAAGAACTTAACATGAGGTAGAGGAGGTGGTTAGAACTGATCAAGGATTATGACCGCGAAATTCATTATCATATGGGCAAAGCCAATGTGGTTGCTGATGCCCTTAGCTGGAATGGACGACCCGAACCAATTCGGGTGCGAGCTTACTGCATAATCATGACGCCTGATGTTATGAAACAAGTGAGGTAGTTTCAAGATGATGCATTGAAAGGTGACAGAGTCAACTCTGAAAGGATGAAAGGACAACTTTCAGATTTGGGAGAAAACACCCTGGGTGTTAGAACCTGATCTGGGCGAATGTGGATCCCTTTCTATGGGGATCTGAGGGGGAAGATCATGGATGAGGATCATAAAAGTCGACATTCCATTCATCCCAGTTCCATGAAAAAGTATTAGGATCTGAAGAAAGTTTATCGGTGGTTGGGAATGAAGCATGACGTGGCTAAGTACGTTAGCAAGTGCCTAACTGGTTTGCAAGTGAACGCAGAGCACCAAAAGCCATATGGGAAGATCCAACCTTTGGATATTCTAGAATGGAAATGGGACCATATCACGATGGACTTCATCATGAAGTTACCTTGCACGACGAGAGGAAGCAACGCGATCTGGGTGATTGTTGACCGTTTAACAAAGAGCGCCTATTTCCTACCAATTCGTGAGACGTATTCCTCTGAGATGTTGGCAAGCTATTTATCAAGGAGACCGTGGCTCGTCATGGCGTGCTAGTGTCCATTTCAGATAGAGACACACGGTTTACGTCCATGTTCTAGAAGAGGTTTCACGATGTAATAGGACTAGACTGCATATTAGTACGAATTACCACCCCTAGGTGGATGGTCGAAAGAATGATTCTGAGATAAGAAGACCTACTACGAGCATGTGTAATTGAATTAGGAGGAAGTTGAGATGAGCACTTACTGTTGGCAAAATTCTCATATAACATTAGTTACCATGCCAGTATTGGTAGGCCACCTTATGTGATGCTGTATGGTAGAAGTGCGGGACACCCGTGTATTGGGGTGACATCAGGCAAAAGGAATTAGGAAGTCTTGAACTAATTAAGGTCATGACCAAAAATTTAGATAAGATTAAGGCATTCATGAAAGCCGCAAAGGATCACTAGAAGTCTTACGCAGATAAGAGGCGTAGAACAATAGAATTTGAGGTTGGTGACAAGGTTATGCTACAGGTATCTCCCTGGAAAGGGATCATCAGGTTTTACGTGGAAAGTTAAGCCCAAGGTTCATAGGGTCATTCCGTATTGTCACAGGGTAGGAGAAGTAGCCTATAAATTAAAACTACCTGACGAGTTGAGTGGAATTCACCCTACGTTCCATGTATCTCATCTCAGGAAATGTCTGGCAAACATTGATGTGGTTGTACTATTAGAAGACATTGAAATGGATGAACGACTGAATTATGTAGAGTAGCCGGTGGCCATCCTTGATTGGAAAGAAAGTAGTTACCGAATAAAGTAGTTCCGCTAGTATGAGTACAGTGGAGACACAGAAAAGGATCGAAATCTAACCGAAGAGGAGATGAGGAAATTTTATCCTTAATTGTTTGAAAACTGATAGGTTTTGAGGATGAAACCTAAATAAGCGGGGGAGACTTGTAACACCCTGGAATGACAAAACGAGTCATCAATGTTAATGAGCTTAATTAGTGGGTATTTAATAAAAATAAAGGAAGGAAATGGGTTATGGGCTAAATTAGACTTATGGGCAAGAGCCTAAGTGATTAAGGGCCCATAATCAACCCCTTAACCCACCTAATCAGCCACCATCTTTCTCATTTGCAACACTAGCCACCAATTTCTAGAGAGAGAAAATAGAGAGAGAAAGTGAAGAAAACTCAAGATTTGGAGCTTCAAAGGTTGAGGGATTAAAGATCTGAATGATTGAGCTTCAAACTACAAGAAAGGAGCAAGAAATCATGGTAAGAATTAGTCTCTAAACCCTTTTGTAGATCAAACCCGGATTCTAGGGTTTTGGGTTTTGAATAGTTGCAAAGAATTACATAAAGGTCACATTTTTACGTATGAAAACATGTAAAAAGCTTAGATATAGCCTCATGAATGATAAACTATATATTCGGACTTAACAAGTTGCGATTTTGGGTTAAAAACGGGTTGGTTCATCATTTCAGCTCGATCTGTGAAACTACCTGCTCATCCGGAAAAATTGCATATTCAAACTGCAAAACTATGAGTTTTCTGCGAAACTGTAGTTTCCCAGGTAATTTCGCAGCCATGGAATTCCAACAAAAGTTGGGCGAAACTGCCATGCGTAGCTGGTAGTGAAACTGGCAGCGAATCTACTTATCTGGCATAGAAATTAGGAGAAAATTTTGATAGAAATTAACCCCTTAAGTGTTAACTATATGCAGGCCGTGTAGTGTGACCCTAGCTTAAAAAACTTAGTTTAGATGCTACTCACGATATCCAGGTGAGTTCTAGATCCCCTTGTTTTTGAGTTTTTTTTCCATGTTTTGGGGCTAATGCATACTAAATATGTCAGGATCAGTGATCACAAGTTTGATGTAATAGAGCGTAACGCAGCGGAATAAGAACACGAATTAGACAAATTGTAGCAAGAATTTGATACTCGTATGCATTAAGAACAAATACGGTTATAACGAGAGAATATATTTCTGTAACAAGGAATGTTTCTATAATATCGAATATTTCTAATCAAATCATTCTACCTATTACAATAGGGTGACACTCCTTATATAGAGTGCAATCGCTACTGTTATCACGGGAAAGTGACAACTGGCAGATCTATTACAAAAATAACTAACCCTTAACAAACTACTGAAATGTTCACAACTACTGAGAACATATCAGAGTGTTAAGTACAAAATATGAAACTACTGATAAGAAACTACTGAAACTACAACGACTGAAGAACAAGCTCTTCAGTCGTTTTACAAAACTACTGAAAAACATAAAACTACTGAAAGGTAAACCGTCACAACTACTGAAGAAGACCTCTTCAGCTGTTGTGACAACGTCTGATACTTTGGTCTTCAGCACTTGTGTCTTCAGACTTTGTCTTCAGCACTTGCGTCTTCAGACTTTCTCTTCAGCACTTGTCTTCAGACTTTGTCTTCAGCACTTGTCTTCAGACTTTGTCTTCAGCACTTGTCTTCAGACTTTGTCTTCAGCACTTGTCTTCAGACTTTGTCTTCAGCACTTATCTTCAGACTTTGTCTTCAGCACTTGTCTTCAGACTTTGTCTTCAGCACTTGTCTTCAGCACTTGTCTTCAGACTTTGTCTTCAGCACTTGTCTTCAGACTTTGTCTTTAGCACTTGTGTTCAGACTTTGTAATCAGCTGTTGTCTTCAGTTGTTGTGGTCTTCAGTAGTTGCTGTGACGTTTGTGGGACTTAAAGGTTTTTCTGATCCGGCTCATTGGTTCTTTTGGTCCAACAAACTCCCCCTGAACCAATGCAGCCATAACCTTTAACTTTATGAGGTCCACTTATTGTTGGCAGAATGGTTGGTCTTTTTCCTTCTTGATCAGTTGAGAAGATGACCCATATAAGCACTGGCCTGGGAATGAGTCTCTGATGATTTGGTTGGCAATGTATAGATGGGAGCTCTGTATTGGGGAATTGGACACTGAGCTGTTCCCCCATCCATAAGACTCACTTCCCATGTATAAGCCTGTAGGATTCTCTGGTGTATGCTCTGAGAAACATAATTTGTTCTTCCATGGTCAGATTCTCAGCTTCACCATCAAACAATCCTTCACGCCCATACAGCTCTGAGATGTACTTGGCTTGTTTGCCATTTTTGAGCTCAACTGTTTAATCTGTCTGTATGCAAACTCATGAGGATGAGTCCCTTCAAGTAACAGACTGAGCTCATTTTGTTTGAAGTTCTCAAGCCTCTTGTAGACTAACCCCTTTTTAATAACTCTGTTCTCTAACATCTTTTGGGGTGGCCGTTTAGTCTCATAGGCCTTCTTGAAATCTTCTACAATCTTCCAGGGTGATACTACAAGGACCACTGTGATCTCTTCATCTACGATCCTTTTTACTTGGCCCTTGTATCTCAAAGGAATGTCTTTCTTTACAATCCTGTGAGCCACCCTAGGATCAGGCCATACACTCACCTTTTCCTTCTGATATTGAAATGTGTTGGCAAGGGTGTACAACCTCAGAGCTTCTTTCTTCATACTAATTATTGATGAAGAAGCAGCATAAGTTTTGTCGATGCTTTTCAACATCTCATCATCATGAAGCCTTTGCTGCTGCTCTTCTTCAATCTTTACTCTCACAGTTTCCATCTGTGAGGTGGGGGTGATGGGCATGGGTTTGGCTTTAGGCAATGTTAGGACTGCAGACAGAGGCAGCCTATCTTCTTCCACATCATCCTAATCTTCTTCTTCTTCTAGCCTCAACACCCTTCTCTTCTTCTTCTTGGGTGCATCATCGGCTGTTGGTTTAGAGGGTAAGGGAGTTAGTTTTGTGGGTTGTGGTTGTGGTTGTTTTGGAGAGGGAATGTTGACAGGCTGAGTTAGCATTTTAGAGGTGTGTGTGGCTTTTGAGTGTTTGGCTAGCTCAGTCCTGCTCCCTGCTCCTGCTTCATTCAAAGCTTCGACTACTAAACCCTTAGTGTATGCTTCAGACGAACAGATCTTGGAGGTTTGGCCAAGATACTGTCCCTGGTCCATGATTTAATCTCGATCAATGATCTCCCAAGATATTTTGCAATGAATCTGATCATGATCTCTAGTCTCTCTCTTTCTAATGCATCATAACTTGCCCATCTTGAGTTAATTTCTTCAACTTCAAGTCTCCTGATCTCTGAGTCAAGCTGTGTAGTATCGAACCCTTGTCTATACTGTTGATCAATAATGGCATCCATTGATTTACTATGTGTAGCATCTGCCATTTTGATCATCTCATCGAGTTGGAGTTCTTTCTCTTTTCCTTCACCCTTCCTCTTCTTATATGTGACATGAAAGTCTTTGTGACTTTCACCCACTTGATCATTTTCGGTTCCCTTCACAGACTCCTCTTCCTTCTCAGTTTCCTTTCTTTCAGTTTGCTCTTCCTCTTTGCTTTCACTGACTGACTCTTCCCCTTTTTGGTTGCATTGGTTGCAAGGGTTTGAGTAGCAGAAAGCCTAGTGCTCACAATCTCCTCCACTAGGGGTTGTATGATTGAGGGAAGCCTCTCATCCATGGTTTTGATCACAATGTCTGTGATCATTGGGGTGATGAGAGGTAGGGATTGCTGAAAGATAGCAGCTGTTTGCTCAGAGGGGTTCTGTCCCTGAGAAGCAGTGCCAGAAATAGAGGCTGCTGGCTCGGAAGTTTTGAGTGGCTGAGTGTATGGGACCTTCAGGTGAAGGTGCCATCTGTGGGTTTATTGTGGTGGCAGATGGACTTGTTTGTTGAGAGAATTGGTCAAGTAATCTTTGTAGTCTACTGACTTCTTCCTCAAGAATTGTGTTCTGGGCCAGAACATCATAAAAGAAGCCCAGGTCATCATCAGCAGATGCTGAATCACCTGACCTCCTGCTTGTAGCAGGATGTACATGCACTGGGTATAGACCAGTTTTAGCATGTGCCCCTTTTCTTGGAACTGGGGACTTCCAGCCTCAGGATTATGTCCTTCATCAGCTGTTGCCTCTAGTGAGGTCTTAGCTATGTTACCAGCCTCATTCTAATCATGTGCTGATTCAGAAGAGGTGGCAGCCTCACTAGATGTTCTAATCTCCATATCCACACCAGGAGATAGAACGTGTAAACCCCGGTGCTGTGGTTGTCAGAAGCATGGTGATCCTCGTCCTCAATAGCTGTGGTTCTCCCCTTTGTTGGTGGTTGTTGGGGAGGAGGAGAGGCATGCAGCTGAGTCAGCACGTTTGCAATGATAATGGTTGGACTTCGGGGGGCGTTGCATGGGGAGATGGGGTAAAAGCAGTGTGCACCTGGGGAGAATGGTGCTCTTCAATGGCAATCTCCTCAAATGAGGAAGATCCCAGATTTGTGGGTACCCCTTCTGTGGTTGCTGCAGGCTCCTTTTGAGAGGAATCCTAAGTGGCTGTGGCTGGTGAAGTCCTTGTATCCACTAGGGGGTTATAACCAGTGGATATTTGCAGGGGCATCCTCAGGGAACTCATTTCCCTGAGTAGCCTTTTTTGTCTTCTTTTTAGTGAGTTTGGGGGACTTTGGATTTGGAGGTGGTGGCTGTGGGTTCCAGCTGCGTGGGTTTGCGCAGCTTGGCAGCCATTTTGAGTGATTGGTCAGAGTTGTGCCGGGAGTATACTTCCGGCAGTACAGCCATAGCAGGGACTCCCAGGCCAACAAGTCCCTCAGCTTGAAGCTGGTTTTCAATTATGGCCATTATGAACCGAAGATATAATATCCAACGGTTAGCAGTTTGTTTTTGGGCCATATCCTTGAGCTCTAAAAATAGTATTTCAGAAAAATTTAAAGGTTGTTGCTCAAGGATGGAGTACATTACCTGTTGCCACCTTGTGGACATTTGATCCCATGATGAAGTCTTGGAGGCAAGGCATACATTTACCATATGAAATATGAGACGTTCGGCATCCGGGAAATGTTTCTTCAGTATGGTAGATGCACTCAGGTTACCCTGGTATCCATGGTGGGCAAATGATTGATATGTTGTGCCCTTTGGATAACCAGTTGGGAAAGTGGCATCATCCAGATTAAGGGTTTGGCGAAGAGTGTCTGGAGTAATGACCACTTTTTGGCCATGGACAAACGATTGAAGAGACTCTGTGTCATTCTCCTCTCAGACCAGAGTGACATTTGTCCAGAATTGGTTAAGAGATTCGGCATATATGGTGGGATTTACCAGAAAAGCCGTTTTGTAGGGTGACTAACCATTAAATCAATGGCGTTGTGAAACTTGGTCCAGTATGGCGATTGGTGAGATGTGCGACACAGTTGGTCCAGTATGGCGATTTGGTGAAATGGCGTTGTGAGATTCTCCATTGATGAAGAGGGTAGAGAGTTTTTGAACGTTAGTTTGAGAAGAGAAGATAAAAACTCTGAATGGGATAAGGTATTTAAAGGGTTGGTTAGAAAACACTGAAGGTTTTGGTGTGAGTCATCAGTTGTTGAAACTACTGATGACGTGGTATTAACTTTCAGAGGTTTGAAAAGACTGACTGTATTGGTGTGATCAGCAGTTGTTATAAAACAACTGAAGACGTGGTTTTAACCGTCAGACGTTGAAACAGCTGAAGTCTCTGATTTTGTCATCAGTAGTTATAAAACTACTGAAGATTTAGTCATCAGTAGTTATAAAACTACTGAAGCCAGTTTTGACTTCAGGTGGTAAAACAACTGAGGACTTGGTAGTAGTCATCAGTAGTTGTGAAACTACTGAAGACTTTGGTTTTACCATCAGTTGTTGTAAACAACTGAAGACTTGGTGTTAGTCATCAGTAGTTGTGAAACTACTGAAGACATGGTATTGCTTCAGTTGTTTAGAAGGAAACAGCAGTTGGGAAACTACTGAAGAGAAAAAAGCTCATCGGTAGTTGTCGTCAATTCATTGCTTTTCGGCTGTTTCAGTCTGACCTCCACTCTTACTCATCAGACTTAGATCTGACTTTCAGACGTTTCATTGGTCATCAGTACTTATTTGCATTTCTGACATCAGTAGTTGTGGCTACAACAGCTGTTGTGACTACATCAGCTGTTGTAACTACATCAGCTGTTTTAACAAATAAAGTACTTGAGTACTGAGAAGTTAAGCTCTAGTAGTTTAAAGAAAACTTCCGGTGGGAAAATAACTTCAGCACTAATATATATGACAATAATAAACTAATGATCATCAGTACTTGTGAGCTGAGATCATCAGTAGTTGTCACTTATTCTAGCTGCAGCATACCAAGCCTTAACGCCAGGTTGTGGAAAGTTGAACTATCCAAAGGCTTAGTAAAAATGTCTGCAAGCTCATCAGCACTAGGAACAAATTTTGGATCAATTAGACCTTTTTCAAAACAATCTCTAATAAAATGGTGTCTGATTTCAATATGTTTAGTCCTAGAGTGCTGGACAGGATTCTTGACAATACAAAGAGCTGAAGAGCTGTCCATTAACAATGGGGTCTTAGTCTCTGTTATGCCATAATCCAATAATTGGTTTTGAAGCCAGAGTACCTGAGATGTACAGCTTGCAGCAGCAATGTACTCTGCTTCAGCAGTTGATGTAGCAACTGAGGTCTGTTTCTTGCTCTGCCAAGAAATCAAGCAGTTGCCTAGGAATTGACATCCACCAGAAGTTGATTTCCTGGTCAACTTACACCCTGCATAGTCACTATCAGAAAAAGAAACTATTTACCAGAATGTCTAGTAGAATACCATAAACCTAGAAATGGAGTGCCTTGCAGATATCTAAAGATCCTCTTGACTGCAATCAAATGAGACTCCTTAGGTGCAGCCTGAAATCTAGCACAACACATGTAGCAAACTAATATCTGGTCTAGAAGCTGTAAATACATCAAGGACCCAATCATACATCTGTTAAGTGTTTCATCAACCACTTTACCTTTCTGATCTGTATCCAGTTGTGTGGTGCTGCACATGGGGTAGAACAGGGCTTACAGTTTTGTAAATCAAACTTTTCCAAAATATCTTTTGTGTATTTGGCTGATGAATGAAAATTCCATCAGCCTTTTGTTTGATTTGCAAACCCAGAAAGAACTGTAATTCTCCATGGCACTCATTTCAAACTTCTGTTGCATCAACTTTGTAAAGGCATCACACAACTGTGGATCAGAGGATGCAAAAATAATATCCTACATAAATTTGAACAAGTAGATTATGCTGCCCAGCTTTCTTAATGAATAAAGTCTTATCTATGGAGCCTCTAGTGAAATTATTTTCCAGAAGAAAGTTGATAATGTCTCATACCAGGCTCTAGGAGCTTGTTTCAACCCATAAAGAGCCTTATCAAGCTTATACACCCAATTAGGATTTTATTGTCCTCAAAGCCTGGTGGTTTACATACATAAAACTCTTCTTTAATTTTCCCATACAAAATGCACTTTGACATCCATTTGAAAAACTTTAAGGTTTTGATAAGCAGCATAAGCTAAAAACAATCGAATTGCTTCCAGTCTGGCTACAGGGGCAAAGGTTTCATCATAATCAATACCTTCTTCTTGTGCAACCCCTGAACAACCAGTCTGGCCTTGTTCTTAACAATAAGCCCATTTTCATCAGTTTTGTTCCTAAACACCCATTTAGTGCCTATTGCACACTTACCTGGAGGTAGAGGAACCAGTTCCCACACTTGCTGTTTCTTGAACTGAAGAAGCTCAAGCTGCATGGCATCAACCCATCCATTGTCCTTTAAAGCAATGTGATATTCTTTGGCTCTTGCTGACTGATGAAGAGAGCATAGAAGCAGAAATTTGACAATTGACTTCTTGTTGATACGCCAGCAGTGATCTCACCAATGATTTGAGACATAGGGTGATTCTTCAGATCTTGATATACAATGAGATCTGTGCAAGTGTTTGTAGCAGGCTCAACAACAACAGATGGTGATGGTGAATCATTTCCTTGAAACCAATCAGTGGATGGTAATTCAAAGGAAGTTGAATTTGAAGAAATCTCATCAGCATTTGTTGTGGATGGTGCTACTGGAGCTACAGGACCATCAGGTCTAGCTGAATCAGGCAGTTGATCACTAAACCTGAAGAGGTGAGTACTGCTATCATCATCATCATCAGCACCAGCAGAACCACCAGGTGGTGAACTGTTGACAGGAGCAACATCAGGAGTTTGATAAGGACCATATTGCAGTATGTCCAAATTAAATATCTCCACAGGGCTTTGTGGAATCTTGTCCTTTGGAGATTCATCAAACTTAACATGTAGAGTCTCTTTAACCATCTTTTTTTCTACAGTTAAAGACTCTGTATGCTTTGCAAGTTGATGAATAACCAACAAAGTACCCTGCATCCACCTTAGGATCAAATTTTTGGAGGTGATCTCGTGTGTTGAGAATGAAACAAGGACACCCAAATGCTCTGAAGAATGAAATTAGAGGGGCCAAATGATGAAGAACTTCATATGGAGTCTTCATCAACCTCTGATTTACTAGAACTCTATTCTGTACATAGCAAGCTGTATTGACAGCTTCAGCCCAAAAAGTCATTAGCAGTCCAGAATCACCAACATGGACCTTGCAGCTTCAATAAGGGTCCTGTTCTTTCTCTCCACTACTCCATTTTGCTCAGGAGTTCTTGGGATGCTATACTGCCTCTTGATTCCCTTTGATAAGTAAAACTCATCAAGTGTGTGGTTTCTGAATTCAGTACCATTGTCACTCCTCACCCACTTAACTGGTAGGGAATACTGCTTCTCAACGTGTAACACAAAGTTCATAATGGACTGCGCAACCTCATCCTTTGAATGCAAGAAGAAAGTCCAGACAAATCTGGAGTAATCATCCACAATTACCAGACAATATTTCTTCTTAGCCATACTCATCACTCTCACAGGACCAAAGAGATCCATGTGAAGAAGTTGTAAGCAGGCAGTGGACTTAGGTTCTTCTATGGAGGGAAATGAAGCTTTGTGCTGTTTTCCTTTTAAACAAGCAGTGTAGTTATCTTCACACTTGAACTCCTTCATAGGCAGTCCCCTTACTAAACCATGGTTTATCAGCTGATTTATGTTTTTGAGATTAACATGACCCAGCCTTCTATGCCATAGAATAGATTCTTGAGGGGAAGCCTTGGAAAATAGGCAAGGATGGCCTTTGAGATCTATTTTCTTGGAAAGATCTAAGGCATACACTCTTCCTGTCCTGTAGCCTTTAGGAGAGTGTGTTCATCCAACACCTTATCAATCAAACTTAGAACTTTGGATGACAGAATCCGACAGTTCTGACTGGTGAAAAGAGCAACATGGCCTTTGTCACACATTTGACTGACACTCAAGAGGTTGTACTTGAGATTTTCCACATGGTTAACATCATCAAACTTTATTTCCCCATTGGAAACAAAGCCTTGCCGATGATGTAACCCTTTGCATCATTTCCAAATGACACAAACCCCTTCCTTCCTTAAGAGTAGTCATTAAGAAGTGATCTGTTTCCTGTCATATGCATGGATCCTCCGCTGTCTACATACCAGATGCCTCTGAGGTATGTTGAAGAACCCTGCAAAATACAACAAATTAGTTAGATTTTGAGACCCAAACCTTTTTGGTCTTGGGCCTGTTCTCATCAACAGATGGTAAACTAACATGTTTGTTAAACAACAGCCTGAGAGGAAGAAACTGGTGAAGAAAAGAATCCTTTGGCTTGGACCTCCTTTTCTATGGTTTCAACATAGGAACATCTAATTGGTTAACCTCTTCCCAATAGATGTTGAACCATCATAACCAGCTGTGTCTGATTTTGTGATAAGGCTTTCAGCTCTTCAGACACATTGGCATTGGAGTTTGATAAGTTCCTATGTTGCACCTTCTTCTTTTGAGCAATCTCAGCTGTTACCTGTTTAACCCCTTCCTTTTGGATTTCTTTTTGGACTTGAGGGTTACAGGATTTGATGTTGCTGGTACAAATGTGCTTCAAACTCAGTTTTCATTTTACCATTTTCTCTTTACTTTCCTCTTTATGTTTGAGTTTGGATCCCCTTTTGTACCAACAATCATCTGTAAGATGATTGAACAAACCATATACTTCACATGGTTTCTTCTTCATCTTATGTTGATCATCAACTAAAGAGAATGAAACTACTAAGACTTGCTCTTCAGTACTTTGGAAGCATTATTTGCTTTCTTGACTTCCTCTTTAGTAGTCTTCAAACTCTTTCTACTGACAGTTTTCTTCTCTTCAGTGCTGACAGTAGTTGGAGTTTGAACTTCAGGTGTTAAATCTTGCTCTCCAGTCCTTTCAGGACTTCCAGAAATAGCTCCTGAGTTGATCATCTCTTTGATCATGTGAGTGTCAGCAGTGGAACCATCAACATCAGCTGATGGGTTCTGAGAGAGCTTAGTGCTGACTTCAACTTTTGATGATGCTCTATCAAAAAGTGAATCACATGATGAGGTGGATTGGTTATTGCTTTCTCCATCAGATTTCACTTCTGCTCTTGAAGCAACTTCTGTAGGAGGAGCAGTGTGATTATAACCAATACCAAACTTCACATTGGAAGCAGATTGCTTACTAAGAAGCATTTCAAAACCTTTGCATGATTGTACCCATCGATCACACTCTACCTGGGTGACTGCAAGGGTTTCTTTGAGACTTCTCTGGTCTTCCAGAATAACCTCTAGCTTGGCCTTTTCATCATTTAATTGGCATTTAAGCTTATAAATCTCATCATTTTTACTATTAAGAGCAGACTCAAACTCAGCTTTTTTTTTTGGAAATGGTTTTCTCAAACTCAAGTTTTTGATTTATTAATGCTACATTTGCCTCTCTAATGGAGACAAAGGCAGCAATGCATGATTCAGAACATAACTTGGCTTTAGCCTCTGAAGATACCTGAGTTACCTGTGAAGATGATGCATTTGAGCAGGAACCCTCAGTAGACTCCAGGGCCATGAGAGCCAGATTCCCAAAAGGACTATCACCACTATGTTGACCAGCACCTGTGAACAGTTGTTCATGACCAGACATGTCATCTGGTAAACTGCTCCAGTCAACAACTCCAGGGGTGAAGAAGCTGTGTTGTTGAGGTTGAGGAGGTTGATGAGATTGAGATGGTTGAGGTTCTGGTAGTGCATGAGGTTGTGGTACTATAGGAACTTGAACTTGATTTGACTGTGGCATGTAATTAAAAGGGTAAGGATATGGCATTTGACCCTGAGGAACAAAATATGCAGGAGATTGTGGTTGAGAATGATGACTAGAATTGACAGGATGTTGCCCTCTGTGTTGTTGACTATTGCCAGGGAAAGTCACAAAAGGTGCAGAGGAAGATCTAGATGATCTGCATTCTCTAGCAAAGTGTCCAAGCCTGTGGCATTTGTGACACTTCAACTTACTCTTGTCAAAACCAACTTTGGTTTTGCCAGAGAGTCCTGGGAACTTTCTTCCAGTTCTTTTGTAGAACTTCTGAGATCTGATATTTATCAAGGCCATTTGGCTCAAAATATCCATCTCTTCTAAGTCATCATCAGCAATCCCCTTGAGATCATCCATGATGAAGCATAGATTGTCATTATTACACCCAGTAAACTGACTATCAACACTCACAAACGCAGAATCAGAAGTGTTTGAGGAGAAATCAATATGCTCATCATACTGGCATTCAGATGAAGCATATTCTAACTCATGACCAACCAAGGCAGTGTTGCCTGGTACAAAGTCTTCAGTGAGCTTTCCAGATGAAGACAGTTTTCGTTCTGTTCTATCTCTCTCTCAAATGTGAGCAATTTCCCATGGAGTTGGGTGAGAGATAGTTTGTCCAAATTTGCACTAGAGCGTAGGACAATAGTATATGTGTCCCATCTCTCAGGCAGTGATTTGAGAAATCTGTTATTCATCTGGATATTGGTGTACTCAAGTTTGACCATTTTTAATTCAGAGATCAACAAGAGAACCGCTCAAACTGTTGAGTCAGTGTCTCACCCTTTCTATGAGAGAATGCCTCGTATTGTTGGGCAAGGATTTCTCTATTATTTGCCAAGACCTCATCTGTTCCTCCAAATTGTTCTTTCAAGGCATTCCAGAGGTCATGGGCAGTTTCATGATGCATTAGCCCAGAATAGATTTCATTGGGCAGTGCCATGGCCAGAATTCCATGGGCTTTTGCATCAATCTCAAAAAACTTCTTATCCTCATCTGAGTATTGCTCCCTCCTCTTCGGAATCATTTGATTGGTTTCCGGGTTATTCACCATAGGCTTGTGTGGACCATGTACCACTGATGTCCAACAACCTGCGCTGTTAACAGACAGGTGATGGAGCATTCGTCGTTGCCATATGTTATACTCATTCCTAACCAGCATTGGAGGCTTGGTTGAGGAACCAGTATTGTGAGGATCATTGGAAGGAGTAGTCATTTTCAGTTCAAATACAATTTAATTCAAGCTTTTAAGCTTTTTTACATAGACCACAACAGACTCAATGAAAACCAAGAGAAAATCTCAGGATGAATGACCAGAAACACAGAAAATTCAATCTCTATAACCGTTTCTTGCAAAAAAAAAATGCTAATTCAATCAAACTTGGATCTTGAATAGCAGTTTCAATGATCAATTATTAGATCGATCAATGATTAACCTACTCTGATACCATTTGTCAGGATCAGTGATCACAGTTTGATGTAATAGAGCGTACACAGCAGAATAAGAACACGAATTAGACAAATTGTAGCAAGAATTGATACTCGTATGCATTAAGAACAAATACGGTTATAACGAGAGAATATATTTCTGTAACAAGGAATGTTTCTATAATATCGATATTTCTGATCAAATCATTCACCTATTACCTATTACAATGGGTTGACACTCCTTATATAGAGTGCAATCGCTGCTGTTATCACGGAAAGTGACAACTGGCAGATCTATTACAAAAATAACTAACTCTTAACAAACTACTGAAATGTTCACAACTACTGAGAACATATCAGAGTGTTAAGTACAAAATATGAAACACTGATAAAACTACTGAAACTACAACGACTGAAGAACAGTTCTTCAGTCGTTTTACAAAACTACTGAAAAACATAAAACTACTGAAAGGTAAACCGTCACAACTACTGAAGAAGACCTCTTCAGCTGTTGTGACAACGTCTGATACTTTGGTCTTCAGCACTTGTGTCTTCAGACTTGTCTTCAGCACTTGCGTCTTCAGACTTTGTCTTCAGCACTTGTCTTCAGACTTTGTCTTCAGCACTTGTCTTCAGACTTTGTCTTCAGCACTTGTCTTCAGACTTTGTCTTCAGCACTTGTCTTCAGACTTTGTAATCAGCTGTTGTCTTCAGCTGTTGTGGTCTTCAGTAGTTGTTGTGACGTCTGTGGGACTTAAAGATTTTTCTGATCTGGCTCATTGGTTCTTTTGGTCCAACAAAATATACGTTTTTTAATGATAAGACTTTAAGAGATTTTAGTAGGAAGATTAATTTTTCTATAAGAAAATGTGCTATAAAATGTTTAAAAATAAAATTTCTTCATGCTGGCGTGGCAGCCCGACCCCAGCCAAGGGCGTTGCCCCTTGGACCCCACTAGGGGCTGCTACCCCTAAGACCCCGCTGTCAGGGGCTACCACCCCCGAACCCCCCGCTGTCCCCTAGAGGGTCGGTTATGTTTTTATGATGGATTGTACTTCGTATGTTGTGTACTCAATAAGGTAAGTATTATATATTAAAGTGAAAGATAATACTAATGAAAAATGGAACTTAATGAATGTTACCCGAGCCCGTAGGATGATGAAAAGTCTTGCAAGCACTATGATAACCTTCACTTATGTGAGTCTGATGTATTGTGAAGGATCCGTATTCATGAGCGGGCTATGTGCCTTGCAGTGTGGATCAACTGTCAGGGGTTAGCTACCATGATGATGTGTACTGATAGGGATTGACATTCATTGTCAATCAACAGGGAGTTCTTGCTTTGTAACAATCTCGTTTATGATGAAGTGAAGATAATGAAATAATGAAAGATATGACATGCTTATTAAGACGCAAGGGATGTTATGTGTTATGATGTATGTGTGGTCATTATATGAAGAATAAAGTTTATATTTTCTTATATTAACTAAAACTAGAACTCACTTAGCAAAGCTGACTTTTATGCATAATAGTTGGCAGGTAAATGTTGATGCTAAGGATGACACTAGTTGGGAGCTACTTGGAGGGCAATGGATGGAATTCCGTTTATGAATCTTCTATTGTAATTTAAGACAAAGTACTATGTTTGTATTCTATTTAAAAGAAAAATGTATAATCTCAAGATGAACTACAAGTTTTAAATGAATGTTCATTTTATTCCGCTGTAAAGTTTTGCTATTAAAATGATTTTATGCTATGATTAACCAACTGTGAAGCTTTCTAGAAACGGGGCCTTACACCTCTTCATTTTCATCCTAAGCCTTGTAAGTGACCCGAGTTTTCGATTTTCCTTTTGAATTTCAGTTCTGTGGGGTTGTTTCTTCGACACGAATATTTTCATTGTTGCTTTCGTAAACATGAAAATCATAAAAATATTTGTTTTCTTCTTCTTTATTTTCTTTGGTTTCTTCTTCTTGTACGTATTGAGGTGGGTTTTGAAAAGGGTTTGGGATGTTAGTGTGCTAAGAAAATTGTATGGGATAGTTGGGTGGTAAAACAATGGTTGGGGAGATTCGTAAGGTTTTTAAAACTAATTGGTTGTATGCGGTGGTGTTGAGTTGACATTTGGGTAGAAGGTGTCGGTTCACTTGGACCTGACCGCACCTTCGGTTTATATTTTTTTGGAGGTTTGGCCTCGGGATTTTGAGAATTTTTAGTGGTCTGGAAGTATAAAATGTGAATTGTATAAGTGCAGATGATAAATATTTGAGAATGATGTAAAATTTATGAGTTTTAGGTTAGTATTTAACTAATAGTGATGAATTACAAGTATATATATTTACAGTATACATTTTTTTATCTTGAAATCCTAAATCATTATTACTATTCCAATCTTCCAATTTATGCACAAAAGTAAGAATCATTGAATTTAATTTCAACTTTTGTTAATGGATCAACAGTCAAATGAGTGTTGACCAAAGGTTTTAAGTCACAATTTAGTTCAAATTCCAAACCATAGCTCATATCTTCTTTTGTTATAGTAACCGATTAAAGAATGCACAAATAATCATGATTGTTGGGTGATGCAATTTTTGAAAATCCAATACCACTCTTACTATCATTGATCTTTTGTATCATTTGGGTTTAATTATACCTTCAACTATAATTGAATAAATTTCAACTGTAAATTTAGTGATAAGGGTTTACTTTTTAATTTGTTTTTTTTCCAAAAGCTAGTTTATCATTACGTTTTGAAAAATCATTATTTGTGCATTCTTTATCATGGAGATTAAGTTGTAATTGATGAATTGATTTATTTAATCCCACTACCTTTTCTTTGAAAATTTGTTCATTAAATTTATATTTTGGAGATTGATATAGAAGTTAATCAACTTTTAAATTCAAGTTCACATTGTGAAATGTAAGGCCCCGTTCCCGGAGACCTTACAGTTGGTCATTCACAGCATTAAATACATTAAACATTATAATTTACAAGCTTAAGCAGCGGAATTATTTTAACAAAAGCCATTTATTTCATTAAAAACACTGTTTTTGAGCAATACACTATTGTTTAACCGAATACAAAAGAATTGTTTAATTGCATTACAAAACAACAGCAATAACAAGTATGAATGGATGTTAGACTTTTCCTGCCGAGTAGCTTCACCCTCGTGCCATCCTCAGCAATGTTTACCTGCCAACTGAAAATGTATAAAAGTTAGTGTTGCTGAGTGAGTTCTAGTTTTAAAAGTAATAAAAATGCTTTCCGTAAGGTATACATATGAAAATACTCTTTTTGTGAAATTTCATCTCTTTATACGTGAACACGCATTAACTATACAACCAGATAATGCTTCTTCTCTTTATTGTATGCCTTGTTTATTCTGTACTCTTTTATCTTTATCTTTCACTGTCCATGTAGACCAATGAGCAATACCATAAATTATATGCGCGGGAGAAACTGGTGCTGGGCCCTCTGGTCCCTCAATGGGCTCTGATTACTGTATACAAGGCCGGCCCAGTCACCTAGGGTACGCTGCAAAGGTCCGGCAATCTCAATTGACTGGCCCTGTGTGCATAATAGGGTAGCTAACCCGTATCACAATGGAGCTAACGACAACATGGTCGTGCATCTCCTATAAGCTTGCAAGACTTGTTAACATTTTATTTAAGTTTCACTTCTCTTCTTCATTGCTCTTTCGCTTTATTATTATTAGTAATACTTTATGTTATGATAATAAACACACCACGTAAAGTCCTACACTAATAGTAATAATAATAATACGGATCAATCATAAAACAATCATAATCATGCATAAAACTAAGCATTAATAAGCCCTATTCAAACCTTGGTCAAAACCCTAATAGCACAGACTCCCAAAAAATTCGTGATGAATTCTAAGTGTTTAGGTGCACCAACACTATTTGGACGCATGAGCCCTGTTTGGGCGCTTCATCACTATGCAGGCGCATCAACCAACACTTAACCACTTTAACACTTAGGCGCATGAACCATTCAGGGGCATGAACTATTCGGGCCTATGGTCCATTCGGACCGTCTTAATACATTTTCAGCCCCAAGAAGAGTTTAAAACAAGTAAAACCGGGGTCTAGAAACTCACCTGGTATAACTTTGGGTGTATCTTCTTTCTAACCCGTATGCAAATGAGTTCAAACAACTAGAAACTTACGAAACACATACACGAACGCACACACAAACACATAAGCATATAATCGAGATAAAACCCATCATAAACACTTAAAACCCATGAATTCTTACCTTGAATTCAAACTCTTCTTCTTCTTCAAACCCGTAGGTTCTCTGCCCCCCCTCTCTAATCTGATTAAAAAGGTGATGTGAAGAGAGGGTGGGGGACCATGCCCACCTTTACACCAACTTTTTGTACTTTTGTCCCCTTTTACATTTTTAACCCCTCAACTTGGGTTTATTGATGTTTCCTTCTTTTATTTACTTTAATAGAATAATCGGGTGTTACAAGTCCACCCCCTTATTTAGGTTTCGTCCCCGAAACCTATTATTCCTCAAACAGATGAGGGTAATGCTACGTCATCTCCTCCTTAGTCTCCCATGTAGATTTGGATCCCTTCCTGTGCTTCCACTATACACGCACAAGAGGAACCACTTTATTTCTCAGCCTCTTCTCTTTTCTATCGATGATTACCACTGGTTGCTTCACATAATGAGCATTTTGTCTACTTCGATATCCTCTAGTGGGACAATCATGTCTTCATCAGCTAAGCACTTTCTCAGATGAGAACCATGGATGTCGGGTGAATTCCACTTAACTCATCTAGTAACTCCAATCTATAGGCCACCTCTCCTACTCGAGCAATGATTCGGAAAGGGCCTATATACCTTGGGCTCAACTTTCCCCGCTTCCTGAATTGGATAATACCCTTCCAAGGTGAGACCTTCAACATAACCCGGTCACCCACCTGGAACTCAATCGGTCTGCATCGTTTAATAGCATACGACTTCTGTCTATCTTTGGCTGCCTTCATGAAGGCTTTAATCTTCTCAAGTTTCTCAGTCGTAGCCTCGATTACCTCGACGCTCCCCAATTCCTTCTGACCAATATCACCCCAACAAATGGGTGTTCTGCATCTCCTACCGTATAGCATCTCATAGGGTGGCATACCAATGCTGACATGATAGCTGTTGTTGTAGGAGAATTCGGCTAACGATAGGTTTTCATCCCAACTTTCCCCAAAATTAATCACACATGCCCGAAGCATGTCTTCCAATGTTTAAATGGTCCTTTCTGACAGACCATCAGTTTAGGGATGATAAGCAGTGCTAATATGTAACCTCGTCCCCATGGCGCCATGGAATTTCTTCCAAAATTTAGATGTAAACCGGGTGTCACGATCAGACACAGTAGACACCGGCACACCATGACGAGTTACAATTTCCCTGATGAATAGGTCAGCCGACCTCTTAGATGAATATGTCTCGCGGATTGGTAGAAAGTGAGCACTCTTCGTCAGACGGTCAACAATCACCCACATGGCATCGTACCCTTTCAAAGTACGCGAGAGCTTCGTAGTGAAATCCATGGTGATGTGCTCCCACTTCCATTCCGGTATATCCAAAGGTTGAATCTTCCCATACAGCTTCTGATGTTCGGCTTTCACCTGTAAGCAAGTAAGGCACTTACTCACATACCCCACCATATCGCGCTTCATACCCGGCCACCAATAATCTTTCTTCATATCTTGATACATTTTTGTGGCACCAGGATGAATGGAGTATCGAGTCTTGTGAGCTTCATCTATAATCTTCACCCATAGATCCCCAAAATGAGGAATCCACACCCGTCCAAATCGAGTTTTAACACCAAGTGTGTTTCACCCAATTCCCCAACCAGACCTCTCATCCTCTCAGTGTTAAGATGATCTTCCTTCAGTGCCTCATCTTGAAACTCTTTGACTTGCTTCATCACATCAGAGGTCATTATCAGCTGATATGCTTTCACCCGAATCGGCTCGGGGCTCTCTTTCCGACTAAGGGCATCAGCCACCACGTTAGCCTTGCCCGGATGGTAATGGATCTCACAATCATAATCTTTTATGAGCTCCAACCATCTTCTCTTCCTCATGTTCAGGTCCTTCTTCTCAAAGAAATACTTCAAGCTTTTGTGGTCGGTGAATATGGTGCACTTCGTCCCGTAGAGATAGTGCCTCCAAATCTTTAGTGCAAAGACCATGATTGCTAGCTCCAAGTCATGAGTAGGGTAATTGACCTCATGAACCTTCAACAGTCGGGATGCATAGGCTATAACCTTACCTCTCTGCATTAACACGCACCCTAACCCTGAGTAGGAAGTATCAGAATAAACCACCAGATCTTCACTTCCATCGGGTAATGACAGAACATAAGCTTGAGTCAACCTCGCCTTCAGTTCATCGAACACCTTCTCTTGAGCTTGACCCCATATAAACTTTACATCCTTTCGGGTCAACTTTGTTAGTGGAGAAGCGATCTTAGAAAAGTCTTGGATGAATCTTCTGTAGTAGCCCGCCAAACCCAAAAACTACGAATCTCGGATGGCGTCTTCGGTGACTTCCATTGCATAACCGCCTTCACCTTTGCCGGGTCGACCATGATTCCGTTAGGGTTCATCACATGACCCAAGAATTGGACTTCGCGCTACCAGAACACGCACTTGGAGAATTTGGCATACAACTTCTCCCTTCTTAATGGCATACAAATTCTTAGTATAACATATCTTCTCGCTCTCTCTCATATCCTTGCTTCATATAATTTGAGCCTCCATGACATCCTATAAAACTTTTTCATCATTTGAAGTCTTCGAATTTATGGGAGATTTCAATGGTCAAAGCCTTGGTCATAGTAGCATACGCTTTGTCATCAAGTTCAAACCTTTTCATATCTTTCTTATCCTGGCCACAGATGCTCTCGCTTTTGAACAATTTCTCCTTATTAATTTTTGTACAAAGGGATGTTAGTTCCCTACTTTATCGAACTCCACATTTTTGGCTTTGTGTATATAACATAGTCTCAAACTCCACATTTTTAGCTTTGTGTATATAACATAGTTCTCAAACTAGTATGCCTATTTGTCATAATCATCTTCATATTAGGGTTGATAGCCATTTTTAAAATCATATTTCAAATTTCACAAAATTTTATGAAATATTGAACTTCTCGCACAATAACTTTTAACTTTTCACGTGATAGATTCTGTAACTGAATTTTATGATAAATTCAACTTCTCACGCGAAGGGAATTCTTTTGTAACAAACTTTTATGAAAATGTATATCTTTCACGCAAAATGTCAAGTTCTTGCGTACAAACAATAGGTTTTCACTTCTTTTGCTTGAAATTACTCACCAATTCATTTGAAATTGATAATTGAACTTCAAATTGGTAGATTTAGTTAAATTTTAATCCTAGTTTTCACTAATGAATAAATTAAAGCCATTTTAACCATGAAAATGTTTTGAATCCTTCAAATAAGCTTGTTCAATAGATTTATGATCTCAAACACATCAAAATAAGTACAAACCCAATCAATCCAACTCGATCTTCATGTTAAAACCGAATTTGGTGATCAAAATCTCTTCAAATCACTTGTTCTAACCGAATCTATCTAGAGCACATAAGGCTCTAATAACAATTGTAAATTGTGAATTTCATTGTACATGGATATTATGAGAGAAACATGGAATGAATCAATCACAGATTAAAGATATAAAATGGGTAACACCACTGAAGGTCAGTCACAAAGACCGGAACCCTTGCGTGCACACTTTAGGATTCGCTGAACCTCACGCGGTAGATCTTAATGCATTTAGAGTCGTGCACCTCTGTACATATTGCTTGCAAGCCTTTCTATACTTTCTCTTTTATTCATTTACTCATGCATGCATTTTGTCATTATGTTCCTCTTTTCATTATCTTCCACTTTACGTTACATAATACTTTCATTGCATTTATTAACGTTCAATGCAAAGCCAAGGGAAGACATACATACAATAAGGAACATACACATAATCATAAACATACACCATCACCATACAGGCAACATCATACATACATAGCACATATAAAACATAAGCCATCACATCATAACCAGGCCTATCTCCCCATTTTACCCCATAGAAATCACTTAGAAAACCTCCAGTCCAAATTGGGCGCATGGGACCTTCCAGGGGCATGAGCATAAAAATTTTAAGTATAAAACAGTCTGGGCGCATGGGCACTATTTGGGCGCTTCTGCCCTGTTCAGGCGCATGGGACCTGTTCAGACGCATCATTTGAGACTTAGCCATTTCAATCACTTGGGCGCATGGGAACTATTTAGGTGCATGGCACTATTTAGGCGCATGGCCAACACTTGGGCGCATGGCCAACACTTAGGCGCATGGGCCACTGTTTAGGCGCATGGCCAACCCTTGGGTGCATGGCCAACACTTAGACGCATGGCCAACATGCTGGGCGCATGGGCCACTATTTAGGCGCATAACCCACTCTGGGCGCATGGCCAACACTTAGGTGTCTGGCCTCTCATGCTGGGCGCATTGGCCACTGTTTGGGCGCATGAGCCACCTCTGGGCGCATGGACCACTGGTCATGTTCATCAGAACATTTTGAAATTTTTCTATGTTATCAACATCACCCAATTATCATTCTAATCATACCCAAACATAGATCTAACATACTAAGGCCATCTAAGCATGCTAAACATCATCACTAACCCATATATAATCAACACTATAACGTATATACATACATACATCATTTCGAACATAAAGTTATAGACCCACGGTTAATTTCAAAATGTTTACTTAGTATGCATAATAGCCCCAAATCAGTTAAAAATCAGTAAAAGAGGGGTTCTAGAAACTCACCCGGAGCAGCCTTTGAGAAACACACTTCAAGTTCGAGACCCACCTTCAATTCAGCTCATGAATCCCGAAAACAAACACTAAACAACCAGAACTTCGGTCAAGAACTCAAAACCCAGCTAAAACCAAGCTCATACAAGAGAAGACTTACCTTTGAAGCCGCTTCTTCCTCTTTCTCTCTCTAGAACCGGGGCTCTCTCTCTCTTCTTTCTTCCTTCGAGAGCAAAAGCAGCTTTCTGCTTTTGATATGGGCGACCATGCCCCTTAAATCCTTAAAATATTAAGGTTTTGTACTTTGTACACTTTATCCCCTCCACTTGTGCACAATTTCTATTCTTTCTATTTACTTTTCTTTTCCATTCGTTTAAACAGAAATTCGGGGTGTTACAAGTCTACCCCCTTAAAGAGGTTTCGTCCCCGAAACCTGTCGTTTCTCGAACAGTAATGGGTAACACTGTCTCACCTCTTCTTTGATCTTGCATTGAAACTTAGATCCCTTTAGGCTTCACTGCACCCGCACAAGTGAAACCATCATCTTACGTATCCTATTACCTCTTCTTATTAGTAACGGCCACCAGTTGCTTCTCGTGGTTGAATGCTTTATCCATCTCCGTATTCTCTAGGAGCATGATCATATCCTCATCGGTTGAGCTCTTTCTTAGACAAGACACATGGAACATCAGATGAATTCCACTTAACTCATCAGGTAGCTCCAGTCGATGTGCCACTTCTCCTACCTGAGCAACAACTGGGAATGCCCCTCTACACTTTAATATTAGCTTTACTCGATTTCAAATCAAGCAATCCTTTTTCCTGGTCGAAGCCTTCCTCATAATTCATTGTCGTAGGTTGTCACCGAACTTTAATGGTTGAGCAATCCATCTTCTTGCAACACTTGGGTTTTAAGTCGTAGATTACTGATCAACTCACCCGGAAATGCATGTCTACCTAACTATGTCTGTCCTGAACAGCCTAGCAGGAACGAGCGCTCTCTCTCAATTCTATTGTGCAATCCTCTAGGGCATTAGGTAACCTGGTAGACTTACTAATAACAATTCTTACATCGAAGGGCTCATCGATCTTCCTATCCCTAACGTTCAACATCATAGAAAATAGCGGCAACAAAACTACTACTAGCGTCACAATTAAAGCATAGATACATAAATCTAAACTTGCAAGAACGTACCTGACGTTACCTCGGAGTCTGACCTAGCCTCCTCCCAGTCATAGTGCAGGCTCTAGCCTTCACCCTCTATTCTCCTTCCTCGTACCGGAGCTTCCTCCGATCTTCTTCACTCCCGAACCTTCCACCCTCGGCTTCTTGCAATCCCTGCTCATGTGACCTTCCTCACCACAGGAATAACACCTCCCCATACCGCAGTTCTTCACCACATGTCCGGTCCTCCCACAACGGAACAAGCATTGCCCCCAATCTACATTCCCCGGGGTGCCTGTGTCCACACTTGTCACACCTTTTCGACCCCGCACCAGTTATGACCACACGCTGATCCTCCACTCGTCCACCTTTGCCACCTGGAGCAGCTCCGCCATGAACCAATCACTTTCTATTCCATTCTTGATCACCCTCTCCTTTCTTGCTACTTTTAGTCACCATCACAGATCTTTCATCATACAATCTCCCCGCCAAATCAACCGCCGACCTAAACGTGCTTGGTCGGCCAGCGATCATGTGCCTACGGATGTCCGATGGCAAGCCCTGAATGTACCTCTTGATCTTTCGTGAAAGAGGTGTCACCTGATCCGGCACCAGACGTGCCATCTCGTTGAATTTAGCGGTATATTGCTGATGTGTCATCGTGCCTGCCTCTAGCTGCAGGAACTCCCTCTCAATTTTATCCATCTCACGATGAGGACAGAACTCCTCAATCACCAGCCTTTTCAACTCCCGCCATCTCATCCTTCCGATAGCCCTACTTCCTTCAACCTGGACAATATTGTCCCACCAACACAAGGCTGAGTCCATAAAAGAATGGGCAACAAACTTTACTTTCTGATCCTCCCGACACTCGCTGATATTCAATACTGCTTCCATCTCTCTCACCCATCGGTGAGTAGTAGCAGCAGTGCTATTTCCATCAAAAGTTGGGGGCTTGCATCATTGAAACGACCCATAGTTACAGCCTCGTGCCGCCTTCGGCGCAGGCTCTTCCTGTTCGTCCTCTTCATCATCGAAGAAAATCGTTTCAGTCTCGGGTCGTCTCCTTTCGCCTGAAGATCTACCCCTTTCTTGTCTCTCCCCATCTTTAACAGCCTTTATAACTTCGGTCACCACAGACGGTAGGATTGTCTACATAACCTGATGCACTTCCTCCATGACTGCCTCTCTCATCGAGGCTCTCTGATTAGCATTCTCATCACCGCCCTCCTGATGAGGGGTATCGGGTTCTTCATGAACTACCCTTTCAGCCTTAGACCTTCCTCTTGTGACCTGTGGTTCAACACCACATCCACCACTGCCTCCACCTCGCGAAGCTTTCGAAGATCTACCGCCAACCATCTTCTAACACACTATAAGATTCAAACACTAACGTGGTCATTCAAGGTAATAACTCAGTTGATGTCAAGTATAGTAAGTCCCTAATTACAGTGGCCAGTTGTGATTAGCCACTTACTTTACTCTTCATACGCCAAGTAATTCCTATCTTGACTACATCAGTATCTAAATCTACACAAAAGCACACAAGCCATGTAACATGCGCACATAATGCCGGTTAACATTAACTTACTGTAAACGTTTACATAAAACCTTTACCTGCAGGCACGTAGCTACTAGGACTGGCATCCCTTTTCCTTTTTTAGTCCCGTTCTCAGTTTAAGATTAGGTTTTTTTTCAAAATATTTACCCGATTCACTTAAACTTTTGCTCTAATACCAACTTGTAAGGCCCCGTTCCCAGGCACCTAACAGTTGGTCATTCATTGCACTTAAAACATTTTAAAACTTACGTATATTTTGCAGCGGAATTTAAATCTTTCATTAATAACTAAAAACATATATTTAAAACGTTCGTTTTCATCTCAAAATACAATGACATGTCAAAATACGGATGCCAGCCTTAAAATGCTCCCAGTAGCTTATGCATCCATGCCTACAACTCCTCAGCATCAACAAATACCTGCCAACTATCATGCATACAAAAGTCAGCGACACCGAGTGAGTTCTAGTTTTTATAATAAAATACTTTACTTTCATAAAACCGTTCTTTACTTTACTTTGAATCATACTATACTTTACAATTGTTCGTGATCATGCATCATACGTACATACAGATAATATCATTATTATCTTTGTCATTACGTTCATTAACTTCCATTCATACAACGTATTACATTATCGTTCATTTCTCTTTCTAGATCCGGTCAGACTTTACCCTCTTCGTGGCACTCAGCCATGATTACTGAGGTCGAATGACAAGGATCATGTTTAGTACTTTATTACGGTAATTCATTCATGTTCATTCATCTCTTTGCTCATTACACTTTATTACTCGAATCTTGTCTCGTGCAATATCCCCAACTCATGCTCGAAAGCTGATGCTATGCCGGGGCCTACTCACAAACCCCCGACTCATGTTCGAAGACTGACACAACACCGGGATACACGACAAAGATCCCATATGAGTCAATCACAGGGATTGAACTCTATCCGAGTCTGTTGCAACACAAAGTCGCTCACCTCATTATCTCGTCTCATGGACAAAGACCTCTGTCGAGTCTGTTGCGACACAGAGTCGCTCACCTCATACTATGCTTGGCTTTATGCCACACCCCCGAAGTTATATGTAACTCGGGTAACCATCATATATTTCACCCCCAATAGCATGGGTAACAACACCCCCATCGAAATGGGTAACACCCCCACCGAAATGGGTAACACCCCCACCGAAATGGGTAACACCCCCACCGAAATAGGTAACACCCCCACCAAAATGGGTAACACCCCCATCGAAATGGGTAGCACCCCCACCAAAATGGGTAACACCCCCACCAAAATTGGTAACACCACCACCGAAATGGGTAAGACCACTGAAGGTCAGTCACAAAGACTGGAACCCTTGCATGCACACTTTAGGATTCACTGAACCTCACGCGGTAGAGCTTAAGGCATTTAGAGTCATGCACCTCTGTACATATTGCTTGCAAGCCTTTCTATACTTTCTCTTTTATTCATTTACTCATGCATGCATTCTATCATTATGTTCCTCTTTTCATTATCTTCCACTTTACGTTACATAATACTTTCATTGCATTTATTAACGTCAACGCAAAGCCAAGGGAAGACATACATACAATAAGGAACATACACATAATCATAAACATACACCATCACCATACAGGCAACATCATACATACATAACACACATCAAACATAAGCCATCATATCATAACCAGGCCTATCTCCCCATTTTACCCCTTAAAAATCACTTAGAAAACCGCCAGTCCAAATTGGGCGCATGGACCTTCCAGGCACATGAGCATAAAAATTCTAAGTATAAAACAGTCTGGGCGCATGGGCACAATTTGGGCGCTTCTACCCTGTTCAGGCGCATGGCACCTGTTCAGACGCATCACTTGAGACTTAGCCGTTTCAATCACTTGGGCGCATAGGCACTATTTAGGCACATGGCCAACACTTGGGTGCATGGCCAACACTTAGGCGCATGGGCCACTGTTTAGGCGCATGGCCAACACTTAGACGCATGGCCAACATGCTAGGCGCATGGGCTACTGTTTAGGCGCATGACCCACTCTTGGGCGCATGGCCAACACTTAGGCGTCTGGCCTCTCATGCTAGGCGCATGGGCCACTATTTAGGCGCATGAGCCACCTCTGGGTGCATGGACCACTGTTCATGTTCATCAGAACATTTTGAAATATTTTCTATGTTATCAACATCACCCGATTATCATTCTAATTATACCCAAACACAGATCTAACATAGTAAGGCCATCTAAGCATGCTAAACATCATCACTAACCCATAATCAACACTATAACATACATACATACATACATCATTTCGAACATAAAGCTGTAGACCCACGGTTACTTTCAAAATGTTTACTTAGTATGCATAATAGCCTAAAATCAGTTGAAAATCACTAAAAGAGGTGTTCTAGAAACTCACCTGGAGCAGCCTTTGAGCAACACACTTCAAGTTCAAGACCCACCTTCAATTCAGCTCTTGAATCCTGAAAACAAACACTAAACAACCAGAACTTCAGTCAAGAACTCGAAACCCAGCTGAAACCGAGCTCATATAAGAGAAGACTTACCTTTGAAGCTGTTTCTTCCTCTTTCTCTCTCTAGAACCGGGGCTCTCTTTCTCTTCTTTCTTCCTTCGAGAGCAAAAGCAGCTTTCTGCTTTTGATATGGGCGACCATGCCCCTTAAATCCTTAAAATAATAAGGTTTTATACTTCTACACTTTATTCCCCTCCACTTGTGCACAATTTCTATTCTTTTTATTTACTTTTCTTTTCCTTCTGTTTAAATAGAAATTCGGGGTGCTACACAAGATTATTTAGTCCTATAATTCTTTGGAAGTTCATACATAAACATATACCAACCACCTCAAATCATATAATATGAACAAAATCATGAAGTCCTCAAACTTTTGAATACCATACTACGAATATATGAACTACAAATGTACACTAATAAACCATAATCACACACACAATGATATGAGGAATTCATAACACATGTAATGGCCTTTCCAATCATATACGTAACATAAGGATGCACATTTGAGTAATAATCATACATGTTCCAATCCCCATCTATTATTCGTAGTCAAATGCCAGGAATACACATACATACATATACAGAGCTATGAATAAATACCCTAACATATATGGGTTTTCAACATAATATGGTCAAGATACCCATAAAGTATAACATATAATCAAGTAAAACAAACACACATAATCATTAAAGAAGATTCAACACCATATTAAAGTCATCAATGTAATCATCATCAAAATTCATATGTACATCATCAAAGTTAGCTAGGATTCATCTAATCTAAGTGAATCAAACGTTTTAGCTCATGCTACCTACAAAAACACCCAAGAAACTTAAATAATAAAAAAGATACATGGTCAGATAAAAAGATTATTAAATCAAATCAAGCTAGATGGGTTGTATGTTGTTAGATTCTTCTTTGGAGTGCTTGATATTCAATCTTGACTTCTCTTCCTTTAATAATTGCTCAAAATGATTTGAGGGCCAGAGAGAATTAGGGCTTTTAACCCCTAAAGTTGTATATATGAAATGAGGCTCAATTTAGGTTTAGAAAGTCAGATCTACATTGATGTGTGCAAAGTATATATATATTTTGTAAGTATTTTTCACACAATTGAATTTTAATCTAAGAAACGATTATTACTCTTAAACTAACTATATACAATAGGCAAGTGCACGTATCGCATAATAGTATAGCTTTAGGAAGAACCGAGTATCAACCCGTGGACACAATGGCTCCTAATACTAAATCATTATCCCTATTTAACCGATTAGTTGAGTTTGGATTTGCAAATATTGAATTAACTAAAATGATTAGTAGCTAAACTAACAAATCAAGTAAGTAAAGATGAAGATACACAATCAATTAAAGATACCACTTGGATTTTGATTCCACTTAGCAATGATTTAATAGCTAGTACAAACTTAAAGTGAGACCATTTTTACACATAATACATAGAAGTAGCCTAAACCCCCATCAAGGATACTTAGTCATGCAACCATTTAGAAAGCTAGAACGATAAACACACAATAGTGACCTAAAGTTACGCCATGAAGAACTAATGATACATTTATATTAATGTTAAAGATGAATTACACTCCCATTAGGGTTACCTAATTCCACAAATATTTAAAAAGTTAACACGATAAATACATGATAACCATCTCAACTTGCGTATAATAGACAAAATTACAATTACTCATTAACTCATAAACTTCATACCATCATTACAAGACGATTCATAACCAATGACAAGAGAGATTCATGCTATACACCATGGTTTTCTCGAACATAAGCACAAGGATGCACATTTGACCAATTCTACTAAACTTTCAACCTTCATTCATCATTCATAGTCAAATGTCATAAGATTACCCATAAGGTTTAACATTTTATCAAACGAGAACAAACACACACAATCATCAAAGAATAATCAAGTTTCATCGTAGCATCAATATAAACATCACCAATAATCATGTACAAGTTGTTAACTCATGCTTGGTTTTATGAATCCAAGTGATAATAAGTGTTTAGCCTATGAGGCTTACAAAAAAAACACACCCAATCTCAAGAAAATTGAATAACTCATAATAGATCTAAAGAAATTCAAACTAATTTTGAGTGAAATGGGGTGGATGATATTATATACTCATTGAAAGTGTAAAATCTTCAATCGTGGCCTACAAATCTTTCAAAAACTCTTGTAGTAGACCCAAAATCATCTAAAGGGGTGAGAGAGGCTAAGGTTTGTGTTAATTTAAAAGTTATATTGAAATTGGGTTGAAATTAGGTTAAACCCGATTCTGCTCCGCACATGGGCAGGTGGGATAAGTGAGAGGGTCGTGTAAGGCCCCGTTCCCGGAGACCTAACAGTTGGTCATTCAAGCATTAAATACCTTAAAACATTATAAATATACAAACTTAAGCAGCGGAATCATTTTAACAAAAGCCATTCATTTCATTAAAAGACTGTTGTTAAGCAATACACTATTGTTTAATCGATTACAAAAGAATTGTTTAATTGCATTACAAAACAACAGCAATATGAAATACGAATGGATATCAGTCTTTCCCTGTCGATTAGCTTCACCCTCGTGCCATCCTCAGCAATAATTACCTGCCAACTGAAAATGTATAAAAGTCAGCGTTGCTGAGTGAGTTCCAGTTTTAAAAGTAGTAAAATACTTTCTGTATGTTGTATATGAAAATACTCTTTCTGTGAAATATAACTCTTTACTTTGTATGCGATCACGCATTAACAATATGAACAGATACTATTCGTTCTTTATACTGTATGCCTTGTTTACTCTGTATTCTTTTATCTTTATCTTTCACAATCTGTATGGACCAATGAGTAAAACCCTAAACTGTATGCGCGGTGAAAACTGGTGATGGGCCATCTATATCCCTCAAGAGGGTTCTGTTTACTGTATACAAGGCCGACCCAATCACCTAGGGTACGCTGCAGAGGTCCTGCCATCTCAATTGATTGGCCTGTGTGCATAATAGGGTAGCTAACCCGTAGCACGTTTGAGCTAACGACAACATGGTCGTGTACCTTCTGTAAGCTTGCAAGACTTGTTAACATTTTATTAATGTTCCTCTTCTCTTCTTTATTGCTCTTTCTCTTTATTATTACAATATACTTTACGTTACGATAATAAACATACCACGTAAAGTCACACACTATAAGTAATAATAATAGCAATAATAATAAGGAACAATCATAAGACAATCATAATCATGCATGAAACCCATCATTAATAAGCCCTAGTCAAACCTCGGTCAAATCCGTAAAAGCACAAATCCCAAGAATTCTATAATAAATTCTAAGTGTTGGGTGCTTAGACACTATTTGGGAGCATGAGCCTTGTTTGGGCATTTCATCACTATGTAGGCGCATCAGTCAACACTTAATTGCTCTAACTCTTAGGCGCATGAACAATTCAAGCGCATGGACACTATTCGAGCATATGAACAATTAGGCGCATGGGCCACTTGGGCGCATGGGCACTATTAGGGCGCATGGGCCTACACTTAGTCGTCCGATTAATATTTCTAGGCGCATGGACTACTGTTCAGGCGCATGAGATACACTTATCATTTCTAAGGCAAATTTCAGGCGCATGGGCTACTGTCCAGGCGCATAGGTTACACTTAAATTCTTCTAAGGCATTCCCAAGCGCATGAGCCTTATCTAGGTGCATGAACCTTCTATGTAACATGTTTCTAGGATGTTTTCGAACCCAATCATCAAACCTATCTAATCTAAGCATACCAGGGCTATTCTAAACATGAACAACCTATAAGCATCCAAGAATCATCATCCAACATGCATAATACATATGGGTATACATACATAAACATTGTAAAATCAATATAAACATTTTCAGCCCCAAAGAGAGTTTAAAACAAGTAAAAACCGGGGTCTAGAACTCACCTGGTGCAACTTGGGTGTTTCTTCCTTCTAACCCACTTGCAAATGAGTTCAAACACCTAAAAACACACCAAAATACGCACACACGGACACACACACAAGCATATAAGCACATAAGCATGCAACTGAGACAAAAACCCAACATGAACATTTAAAACTTCGAATTCTTATCTTGAATTCAATTTCTCTTCTTCTTCTTCTCTTCAACTGAGAGTTCTGCTCTCTTCCTTTCTCTCTCTCTCTCTCTAAAACTGAAGTGAAAAGTGATGTGAAAAGAGGGTGGGCGGCCATGCCCACCTTTACACCAACTTTTTAAAGATTTTGTCCTTTTGCACAATTTTTAGTCCCTCCACTTGGGCTTTATTGCTTTTCTTTCTTTTATTCTTCTTTTCTTGTCTTTGTTTTTAAAATAACCGAGTGTTACATGTCCACCCCCTTATATAGGTTTCCTCCCCGAAACCTGTTATTCATCAAACAGACGAGGATAATGTTGCCTCATCTCCTTCTCAGTTTCCCATGTAGAGTCGGATCCTTCCTGTGCTTCCACTGTACACGCACAAGAGGAACCACTTTATTTCTCAGCCTTTTCTCTTTACAATCGATGATTGCCACTGGTTGCTCCACATAATTGACCCTTTCGTCTACTTCGATATCCTCCGGTGGAACAATCATGTCTTCATCAGCTAAACACTTTCTCAGATGAGATACATGGAATGTAGGGTGAATTCCGCTTAACTCATCTAATCTATAGGCCACCTCTCCTACTCGAGCAATGATTCGGAAATGGCCTATATACCTTGGGCTCAACTTGCCCCGCTTCCTGAATCGGATGATACCCTTCCAAGGTGAGACCTTCAACATAACTCGGTCACCCACCTGAAACTCGATCGGTCTGTGTCGTTTATCGGCATACGACTTCTGCCTATCTTTAGCTGCCTTCATGAAGGCTTTAATCTTCTCAAGCTTCTCAGTCGTAGCCTCAATGACCTCGACGCTCCCCAATTCCTTCTGACCAATATCACCCCAACAAACGAGTGGTCTGCATCTCCTACTGTATAACATCTCATACGGTGGCATGCTAATGCTGGAATGATAGTTGTTGTTGTATGAGAACTCAGCTAACGGTAAGTGGTCATCCTAACTTCCCCCAAAATCAATCACACATGCCCGAAGCATGTCTTCCAATGTCTGAATGGTCCTTTCGGACTGACCATCAGTTTGGGGATGATATGTCGTGCTAATATGTAACCTCGTCCCTATGGCGTCATGGAATTTCTTCCAAAATTTAGATGTAAACCGGGTGTCACGGCCAGACACAATAGACACCGGCATACCATGACGGGTTACAATTTCCTTGATGAATAGATCCACCAACCTCTGAGATGAATAGGTCTCGCAGATCGGTAGAAAGTGAGCACTCTTCGTCAGATGGTCGACAATCACCCATACGACATCGTACCCTTTCGGAGTACGTGGCAACTTTGTTATAAAATCCATGGTGATGTGCTCCCACTTCCATTCTGGTATATCCAAAGGTTGGATCTTCCCATATGGCTTCTGATGCTCAGCCTTCACCTGTAAGAAAGTAAGGCACTTGCTCACGTACTCCACCACATCACGCTTCATACCCGGCCACCAATAATCTTTCTTCATATCTTGATACATTTTTGTGGCACTAGGATGAATGGAGTATCAAGTCTTATGAGCTTCATCCATAATCCTCACACGTAGATCCCCGCAACGAAGAATCCATACCCGTCCAAATCGAGTTTTAACACCAAGTGTGTTTTCACCGTATTCTCCAACCAGACCTCTTATCCTTTCAGAGTTAAGATGATCTTCTTTCAGTGCCTCATCTTGAAACTCTTTGACTTGCTTCATCATATCGGAGGTCATGACCAGTTGACATGCTTTCACCCGAATTGGCTTGGGTCTCTCTTTCCGATTAAGAGCATCAGCCACCATGTTGGCTTTGCCCGGATGATAGTGGATCTCGCAACCATAATCTTTTATGAGCTCCAACCACCTCCTTTGCCTCACGTTCAGATCTTTTTGCTTGAAGAAGTACTTCAAGCTCTTGTGGTCAGTGAAAATGGTGCACATCGTCCTGTAGAGATAGTGCCTCCAGATACTCAATGCAAAGACCACGGCTGTTAGCTCCAAATCATGAGTGGGATAATTGACCTCATGAACTTTCAACTGTCGGGATGCATAGGCTATAACCTTCCCTCTCTGCATTAGCACACACCGCAATCCTGAGTAGGAAGCATCTGAATAAACCACCAAATCCTCGCTTCCTTTGGGTAATGACAGAACAGGAGCTTGAGTCAACCTTGCCATTAACTTCTCGAATGCTTGCTCTTGAGCTTGACCCCATATAAACTTTACATCCTTTCAGGTCAACTTGGTTAGTGGAGAAGCGATCTTGGAAAAGTCTTGAATGAACCTTCGATAATATCCTGCCAACCCCAAGAAACTACGAATCTCGGATGGCGTCCTTGGAGACTTCCATTGCATCACTGCCTCCACCTTTGTGGGATCTACCATAATCCACTCGGGATTTATCACGTGACCTAAAAATTGAACTTCGCGCAACCAGAACGTGCACTTGGATAATTTGGCATACAACTTCTCCCTTCTTAATGTCTCCAACACCTCCTGAATATGACCGGCATGCTCTTCTTCGCTCTTCAAGTAGATCAGAATATCATCAATGAACACAATCACTAATCTATCCAACATAGGCCGGCACACCCGATTCATCAAATCCATAAAGGCAGCTGGCGCGTCAGTTAGTCCAAAAGACATAATGAGGAACTCGTAGTGTCCATAACGCATACGAAAAACTGTCTTAGGAATGTCTTGTTCCTTCACCTTCATATTGTTGAGAACCAACTGGCACCTTCGAGCTGGTCAAACAAGTCGTCAATCCTTGGTAATGGGTACCGATTCTTTACCATCAACTTGTTCAGCTCTCGGTAGTCGATGCACATCCGCATACCTCCATCCTTTTTCTTTACAAACAATACCGAAGCACCCCACGGAGAGATACTCGGTTGAAGGAATCCCTTATCCATCAACTCCTGTAATTGGCTCATGAGTTCCTTCATCTCAGTAGGAGCTAATCGATATGGTGCTTTGGCAACGAATTGAGCACCGGGTATCAAATCAATTTGGAACTCAATCTCGTGATCCGGTGGCACGCCGGGTAAGTCTTCCGGGAATACGTCCGGAAAGTCGCACACCACTGGCACCTCAGATAATTGTGGTACCGACGCATCCACATCTTTTACGTAGGCCAAGTAGGCACTACATCCACGTCTCATGCACTTCCCCGCCACCGACATCGAAATCATCTTCAGGATCGTAGTAACACGATCTCCATAAATCGTAACCAAACTCCCATCAGACGCAACTAATCGAATCATTTTCTTGCGAGATACGATGTTTGCTTCATAGGTTGCTAACCAGTCCATCCCTAGTACTACATCAAATCCACCTAGGGGCATCACGTGTAACCTAGCAGCAAACCTGTGACCTTCTAGTTCTATAGCACAGTCCTCTATCACATCAGTAATTCTCGTGGACTTGCCAATATCGGTTTCTATATCGAATGGTTCACTGACATTTCTACTACTAATAGGCAACTTAGCACAGAAAGTAGTGGAAATAAAACTCCTACTAGCACCGGAATCGAACAATACAGGGGCACAAGTTTGGTTTACTAGAAACATACCTGACACAACATCGAGATCAGCTCTGGCTTCCTCCCGGGTCATAGTGTAAGCTCTAGCACTTGCCCTCTGCCCTCCTTCCTCCGGCTTCTTTTTCTCCGCTCCAGAGCTCTCCACCCTTGGCTTCTTACAGTCTCTAGCGATATGACCAGGCTGGCCACACCTGAAGCATACATTCATTCCCATCCTGCACTCACCAGTATGCTCCCGTCCACATTTGCCACACCTTCTCAGCCCTGATCTTGACGACACCCCACGGTTGTCCACCTTCACCTTCTTGTTGTTTGGAGTAAAATCACCATGTCCAAACCTATTCCCATTCTAGTTCTTACCATCCCCACTCGTCTTCTTTACCTCCATCATGGTCTCCCCTCGCTTATCATACAGCCTGTCCGCCAAATCCACCACCGATCGAAAGGTACCTGGCTGAGCAGTAATCAGGTGCTGCGAATGTCAGCCGGCAGTCCTTGGATGTACCTCTTGATCTTCCTTGATACTGGTTTCACCTGATCCGGCACCAGCCTCGCCATCTCATTGAATTTAGTGGTGTACTATTGGTGGGTCATGGTTTCCGCTTCAAGTTGTAGGAACTCCCTCTTAACCTTGTCCATCTCCCGATGAGGACAGAATTCCTCAATAACCAACTTCTTAAACTCCTCCCATCGCATCTTCCTGATGGCTCTAACGCCCTCAGCTTGGACAATATTGTCCCACCAACACAACACTGAATCAACGAAAGAGTGAGTTGCGAACTTCACCTTCTGGTCTTCCCGACACTCACTGATTCCAAGACGGCTTCCATCTCCCTCACCCAGTGGTGAGCGGCAGCCGCATTGCCATTGCCATCAAAGGTCGGGGGCTTACACCTTTGAAACGCCCCATAACTGCATCCTCCAGTTGCTGTCCCCACTACATCATCCTCCTTCATCAGACAACACAGCCTCAGGCTCTGGTTGTTCCTCCTCCCTTCTGCTTCCCTTGCCCGTTGATCCCTTTCTATTCTCCTTCTCCTTCCTCTCCTCGCCTCTCATAACCCCGATGACTTCAGTCACTACAGACGGTAAGACTGTCTGCATGACCTAGTGTACCTCATCAGCAATCGCCTCCCTAGCTGAGGCATTCAAGCTAGTATTCTCGTTCTCTTCGCTCTGACCATGGACCTCAGGGTTCTCATGGGTCATCTCAGGAGTCTTAGCACTACTCCTGGTCACATGTGGACGGCCTCTGCCTATAGGAGCCTTGAAAGATTTCTATCCAGCCATCTTCTAACATACTATAAGATTCAAACACTAACACGGTCATTCAAGGTAACACTCAGTTTATGTTAAGTATAGTAAGTCCCTAATTACAGTGACAAGTTGTGATTATCCACTTACTTTACTCTTTATACCCCAAGCATTCCCTATCCTGACTTAATCTAAATCTACTAAGAGCACATAAATCAAATAGCATGTGCACATAATACCGGTTATCATTAAGAAAAGACATACCTGATGGCACGTAGCTACTCAAGCTGACATCCCTCCATTTGTCCCATTTTCAATTTAAGTTTAGGTTTAAAAATTTTATTTAACCCAATTCTCTTAAACTTTGGCTCTGATACCAACTTGTAAGGCCCCGTTCCAGGAGACCTCACAGTTGGTCATTCAAGCATTAAAAACCATAAAACATTATAAATATACAAACTTAAGCAGTGGAATCATTTTAACAAAAACCATTCATTTCATGAAAAGACTGTTGTTAAGCAATACACTATTGTTTAATCGATTACAAAAGAACTGTTTAATTGCATTACAAAACAATAGCAATATAAAATACAAATGGATATCAGTCTTTCCCTGCCGATTAGCTTAACCCTCGTGCCATCCTCAGCAATAATTACCTGCCAACTGAAAATGTATAAAAGTCAGCGTTGCTAAGTGAGTTCCAGTTTTAAAAGTAGTAAAATACTTTCTGTATGTTGTATATGAAAATACTCTTTTTGTGAAATACAACTCTTTACTTTGTATGCGATCACACATTAACTATATGAACAGATACTATTCGTTCTTTTTACTGTATGCCTTGTTTACTCTGTATTCTTTTATCTTTATCTTTCACAATCTGTATGGACCAATGAGTAATACCCTAAACTGTATGCGCGGTGAAAACTGGTGATGGACCATCTATATCCCTCAAGAGGGTTCTGTTTACTGTATACAAGGACGACCCAATCACCTAGGATACGCTACAGAGGTCCTGCCAATCTCAATTGATTGGCCCGTGTGCATAATAGGGTAGCTAACCCGTAGCACGGTTGAACTAACGACAACATGGTCATGTACCTCTAGTAAGCTTGCAAGACTTGTTAACATTTTATTAATGTTCCTCTTCTATCTTTATTGCTCTTTCTCTTATTATTAAAATATACTTTACGTTACGATAATAAACATACCACGTAAAGTCATACACTATAAGTAATACTAATAGCAATAATAATAAGGAACAATCATAAGGCAATCATAATCATGCATGAAACCCATCATTAATAAGCCTTAGTCAAACCTTGGTCAAATCTCTAAAAGCACAAACTCCCAAGAATTCTGCAATAAATTCTAAGTGTTGGGCGCTTAGACACTATTTGGGCGCATAAGCCCTGTTTGGGCATTTCATCACTATGTAGGCGCATGAATTAACACTTAATGCTTTAACTCTTGGGCGCATGAACAATTCAGGCGCATGGACTACTGTTCAGGCGCATGAGATACACTTATCATTTCTAAGGCAAATTTCAGGCGCATGGGCTACTGTTCAGGCGCATAGGTTACACTTAAATTCTTCTAAGGCATTCCCAGACACATGAGCCTTATCTAGGTGCATGAACCTTCTATGTAACATGTTTCTAGGATGTTTTCAAACCCAATCATCAAACCTATCTAATCTAAGCATACCAGGGCTATTCTAAACATGAACAACCTATAAGCATCCAAAAATCATCATCCAACATGCATAATACATACGGGTATACATACATAGACATTGTAAAATCAATTTAATACATTTTCAGCCCCAAAGAGAATTTAAAACAAGTAAAAACTAGGGTCTAGAACTCACCTGGTGCAACCTGGGTGTTTCTTCCTTCTAACCCGCTTGCAAATGAGTTCAAACACCTAAAAACACACCAAAATACGCACACACGGACACACACAAATCATGTAACCGAGATAAAAACCCAACATGAACACTTAAAACTTCAAATTCTTACCTTGAATTCAATTTCTCTTCTTCTTCTTCTTCTCTTCAACGAGGGTTCTGCTCTCTTCCTTTCTCTCTCTCTCTAAAACCGAAGTGAAAAGTGATGTGAAAAGAGGGTGGGCGGCCATGCCCACCTTTACACCAACTTTTCAAAGATTTTGTCATTTTGGACACTTTTAGTCCCTCCACTTGGGCTTTATTGCTTTCCTTTCTTTTATTCTTCATTTCTTCTCTTTGTTTTTAAAATAACCGGGTGTTACAGGTCGTGTAGGCTGTAGTTTTCCTAGCATAATGTTGCATAGTGACATGGCCATGTAGGGTACCTACATGCCCGAGTCAGAAGCTTTTCTTTTGCAAACTTCAGCTTTTCTTTGATTTTCCATTAAAATCAACAAATGACCATCAGGGACTACAACATGAAATATAACACAATTAAGTGTATAAATAAATAAATAAATTTATAACAAAATGCTTCAAATGAGAAATAATATGTATTGTTAAAATATATATTTATTCACATATCATGCATCGATCATGGTCATTTTTAAACTGAACCGATCCAATTGGCTCATTTAAAATTGCGCGAAAAACGCAAACAAGTATTTTTCGAGAGTTAATTTTTTGATCGAGCGGCGAACAATTTGTACAACTCAACCATCTAGTGTGTAATCCGATTTATATCAAAATGAGAGACGGTGAAAATACTGGGTCATAAGTTTTAATGACTTAAAAAGCAACCATATTTCATAACATAACATTTATATGAAAAATAATATATTGTGGATGACAATAAGACTAAAGCTGTAGCTGATGTGGGGGTGAGCATAGTGTAGAGACCTATACCTGAGAGCATGAAATGATCAAATAAGGGTAAGAGTGTGGTCAAAATGTTCTCATATTGACTTAGGATTTTACTATAGTGCTTAGTGTTAATTTTTCTATTTAGTTGATTGATCTGATATGTATAAATATAATTGTATATGGTATACCAAATCTACTAGAGTATTATGTATAAACTATATATAAAAAAAATAAAAAATAATTCAAGCCGAACCGAGCAAAGCGGACCTTTGCTTGTGCTTCGCACCGAGCCAAGCCAACCGGTTCATTTATAACCGAGCAGGAATTCGAACGAACATTTATTGAGCAAATTTCGAACAAGTATGGAGCGAGTGGAGAGCACTTTGAACAATTTTACTTAAAAGCTTTGTACCATTTGGTAATACTAAATTAGCATTTTCAACTTTTCCTATCACATGTATAGGACCTAATATTATAGCAATAGTTCCTTTTCGTAGTTTTATTTTCATATAAATATTTCTTATAACTTAATATAGTGTGTGTGGCTTCACTATTTATTATACTTATACCTCCTTTATTTGGTTGTCCTTGTGTTTTGCCAGATTTATATTTTCTCTTCAAATATAAAGAAAAATAATAGGTGTATAATGAAGTTATTACATAATTTTTTGACAAGAAGTTAATTTATTTAGTGAATACAATACATGAAAAGAAAACTAATTAAACATAACTAAAGATAGTTATAATAAGAGAAAATCATAATTGTTGTATATAACCAAAAATCTAGCAACAATTCTTTCAGGGTTCTAAGTCACTAATAATATCTAAGCTATACAGCTCAATCTTGACACCATCAAAGATATTTATATGGTTCACCTTTTTCTCTTTCCATTTGTGAGATAATTGGTTAGTTCATACAAAATGGAGCAATAACACAAGCCTTTTACTAGTAGTTTGTACTACCATGTCCAAAACATGAACCATTATAATTTTAGGATGTACCAGCTTAATTTTTAATTTTATTTTGGCAGATAAAGTTGATAGGTCTTTGACCACGACCATGATCACGACCCATCCACGATCATAAGAATTACCTTGGTAATTATTGTTCCGTTTGTAAGGATGATAGCAACTATTAAGATTGGATTCATCAAAATGGCCATGACCACAAACTCGTCCACGTCCTTGTTTCCATTTATATCCAGAGTTCTTATTATCATTACTACCTACTGCATTTACTTCAGGAATTACAAGTGAACATGTGCATGAACTTTATGATTTTTCATTAACAACTTGTAGTTTTTCTATGCTACAAAGAAACATGAAGGTAGGCTATATAATTTCATAAAACTTTTACAATCTGTATTGATTCTGCAAATCCATAAATGATGCATGATATGCGGAAAATATTTTCTCTAACATATCTTCTTCGGTAATAATGCACCTATGAAATCAAAGCGTTATTTTAAAATAGTATAGACTTACCATTTACTTTTTTTTAATCTTAGAACCTTAGTTTATTTTGTTTTTCTCTAGCCGCAAGAAGTAAAACTTCCTTTTAATGTTTGAATCTGTTTTATAAGTCTTTCCATATGTTGTATGGCTAATCACAATTTGAGTATCAAATCGTAGCATTCATCAATATATGCAAAAGACACCAACTTTCACTTTGTTTTGTTCTGAGCAAACATTTTCCTCTTGTATTGTTTCTAAGACACCTATGAATCTAAGATGTGTCTTTACATGAGCCGTCGACCACATATAATTTTCTCCACTTTCATTTTACAACGTTCAACATATTTGTTCCACACATAAACTGAGCAAATAAAAAGAAAAATATTAGAATCTATATATCAATAACATTAGGATACAATATAGGGGTTGAGATATAAAAGGAGACATAAATTAGAAGAAATATTCTTTAGTCGGAAGTTCAACAATGAAGATAAGAACTAATTAAGAATGATGCAATCCAACAATAAAACCAGGTGAATCATATCTGAAAAAGTTATCTTGTGTAAAACTTGAAAAAGGGATAATATGTTTATTGTTAAATGAAAAAAGATTGATGTGTTAATTTATAGTAAAATCATTATCGTTTGCAATGATCATGTAACTGTTTACAATGGCTATATAATCGTTTAAAACGGCTAGATAACCATGACTTTTGAGTCTATTTAAATATTAGAATAGTTTTAAATAAAAAGGATAGTTACAAGATTCGAATATAAGAATGAAATTACTTTACACAAATGCAAGAGAACATATATAAAAATGCATGTTAGCAATAAGAATAAAATGTTAGTTAGAATAAATTTTCATAAACATAAGAGACATTAGTTACAAAAGTAAAAGTTAGTTGACATAAAAATAAATATTAGTGACATAACTAAAAGTTACATGTATAAATAAAAGTTAGTTTACATAAAATATAGTTACACGATTAAAAGTTAAATGCATACAGTAAAATTATTTGACGTAAAAGAAAATGTTAATTTTAAAACTAAAATTTAGATGTATAAATAAAATTGAGGTTTTAGTAGTCCCAGATGTCTTTTGTATTTACTTCATTATCATAGTTATCTTTTCAATATATTATAGATTATTACTAATAAAGTAGTTACCTTGTTTAATGGGTTACTTTGTTCTTTGTTGATCTTTTGATTTAGATATAAGAACTCATAACGCATTATAATATAACCACAATCAACATTACGTTAGTTTTATATCTTAAGAATTTAAAGAAAAGTGTAACAAGAAAGAGTAGACAAGCGTTTAACTTATAAAAATGAATAAAATATACGCATTCTCTTATCTACATTGAGGTGATGTATAAGTTTAAAAACGAGTTCATCTGGTTGTTATATTAATAATTCATAATAGTTTGATTATTTTTTATATTTTTATTTTCGAACAACATATTTTTTATTTAAAAATAGTATACTTTGTATTGATGACCGACTTTTATTTAATCTAAGAAATAATGATTCCTCTGTCTCTAGTGTTTTAGTATGACAAATTACGACTATAATTCCTGTTGTTCACTTTAGATGCATGCTTATTATTGTTGGTATGTGTCACATCCCGGCGGAAGCGTGAAATGCATTGGATGTGACTCGCTTGTTCAGAACACATTGATCGAGAAGAATAAATAATTTAATGCAATAAATCACAACATAACATAATATATTACATAATTTATATAATCAAAGGTTAGGATTATATCATATCATTAGCAGTCAAAATTTAATATAACATAATCCTATTACAAAACATATTATCTAACTGCTTCATCTTCGGTAACGATGGAAGTGAGCATCCACCGCTAGGCTGAGGTCGTATAGATTAACAGTTAGATTTACACAAATTATTCCCATAACTTCTCCCCAACCGTTATGTGCATCAAATGAGAACATTATGTTATTAGACATGATGATTTCCTGAAAAAGCGTACTCAAAGTAATCAACAAAGAGTTTGTGAGATCATACGTTTGATATAATAACAAATCACATATATTGATTCAATATAATTACAACCAAACATGCTTATAAACAAATGATTTATAACTGTCATAATATAAATCACAAATCAGATAATATAGCATCACAACACTTATCCTGTTGGTGTAGGTAATAATTTCCTAAGTAGCGCTACCTATATTATGAAGCGGTTCCACATCCGAATTAATGGTTGTATCATAATGACAGTAAAACAAAAAAATATATACATATGTATCGATTCTTAAAACAGTATGTTTTTTCTCCCAAAAACTTTATAAATACCAAAATGGAGCTATGAGTCTCGCCTTTTACTCCAGTGGATTTCCTATAAATACATTTACAAAAAATTAATAATTCTTTAAAATTTTTGACATCTCAGATTATATAAATTAATATAGCAGCTATACTTACTTGTAAGTCATGAAATTTTACAATAGGTATATACAAAAATATAATAAAGTATATTAAAATTACATAAGTTAGTTATTTCTGGAAATTTTATCATATTCAGATAAATTAATAAAAACGAGTACAAGCCTCTAAAATTTACCAAAATTTATCAGAATTTATATACCATTACAGGTACTGTCTCATAATTTCTTGAAGTGCTAAATCATCACAGAACTATTTTTAACAATTTTTAGCAATGTGACAATATTTGGCAAAAATAGCAGAACATATCCAAAAATTCTAAATTTCATACAAACTATTCTAATCCATTCATATTAATTTGTTTAAATTTTTAATAATTTATCTTATAGTTTATTATTTTTCCTAGTTTTTGAATTACAGATTCTTTTAAAATTTGTAACTTAAATATATCTTCGAAATAGGTCCTGAAAATTTATATATAGATCTCATAAAATATAAGATTAATCATATAATTTTTCTAGCTCTTCACCAAGTTTGGTTCTTCCAGCTGGTTATTTCCTCTCATTTTTTCAAACAATTCATATAAATTATTTTACCTATAGTAATTGTGTCAAAATTTGAAGAATGTCAATCCTTAATATTTCTAACATATTACCATTATATTCCCACAATCATAGTCATTTAAGTAGTATATCAAATTTACCAAGATTTCACATAATTTCAACCTTTTATTGCAATCTTTTTGTTTAACTTTATGTTTTTATCACATTTTTCAGATTCTTAAACCTTATCATTGATTTTTGCATGAAGATGAAGTGATTTGTAAAGTTTAGTGAAAAAATTTCAAGTTCTAATCAATAGGGTTGATATGTGTTTGTTTAAACAGATATAACTATAATATTAGTTAGTTAAGAGTCAAAACCTTGATTTTGATTATGGGAGATGGTGAAAGGTAGCTAATGGTAGCTTTTTTCTTTGATAAACCGATTGGTATGATCTTCTTTGAACTTGATCACCAATGTTTGGATTTGCAGGACCGTTTAAGGGTACTTGCTTACAACACAACAACATAAAGAGGAGAGTGTGCAACAACACTTAACAAATCAAATGGAGAACTACAAAACTAGTTTAGTTGAGAACTAAGAAACACAAGTATTCAAGAGACAGAACAAGAACAACACAAGTAATTGGTTTTCAAGGATGATGTATATTGCTCTCTAGTTCCTTACAAGTGTTTTACAAAGCTCTAGTTAAGATACAAAGGACCAGAGATACTTATACTACAACCTACAGTTGGCCATACTTTGAAGGCCAGTTGGATACATGATCTAGACAACAACAAAATCAATGTAGAGTGAAAAGGCAGATTTCTTTTTGACTAGAGACTATGACATACCATAGCTCATATCCTAATATATTTAAAAAAGGATTAAGTACATGAAGTAGAAAGTTACAGACTCAAGACGTCAATGTACAGCTACCAAAAGCATGGACCTTTTCACCAACTTATGTAAAGTTGGGTCTTATCAGAGTTGCAGCAAAAAGGGGTCTAGCTTTATGGAAAATGTACATCAGATAAAGCATGTATTCAAAAGTCTTCAGAAGAAATCTATCTTAAAGAGTTGGCTTGGGAAGACTTTGCCTTTGAAGCTTTGGAAGACTTCATGTTTGGCTTCGGAAGATATTGGTCTTGGCTTTGGAAGATTTCACACTTAGAATGTTTTCTATGGCATAGTGTGAAACTTCTAAGCATTCCACTTCAGTACACTTGTGCATGCATGCAGGAGAGACTTTGGGTGTTTGGGTTGCATCAGCCTTATATTAAACCTTACAGATTCCCCCTAGGCTGATGCTACCAAACCACTTGAAGACATCAGATATCAACAGTCCTCATCAGGATAATGACCATCCCTTTCTTCATAAGATGGTCGGGATGTTTCAGACTCTCAAAGTGTTTTCTCATCTCAAAGAGATCATGCAGAGGTAGATTGAACATGTCGTGTCATGTGTAGACATCTTCAACACCTTGATCTCTGATAACATGCCATCTTTCTGGATTTGTAGTGTAGGTCCAGGACAACATGGGTCTTCCTGATGCTAGAGGAGCTACTTGAATTAGAGTTGGTCGAGCTTCCTCTTGTTGCACATCCTCAGGATGTTCTGACTCATCCTAGAGATGGATGCTTCTTTCTTCTTCTTCTTTGGCTTTGGTCTGGAAGCCATCCTTTTCTCCTCTTTGAACCTTTTACCTGAGAAGAATGGCCTGCAACACCTACTTGATCTTCTTTGTCTTTCTCAGTTGGGTCTTCCTCTCTCACAGATTCAGACTGAGAGGTGTAAGGATTTATATGTAAAGCCTGATGCAACCCAAACACCCAAAGTCTCTCTTGCATGCATGCACAAGTGTATTGAAGTAGAATGCTTCGAAAGTTTCACACCAGCATCAGAAATATTCTAAGTGTGAAATCTTCCGAAGCCAAGACCAATATCTTTCGAAGCCAAAGATGAAGTCTTCCGAAGCTTCAGAGACAAAGTCTTCCAAAGCCAACACGAAAAGACAGATTTCTTCTAAAGACTTTTAACACATGCTTTATCTGATATACTTTTCATAAAGCTGGACCCCTTTTCGCTACAACTTTGTAAAGTCACCAACTTTCATAAGTTGGTGAAAAGGTCCATGCTTTTGGTACCTGTACATTGAGGTCTTGAGTCTATAACTTTCTACTTTATCTACTTTATTCTTTTTGTAATACATTAGGATGTGAGCTATGGCATGTCATAGTCACAAGTCCAAAGACAATCTACCTTTTGACTATACATTTGATTTTGTTTGTTGTCTAGTCAATTGTATCAAACTAGCCTTCAAAATATGGCCGGCTGTAGGATGTAGTATACATATCTCAATTACTTGTAACTTTCGAGTATGCTTTGTAACATTTGCAATAGAACTTGAGAAAGCAATATACTACAATCTTGAAAACCAACTCCTTGTGCATTTTGCTATCTTGTTCTGTCGCATATTTACTTGTGTTCTTAGTATCATTATAAAGGTTTACCAGTTCCCTATTTGATATGTTAAGTATTATTAAAAACTCTCCTCATTGTGTTGTTGTGTTGTAAGTGCACACCTTTCACCGGTCCTGCATTTGGTATCAAAGCATTCCAGGCTCTTGATATAAGATCTCACCATCTTAAGATCCCTCACACTCACAAAAAACTTAACTTATCAAATGGAAGCCATTTCCAAATCTAATAAGGAAACTAAAACCATGATAAAGTCCCCACTGATCACTCTTGATGACTTTGACACCTGGCCAAAAAATGGAAGGTTTCCCCAGGTCTCTAGACTCAATAATGTGGGAATCTGTTAAGAATGGACCTTACATACGAAGCACCTTTTCAGCTACCGGAGGTGGTATGATCCTCAAGGCTGTGGCCGACTACTCAGATGAAGATAGAAAGAGAGTAGAGATTGACCAGAAGGCCATGACAGCCCTTCAGATTGCTCTTCCAAACTCTGTATACAGAGGTTTCAAGAAATGCAAAACAGCTAAGCAGTTGTGGGATGTACTGAAACTAATGTATGAGGGTTCCTCTAAAGGCAAAGAGAACAAGAAGGATCTCTGAAGCAGCAGTTTGATAATTTCTCCTTTAAAGCAGGTGAAACCATGACTCAATAATACTTCAGGTATGTTGAGATTGTGGATACCCTAGTGGATGATGGAGTAGCTCTTGAGAACAGAGACATTGTAAGGAAATTCATGTCCTCACTTCCTAGGTAATGGACACACTATTATGTGGTTATCAAGAGAACTTAGAACCTGAAAACTCTCACTCTGATAGAGTTGTATAGGATTCTCAGTGGTTACCAGATGGAGATGAACATGCAAGGTTCATCTGGAAACTACAACAATTAAATGGGTTCAACCCTTCATGTGGTTGAAAAGGACAACAAATTCATCTCATATGCTACCCTGACAACTCACAAAAGGGTCCTTTTATAACCTTCCCTGTGACACTAAGGGAGAACTATACTCAAGGAAGCCCATTCCAAGAGACAAGTTCTTCTCAAGCCTTTGTGTCTTCTGATTAAAGTTATGACAACTTTCTATTCACCCTTGAAGACCTGGATTGTATCCATCTAGATGATCTAGAGTACATGGAGATAGCCCAGCAAATGGCTCTTCTCACTCATAGAACCAAGGAGTTCTATAAGCGGACAGGAAGAAAGTTTCCCAGTAATATAGCCAGTGGAAAGTTTGGTCTGGACAAAAGCAAAGTCAAATGTTACAACTGTAACTTGATGGGTCACTTTCCCAGGGAGTGCAAGGCACCAGGAACAAATGGTGGCCAAGCAAAGTCCAGACCAACATACACTGATAAAGCTACCCAGAACGACAAGCCAAAGCAGTAGGCTGCAGTTGCTGTTGAAGAAGGAGGCTTGGGTTTCTAAATGTAACTAATCATTTTCTTTGTGCATGAACAACTCAAGACAATCAAGAATGTCTGGATCATTGATAGTGGCTATTCCAGGCACATGACAGATAATAGGTCACTACTCCAGAACTTTGAAAGGATTGATGGAGGGCCCGTTGCTTTTGGAGGAGATGTAGGTGGTTATATTTCTAGAAGGGGCAATGTCACAAATGGTAAGCTCAACATTGAAAAGGTAAACTTTGTTAAAGAGCTTAGGTACAATCTTCTAAGTGTATCCTAATTTTGTGATCAGAGTCATAACATGCTCTTTACTTAGCATGAGTGCATTGTTCTCAAGCCTGGGGTGGTCATTCCTCATGAGCATATTCTGCTTAGAGCCCCCAGGAAAGGGAACATGTACAAGATGGACTTGCAAGAAACATCTCCCTCTAGAGAAGTTCCATGTTTTCTATCTAAAGCAAAGATGAGTCTTTCCTATGGCATAAAAGAATGTGTCATGTAAACTTTAAGAACAAAAAAAGACTTATTAAGAATGATTTGGTAGCTGGAATGCCAAAAAAAGAGTTTACAAGTGATAATCATTATGTTGCATGCCTAAAAGGGAAGCAACATAAGATATCCCACAAGCCTAAGGAAAGAAACTCCATCACTACACCCCTACACTTGTTACACATGGATCTCTTTGGCCCCACTTGTATAATTAGTCTAGGAAGGACCTTATATTTTTTAATGATCACAGATGACTTTACAAGATTCACTTGGTCTTTTTCCTTAGAACTAAGGATGAGCCTCCTGAGATTCTGAAGAATTTCACCTTAAAGATTGAGAATCAATCTGATCACAAGGTAAAAACCATAAGATGTGATCAAGGAACTGAATTCAAGAACCAAATCCTTGATACATTTTGTGATGAAAAGGGTATTACAAGACAATACAGTGCTCCCAGGACTCCTTAGCAAAATGGTATTGCTGAGAGGAGAATATGACACTGATTGAAGCTGCAAGAACCATGTTGTCTGAGGCTAAGTTACCCATCACCTTCTGGGCAGAGGCAGTCAACACTGCCTGTTATGTGCAGAACAGAGTTTTAAAGGTTAAGACTCATGGTAAGACTCCTTATGAACTTTGGCATAAGAGGAAACCTTTAATTTGTTTTCTCAGGTCATTTGGATGTCCTGGAACCATCTTGAATACCAAATATCAAATTGCCAAATTTGTTGAGAAATCAAATGATGGACACTTCATTGGATATTCTTCCCAAGCTAAGGCATATAGAGTATACAATCTCAGAACTAGAATTGTTGAGGAGTCAGCCAATGTGACTTTCAATGAACACACACCCTGTGTGGCTGGTTATGGTCCTGATTGGCTATTTGATCTTGATTTAGTTACCAACTACTTTAACAAATCTGGTGAGACTATTTCAGGACCTATAGAAATCTTACCTACAGGTGATCCTGACTCAAGATTTAAGCTAAGAAGCCCTTCAAGTAACACATCTTCAGCTCTAGTTGTAACTACTTCTGCAAATGAAGTTTCTATAACACCACAATGATAAATTTAGCTGATACATCTGGAATGCCTTCAAATTCCAGCTCAGATGCCTCATACCCAGATAAAGAAACTTCAAATGTAGAAGAAAATGATGGAGGTGGTGATAGTGATAAGGAATTTTTTGATGCCGATAACTACTCCATAGATGACAACATCAATGATGTCACACACTCATTGATTCAAGTTTTTATTGATAAGTGTGCTGATGTTGTGGGAAAAACAAAAATGCTAGATCTAAATTTCTCTAATTTAGATCTCTCTTAGCAACTTACTATGATCCCTTAGCTAAGGATCCACAATTCTCATCCCATTACAAACATCCTTGGAGATGTTGACTTTGGGGTAAGAATAAGAGGACAAACCCATGAAGCAAATGCTTGTCTTCACTCTTACTTCTTGTCTTTGATAGAGCCAAAGAAAATTGATGAGGCTCTAAAGGATGGAAGTTGGGTTAAAGCTATGCAAGAGGAGCTGCTTCAATTCAAACAGCAGAAAGTTTGGAACCTGTGCCCTCTTCTTCATTGGGTAGACTACTTCACCTCCCTTACCATTGATCCTACTCTATATGAGGATCATCTGCTCAAATTTTTGAAGACCTGCCAAGAGGTCGTTATGGATGAGGAGAAGGCACTGTCTGCCACAATGCAGGGGAGAACAATCTTCATCACTCCAGCCATCATCAACATGCATCTTCAGCTGGATGATGAAGAAGGTGAGGTGTTCTTCCTAAAAGAAGTTGTCAACCACTCCTTTGAGCAGATAAGCTATGAGGGAGATTTCTCTGTAAAGACCTTCAGGAAAGGGAAGGTCTCATCCCAATGGAAATTCCTGCTCCATGTGGTTATCCACACCTTGTAAAACAAGAATGGAGGATGGGACGAGATTCCTGAAGATCTCTCCTTCATTGTTCATGGGATGGTTCAGGGAGTCAAGTTCAGGTACTCTCAGTTTGTTTATACAAATCTGCTTGCAAACTTGGACTCCTTAGAATAGTATATGTTTCCTAAATATGTTCAATACATTCTAAACTGTGAATTGGGCTCACAGTTAAGGGAAAAAAGTAATATTCTTAAACTAGGATAGATGAAGCCCATTATTTTTAAAATCTTGAGAAAGCCCACTATTGGCTTCTCTGGGGTAAAACAACCCTTGTCCCAAAAATGTTAGAGCTCATTGCTCAAGGTGACAACGTAGCAGCACCAGCTAGTGTTGAACCCACACCTTCTACATCCCAACCACCAAAACAGCCACAAATCACCCTCACCTACCAAAGAAAACTCAAACGAACCCCTACTCAGACTATTCAGTCTGTGCAGGACCCCATATACTAACCCACATAGGAAGAAGTGACACTGGAGCTCGCACTTCTCCTGAGGAGTAGACCACTCCCATTACTTTAAAGATCAGTGCTGAGGTTCCTTATGCTCAGCCTGATGAGCTCACAAGCCCAAATGCCTTAAGCCATCACTCTAAGTCTCAACACTCAAGTGATCAACCTTTAAGGGATAGTTACCATCCCCAACCTTTGGACTTAAACTAACCTATTCCCAACCTTGACTTTACACTAATGAAAATTTAGGTTTTAGTGAGTACCATGAATCTCTCTTCTTTCCCACTTCTCAAAGAGAGATGAGTGCTTCTGAGTCTCCTCTGTCCAGCCCACATCAGTCACCCATTACTGAGGTGGATACTCCTGCATCTGTTTAGGATATCCATATGGAAGAGTCTCTATCACTTTTGAAAGTGATTACATCATTTAGACCTCAACCATGGCAACTCAGCCCATTGACACCTTAACTGAGACTATCAGTGAGCAGAGGAAATTCAGCAGCCAAGAACCTAAAGCTGGTGGTGAGAGAGAGAGGACTTTGGTCTGATCATCTTATCCCCCAATGATTATTCTGATGAAGATGAGGAGAATTTGAGACTAAGGTGCAAAAACTGTCACAAACATGCACCTATTTAGTCTCCAAGGTCAGTCATCTTGAATCTCAAGTGACTACCTTGAAAAACAAGGTCAATGATCAACAACTTGAGATCTCTAATCTTAAGGAACAACTAGCTGGGAGACCTTTAAGAAGAGCTCAATCAGAAACACAAGAACCTCTGAGTGTGATTGACCTAACTCCTAGCTCACCTATGCAAGAGGGTGATGCTACCAAAAAGGAGGAGAAAGTCATTACAGTCACGAAACCTGGGAGTTCTTCAGAGAGTATGGACATTGAGGACTCACCATCCTCACTTGCAATTGTGCATACTCAGAAACTTCCTCAAGTTCACATTGATGTGGACTCAATAGACTCCTTCATTCAGAGTCTATTTGAGGAAGGAATACCAATGGCTATGTCATCTCCACCCACTTCAAAAAAAATTGTTGGGTGGAGGTATGATGAAAGCAGAAGAGCCCTCATCATTCTTAGAGTTCAAGGACAGCAAGAGGTTTTCAATTTTCAGACCTTGAACTTCTATGAAAGTATGGATCTAGTCAGCATGCCACTTGTCAACCAAAGCCAATCAAGACAAGCTGACAAGCAATATAGGCCAAAGCTCTATCCATCCTAAGTCACAAAGGTCTATGAGTGACAAAAGGAAAAGAATATTGACTTTTGAGGAGATTGAGGAGGAGGAGAGAAGGAGGAAAAGGAGGCTAAGGGGAGAAGGTTCCACTACTAGGTCTGCAAGGCTCATGGAGTCTGCTATCAGGGCTGCCCCGAACCAAACACTCAGAATGATGAGTTGAGGGTAGTCAGGATCAACTACCTGCAGACCAGAAACTATGACATAGATAACATCATCTCTCTCCCCTTAGATGAGTTGAATGAATTGGCTGACAAGGAATTGTCAAAGGAAAGAAAGGAGGCAGAGGATGCAAAGGTACTTTTTCAGATCAAAGAAGAAAGAAGAAAGAAAAGATTATACAAGTATGTGCCTTCTTTCTCTCTAGTTCAAGAAAGTCCTGTGCAAGAGGATGTGGTGCCATAAGAACCTCAGGTAGATAAAGAAAAAGATAGGATCAATATGATCAACTACCTGAGTGCCACAAGCCTCTACCAGTTTGTTGCACTTCTTCCCTTACCCTTGACTATACTGAGTTTGAGTACCTCAAACAACTTGAACTTGAGATAGTCAAAGAGAGAAAGATAACCAAAAGGAAGTTAAGGGAAGAGGCTTCAAGGTCAAGAGCCATCATCCAGAAAAGCATGAAGAAGTTTGCTGACAGGTATAGGATGATGAGCTTCTTGAAGTTGTATGGATTCTCCGGAAGGAGACTTGGTCCTATGTCTCTATCCACCACCATGGATGAGCACATCAGAGTGATTAAGCAAAAGATTCAAAGAGGTGAACTTGCTGACTTACACTCCACAACAAGTTAGGTCCCTCAAAAAGTAGAGATTAAGGTTGAACCATTGGAGATAACACAACCTGGATCTCCTACTGAAACTCAACAAGCTTCCACTTCTGATCCATAGCAGGGTACTGTCCCCTCTCAATCTGAACCTATGAGAGAGGAAAACCTAACTGAGAAAGATAAAGAAGATCAATCAGGTGCTGCAGGCCAGTCTTGTCAATTAAAAGGCTCTAAGTGGAGAAAAAGGTTGGCTTCCAAACCAAAGCCAAAGAAGAAGAAGAAAGAAGCATCCATCTCCAAACCCCAGGATGAGTTAGAACATCTAGAGGATGTACAATTAGAGGATGCTCCACCAACTCCAACTCTAGTAGCTCCTCTAGCATCAGGAAGAACCATCTTGTCTTGGATATACACTACAAATCTGAAAAGATGGCATGTCATTAGAGATCAAGGTATTGAAGATGTCTACACATGGAGAGACATGTTCAAGCTTCCTCTGCATGATCTCTTTGACATGAGAAGACATTTTGAGAGTCTGAGTGATCCTTATCATCTCATGAAGAAAGGGATGGTCAGTATTCTGATGAGGGCTGTTTATATCTGAAGTCTTCAAGTGTTTTGGTAGCATCAGCCTAGGGGGAGTTTGTAAAGATTATATGTAAAGGCTAATGCAACCCAAACACCCAATGTCTCTCTTGCATGCATGCGCAAATGTACTGAAGTAGAATGCTTCGGAATTTTCACACTAGTATCATAAATATTCTAAGTGTGAAATCTTCCAAAGCCAAGACCAATATCTTTCGAAGCCAAAGATGAAGTTCTCCAAAGATTCAGACACAAAGTCTTTCAAAGCCAACACTAGAAGACAAATTTCTTCCAAAGAATTTTAACACATGCTTTATCTGATGTACTTTTCATAAAGCTCGACCCCTTTCCGCTGCAACTCTGTAAAGTCACCAACTTTCATAAGTTGCTGAAAAGGTCCATGCTTTTGGTAACTATACATTAAGGTCTTGAGTTTATAACTTTCTACTTTATGTACTTTATCCTTTTTGTAATATATTAGGATGTGAGTTATGGCATGTCATAGTCACAAGTCAAAAGGCAATATGCCTTTTCACTATACATTTGATTCTATTTGTTGTCTAGTCAATTGTATCCAGCTGGCCTTCAAAGTATGGCCGGCTGTAGGATGTAGTATATTATCTCAAGTACTTGTAACTTTCGAGTATGCTTTGTAACATTTGTAATAGAACTTGAGAAAGGAATATACTGCAATCTTGAAAACCAACTCCATGTGTATTTTCCTGTCTTGTTCTGTCTCATATTTACTTGTATTCTTAGTATCATTATAAAGGTTAACCAGTTCCTTGTTTGTTCTGTTAAGTATTATTAGCAACTCCCCTCATTGTGTTGTTGTGTTGTAAGTGCATACCCTTCACTGGTCCTGCAAGAGGGGACAGAACCCTGTTGTGGATCAGAAGTGGAAGCTTCCTAAGGCCTAGCAGGAGATTTAGGTTGTGTTGTCTCAAATGGTTCAACCTTAATCTCTACTTCCTAAGGGAACTGATTTGGTGGGGAGTGTAAGTTAACAAGTTCACCTCTTTGAATCTTCTGCTTGATCACCCTTATATGCTCATCCATAATGGATAGAAACATGGGTCCAAGTCTTCTTCTGGAGAATCCATACAGCTTTAAGAAGCTCACCATCCTCTACCTATCAGCAGTCTTCTATATGATCTTTGGATGATGGCTCTTGACTTTGCTGCCTTTTCCCTTAACTTCCTCTTAATGGTCTTTCTTTCTTTGACTAATTCAAGTTCAAGCTATTTGAGGTACTCAAACACAATGTAATCAAAGGGTAAGGGAAGAAGTGCATCAGCCTGATAGAGACCTATGGCACTCAGGTAGTTAATCATGTTGATCCTATCAGTTTCTGTCTACCTGAGGTTCTTGTGGAGCCTTATTCTCTTGTACATGACTTTCTTGAACTGGGGAGAGAGTAGGCACATGCTTGTAGAGTCTTTTCTGTCTTCTTTTTTCTTTGATTGTAAGAAGTAATTTTGCATCCTCTGCCTCCTTTCTTTCCTTTGATAATTCCATGTCAGCCAGTTCATTTAATTCATCTAAGGGGAGAGAGATGATATTATCAATATCATATTTCCTGGTCTGCAAGTAGTTAATATTGACTGCACTCAACTCATCATCCTGAGTGTTTGGCCTGGGGGCAACCCTGATAGCAGCTTCCATGAATCTTCCAGACCCAGTAGAGAAACTTTCTCCCCTTAGCTTCCTTTTCCTCTCTCTCTTTCCTCCCCCTCAATCTCCTCAAAAGTCATTTTTCTATCCATACATGGTGGAATGCTCAAGTTCATGGATTGTAAGCCTCATACATACAGTGGAGCCGAGGGATTTGTAGGATTGGTAAGGTGGTTTGAGAAGACCGAGTCACTCTTCGCCAAATGTAACTATCCGATGGAGGACTAGGTGAAGTACGCCACGCGGACGCTAGAAGGTGCAGCACTCACATCGTGGAATGCTCAAGTACAAATGCTTGGCCAGGCAATGGCAAACGTGCTGCCGAGGGATGAATTCAAAATGATGATCATGGAGGAATATTGTCCCTGTAATGAAGTTCAAAAGCTGGAAATTGAGTTTTGGCAATTAAAGATGGAAGGATCTAATATTGAGGCTTACACTACTAGGTCTCATGAGCTAGCTACACTTTCTCCTGGCATGGTTAACCCGTCGAGCTAACGAATTGAGCTCTACTTACATGGTATGGTGCTAGAGATTCAAAGTATGGTGACTACTGCAAATCTCCCTACTATTCAATTGGTTATTCGACTAGCTCACAAGCTCATTTATCAAGTTGTGAAGCAAGGAAAGTTACCCAAGCAGGGCACCGTGGCGAGCGTGCCTACCAACAAACGCAAATGGGTAAATAATGCTAATAAGGGCTCTTCGTCTGGTAACCAATCTCAGCAGCACCAACCTCAACAACAACAACAACAAAGGTGGTTTGATAACAATTGCAACTTCAATCAATCATCTTAATCATTCAAGGACCAAGTGGATACGTGTGGAAAAATCCTAACTGCAAATGATGCAACTACCACTACACTGGCAGGTGTGACAGTTTCTGATGCAGCATTGTGGGAAGGTTGGACACGTGGCAAAGGATTACCATGGGGAGTTGATAAAGAAACCTCAGCAGCCTCAGTAGCCCCATGAAACACCAAAGGGTTGCTTTGAGTGTGGAAAAGATGGGCATTACAAGAGAATTTTCCCACAATTAAAAAGAAATCGGAATTGTCAACGACAACAATAATAATGGTGGAAATTGTGACAATAATGGTGCCAACAATGGTAGAGCTTAAGTGAGAGCCTTTGTCATGGGTTCAAGTGAGGCTCTAAACGATCCTACTACTGGCACTAGTAAATTTCCTGTTAATGGTCATTTTGCTTTTGTATTGTTTGACACTAGAGCCGATAGGAGTTTTATCTCCACTAAATTCTGTAGTCTCTTGAGTGATATGCTTTTTGCATTAGAGTCTAAGTATACTGTAAAATTAGCTGATGGTAAGCAAATCTCTGTTATGCATATCCTTCAGGGTTACAAGATAGAACTTGTTGGTCATACCTTTGATATTGATCTTAAGCTCGTTACTCTCGGAAGTTTTGATGTGGTCATAGGCATGGATTGGTTGTCCGAGAAGCAAGCAGAGGTAATTTGCCAGGAGAAGGTCATTCGCATTCCTTTGGTAGACGGAAAACTCTTTCGGTTAAGGGCGAGAAGAGTGGTGTTGTAATAGGCATCATATCATTCATGAAAGCTTAGAAGTGGCTGAACAAGGGTAACTTAGCCATATTAGCCCTCGTCAAACAACAAGAGCAAAAGAAGATAGAGGATATTCTGGTGGTTCGTGACTTTCCAGAGGTGTTTCCAGAGAATAGACAACCACTTTATCATCAAGTTGAGTTTCAGATTGATTTAACTCCCAGAGCTACTCTGATTTCATGACCACCTTACCGGTTAGCACTAAATGAACTACAGGAACTATATACACAATTCCAAGAGCTGTTGGATAAAGGGTTTATTCGACCAAGCTCATCACCATAGGGAGCACCTGTTCTCTTTGTTAAGAAAAAGGATGGCACTTTCCAACTGTGCATCGACTACAAAGAGTTTAACAAAGTCACAATCAAGAACCAATACCCTTTACCTCGTATTGATAACTTGTTTGATCAGCTCTAGGGATCTAGCTATTACTCCAAGATTGATCTGAGGTCCGGTTATCATCAACTGCGAGTTCGAGAAGAAGACATCTCGAAAACTGCATTCTGTACTTGCTATGTCACTATGAATCCTTGGTCATGCCATTGGGTTGACTAATGCACCAACAGTATTCATGGATCTCATGAATCGTGTGTGTAAACCCTACCTCGATCAGTTTGTTATCATGTTTATCAATGACATATTGATCTATTCTAGGACCAAGGATGAACATGAGGAACACCTACGTTTAATCTTGGAATTACATAGAAAGGAATAGCCGTTTTCTAAGTGTGATTTTTGGATTCGTGAGGTGAAATTCTTGGGTCACATTGTTAACGAGAAGGGAATACATGTGGATCCTGCAAAGATTGAGGCTATAAAGAACTGGTCGGTACCTAGGAAACCTAGTGAGATAAGGCAATTCCTGGGACTGGCATGATACTATTGATGTTTCATTGAGGGATTTTCTAAAATCAATCAACCTCTCATAGCCTTAACCTATAAAGGAACGAATTATAAATAGGGTAAGAGTCAAGAAGCTGCCTTTTACTTGTTGAAGAAGACTCTCTGTAGCACATCATTATTAGCATTACCTGAAGGAAGTGATGATTTTATTGTTTACTATGATGCTTCTGTACAAGACTTGGTTGTGTCATGATGCAACATGACAAGGTAATAGCCTATGCCTCGAGACAACGGAAGGTGCACGAAAAGAACTATACTACTCATGACTTGGAGTTATGTGTAATGATCTTTTCCTTGAAGATCTGGAGACATTACTTGTAAGGTACCAAATGCACTATTTACACTGATCATAAGAGTCTTTAGCATATCTTTGAGCAAAAAGATTTGAACATGAGACAGTGATGCTGGGTAGAATTTATAAACGATTATGATTGTGCTATTAAATATTACCCAGGAAAGGCGAATATAGTTGTTAATGCCTTGAGATGAAAGGAAACTCCTAACCCCGACAGGTGCATGCTCTGCAACTGACGATTAGCACTCACTTGCTCGAACAAATCAAGGAAGCCCAGACAGAAGCTTCACAAGCGTACAACATTGGATACGAATCCTTACATGGGATGGACAAACAGTTGGAAGTCAAATCCAATCGAATCCAATATTTCGTGGATAGACTTTGGGTACCCTTATATGGAAATTTAAGAGACTAGGTTATGAGTGAAGCACACAATTCTAAGTATTCCATACACTCTAGCTCTGACAAAATGTATCATGACTTAAAGGCACACTATTGGTGGCCTAATATGAAGGCAGACATAGCTACGTACTGAGCAACTGTTTGACATGCTCTAAGGTTCAAGTGGAGTATCAGAAGCCATTTGGGTTACTACAACAACCTAATATTCCCTTGTGGAAGTGGGAATGAATTTCTATGGACTTCGTTATTAAGTTACGTAGGACTCCTAGTGTTTGTGACACGATATGGGTGATTGTGGATCGGCTGTCTAAGTCATCTCACTTCCAAGCGATCAAGGAAATTGATCAAATGAACAAGTTAACCTGAGTTTACCTAAAAGGAGATAGTTTCGAGACATGGAGAACTGGTCTCAATTATTTCTAATCGTGATGTTCATTTCACATCTCATTTCTAGTAGTCGTTACAAGAATCTTTGGGTACGCATTTAGATATGAGCATTGCCTATCATCCATAAACCGATAGGCAAAGCGAGCGTACTATTCAAAATTTGGAGGACATGTTACGAGTTTATGTGATTGATTTTGGAACTAATTGGGAAGTTTATCTACCATTGGTCGAATTCTCGTACAACAATAGTTATCATACTAGAATCAAGGCAACACTATTTGAGGCATTGTATGGGCGAAAGTGTAGATCACCAGTTTGTTGGGCGAAAGTTGGTGATAGTCAGTTGATTGGTCCTAAGTTGGTACACGAGACTACGGAGAAGATAGTATAGATACGAAACCGTATGGCTGCAGTGCGAGATCGATAAAAGAGCTATGCGGGCAAGCGACGGAAACCCTTGGAGTTTCAAGTCGGTGACAAAGTATTGTTGAAAGTCTCATTGTGGAAAGGTGTGATTCTGTTTGGCAAAAGAGGCAAGCTTTATCCAAGATACATTGGACCATTTGAGGTTCTAGAAAGAATAGGTCCGGTGGCGTATCGACTGGACCTGCCTGATTCACTAACTGGTGTTCACAATGTATTTCACGTCTCGAATGTGAAAAAGTGTCTTTCTGACGAGAAACTGGTTGTAACACTCGAGGAATTACAAGTAGATGATCAACTACGCTTTCATTGAAGAACCTGTTGAGGTAATGGATCGTGAGGTCAAGACTCTTAAGCAAAGTATGATACCTATAGTCAAGGTTCGTTGGAACTCAAAACATGGACTGGAATTCACATGGGAATGCAAGGATCAGATGAAGCTCAAGTATCCTTATTTGTTTGAAATGACAGTGATAGCCGGGGAAGGTATCGATTAAATTTTGGGACGAAATTTCTTTCAACATGGGGATGATGTGACAACTCAGTCAATTTCATTATGCCAATCAGTAAACCAGAGATGTAGCACAACCATGTAACATAATTTTTGGGACGAAAATTCTATCAACATGGGGATAATGTGACATCCGTTAATTTTCCGTTACCAAACTCCGTTAGTCTGTTAGGTCTTGCATACATGTGTCGTAAACACACACAAGTTGTCGTTAAACGTTGGTGACTTAATAATACTAATCTATGATAAACAATAATAATTTAATTAATAATGTTGATTATTAGTTTATGGTTATGTGATTTATGGATTTTAAGTATTATTTGTGAATTTTACTAGATAACCTGACAACGCATTATATATAGTTCATCTGTTGTGTGTCTTATTGTAAATGTTTATAATTATTATTATTGATTAATAATGTTTATATTTGCAGTTAAAATTAATTAAAAAGTGTTAAAAAGATAATTATTATAAAGTATAAATAATGTGGTATATTTTGTAATTAGTTATAAACTAAATATTACGAAAATTAGAAGCCTAATTCCCCGAAACCCCCCATAGTGGCCGAAAACCCTCCCAAACACTCCCCTTTTGAGATTTTGTTCAAAACCACACACAAAAAAGTTGATTTTGATTAGTTCCAAGCATTCCAAGGTGTTTGCAAGCAAGTTTTTTGATTTCTACACACCTAAAGGTTAGTTTTGATTAGTTTTTCATGGTTTTTGGTTCTTGATGAACCCTAGTTCGATATTGATGTTGAAAATATTAAATTGATGATTGTTAGATGTTAATATGATGTTAGTCAGGTTGTGTGAATGTTGGATTATGTTGCTTATGCAATAAATCCATGAATTGATCATGTAATTCATACATTGCCTTAAAAGAAAACTTTTTGTTCTTGGAATTTATGATTTGATGATGATATAATGTTAGATATAATAGTTGGATTTTAGTCTACTTGGATTGTGCAAGATAATTCATGAAATTGGTGTGTTAATCATAACTTACTAACGTAGAAACTTCTATGCATGATGATTGGGAATTTTGATGATCGAGTGATGATTATCATGTTAGAATGAGTGCGTTGAACTTTATTAGGTATAAAGTTGATGAAATTATGATTGAATTTGATGCTAGATTGCTTTTGGGTGTCACTTTCCCAAAAGGGAAACTTTATTTTTGAAGAATGTTGGATATGATGATTTGGGCATGTTAATGATGTTAGGATCATGTTAGAATGTTTATGGATAATGTTTAATGTGGTGGAATGTGTTTATTAGGTTGTTTGGATAATGAAAGGAATTTAGGTTTTGGTGATGTGGTTAGTAATTAGGGAGTCATGTTTGGGATTGGAATTGATCGTTATGGTGTATGTTGGTTGAAATGAACCTTGTTGATGAATGTGATTATGATTGTCATGTAGATGCATATGTTCCTAGTTTATAATCTTAATGTAAAAGTCTTTCATGTCTTACACATATGTAATGAATGGGTTCAATGAAATATAATATGTGGTTGATTTTATTAATGTTTAACATTTCATGTTATTATTCTGTTAAAATATAATGAACTTACTATATAGGTTTGAGGGTGTTGTGCATGATTCTTAGTCAATAATGATTAAGAAATGTGTTCAACATGGTCTGATGTGTAATCATGTGAATGGCCCATACCTATGGACCATACGCATGAATACATCATGCTTATGGACCAGTCACACGAATGAACCAGGAGACTGGATCAGTCGCACGATTGAAACATAAGATTGACTCAATCGTACGACTGAACCTTCAGTCGTGTGTATGACTCTGTCGCATGATTCAGTCGCACAACTGAAATGGTTCAGTCTTACAGACCCTAGCCGTCCAGAATGTCCAAGGAAGCCTGTCCAAGTTCATAGATCAATCCTTATCAATCTCTATTCGTTCATAGCGTTTAGTTTCAATCGTATATCGATTGGGTAATTGTTCTCACTAATTGGATCTCCAATTAAATAGGATTCCGCACTATTTGATTTGGTATAAACATAGAATCTATTAGTATTCTGTACGTACACGGTCCTGACAAGTGGTATCAGAGCCAGGTTCTTGATTTTGCGTTTGATTCAATTAGAATTGTGTCAAAACTCATGTTTTAACTCAAAAGAGTCATCTTTTTTAGTCCACAGGTGTTTTTCGACGTTTCCAGGCATTAAAGTTGAAGTTTTTCGTTATACAGCACGCTAGGGTTTCTGGGTAAATCGTCTTTCGTGTCTAAGTGCCAAAAATTCGATTTTTCCAAACACTGCAGCCTTCTGTTGCACGAATAGCTCATTTGTATGATTGAAATCATTTGCACACTCCATTCGCATGACTGAACTCAGTCGTATCATTCATTCGGACCACTGATCAACTTAAGTCGGTCGAGTCCATTCGCCTTGTCCATACGCGCGACTGAATCCAATCGCACGATTGAATTCATTCGCACTCTTCATTCGCACGAGTGATCCATACGCATTGTCGATTCACACGATTGAAGTTGTCCTGTTCTCCAAGTACAAAGTTCATACAAATGGAAGATCAGTTTTCAACGGTTACTGTTGGGAAGGACTCACGCATCCAGAACCTTCAGCTTCTGGAGAATGAGATAGGAAATCACAATAAACCACTAAAGCTTATAACGTTGGATGACTATCCACAATGGAAACAATGGTTCAAGATTTACCTATATGGAGTGGATCCAAATCTCTGAACTTCTATAGAGACCGGTTACATGGTACCGGTCAGTGCAAATGGAGTAAAGTTAACATTGGGTAGAATGAGCGAGGCTCAGAAGATACTCTTCAATGCTGAGAAGAAAGTCTATGCTCTGCTGACTCAGACAATCTCGGAAGATATATTTCATTAATTTTCTGAGAATAAGTAGGCTAAAAAGTTGTGGGATGCATTAGAGAAGAGGTATGATGGAAATGCAACATTAAAGGCACTAAAGGCTAAAGCTCTCAAGAAGGAGGTTGATAATTTCTCCTCAATAGGGAATGAGAGCTTGGATGATATCAATGACATGTTCTACCATCTAATAAGTGAGATGCACACTCATGGTGTAACGACGTCTATGGAAGATAAAGTTTCAAGCTTTGCAGATGGTTTGCCTGAGAAATGGGATTCATTTGTGTCCAACCTGAGACAGAATGACATACTTGCTACGTTGGACATAAATGACTTCATCTTGAAGTTAAGGGAGGAGGAAATGAGGATGAAGTACAAGTCAAAGAAAGGATCTTACGTTTAGAATCCTTCACTCTACTACTCGGTTCCCAATCCAACTATTTTAGGAGCACCACTTCAAACAACTTTTGTGTCCAGCTCCGTGGCTCCTTCCCAATCCACTGCTTCCAGACCAGAAACGTCTGGGTCATCATCGACTCAATACATAGTGCCTGAAGCAATACTACGAAGTTGAAGACCAAGAATCTCGGTAATATCACATTGGAGGTTGCAAAAGAGCACATGGATCTTCTAGCAGCAGTGGTTCAATCGTATGATGGTCTAGTTGCTGGGAAGATCGAAAATTGTCATCTTCTAGATGAAGACTACGAGCAGGTCGACAAGAACGAGCTGGAAAGGATGGATATCATGTGGGCTCTTGCAAGTTCAGTTAGACGAGCCAAAAAGTTTGTTAAGAAGACGGAACAGAATCTAGTAGCCACAAAATATACGACCTTTGGTTTCGATAAAACCAAGGTCACCTGCTTCAATTGTGGTGAAAAAGGGCACACTAAACCTGAATGTGTGAAGCCCAAGAAAGCAGGAAATGGTAACCCATTTCCTACTTTCAACCATCAAGACAAAGACATGGTTGGAACCAGCTCTTCAAATAAAGAGACTAAAGTACTAACTACCCAAGGTGATGAAGGACAAGACTGGACCTTCCAATTTGTCTCTCCTGGGGAATCAAACATTGCATTTGTCGAAGCATTGGATGATGGGTTTGCCAGTGAAGGTGAGATTGCAGCTGAGCAAGCAATGTCAGATACAGAAGAAGCTGTGAATGTGGTAAACCACTTGGTTGAGGAAGAGCTTAGAGCAACAAGTTCATAATCTCCAACAATAGAAGAGTCTACCGCTACATTGATGGATGATTCAATGAATTCTCACAGGTAAGTTCTTTAGATCAACTATTTAATAAACATGCTTGTTCTGAATGTGAAAAATTTAGGGAAAGCATAGATCTAAAATTTGCTAGGTTATTAGAACACAATGATAACTTAGTAAATGACCTACATCTCTACACTGAAGCTAATCGTATATTAAAACAAAATGAGTACAGTTTTAAAGAAAAGATAGAACTTTTGGGTAAACAACTAAGGGAAATCGAGGTGGTTGCCTTAAATTAATCTAATGATATAAGGTTTTATTTAATTCATTAAAAGAAACCAAAAAGGAGAAAGCAGTTTTGGAAGTTGATGTTAATTCACTAAAACAAAAACTGCATAGTTGGGCTAGTTCTTCTCACATAGTAAAGAATTTAGTGAAAGAACGAAACAATGGGGAAGGTTCGGGATTCAAAGTAGTTCCACCACCATATGAGATCCTATTGAATGAAAAATGTAGACCTATAAATAACAACCCATTTAAGGATCATGTGGTGTCTACTCCTCTATTAGTGATCCTGATTCCACAGGTAAACCAGTGAAATCTAACACTAAACCAAAGGAGGCTACTTTGAAATCAAAAGGCAAGATGCCAGTTGAAAACATAGATGATGCATTTAAAAGGTTTAATGTAAGGTTAGGTTCACCAAAGTCCATTTCAGAACCTAAACTGACTAAACTAGTTAACCACAAACGTATTAATCATCAAAGTCAAACCAAAGGGCACGTAAAAGATGTTCAAAACGTAAAAACAATTAATTTTGTTATTAAGGTGAAACATCTAAAAGAGTAGTGACTAAACCAAACCAGACACACCTCACACCTTCACTAAACTCAACATCACATAAAAGTTTTCCTCAGTCTGTAGAAGCAAGATCTTGCTACAATTGTGGAAAACGAGGACATATTTCTACTAATTGTCCTTACTATCAGACACCAAGAAAGAAAATTGAACTTTATGATACACAACCAAATTCTTCTAACATAAGATCTAACACTCCACCTAAGAGTGTTAGCGAATTCAAACCATAAATCAGTCGTGTGTTTATCACAAATAGGACTTACACAAAACTAGCTTATGGAAAGAAAAATCTAGTATAGGGTCTGATAGTGAGAATTATAAGAAGAAAGATATGCCCTTATCCTCTAAAGGACAATGGGTTAAGTTTATGATGTGTGATTCCTCTAGGTCACCCAAGCCCGTTAAGGCTTGGGTCCCAAATCTGAACTAACAAGTTTCTTTGACTGTGCAGGGTGTCCACTACAGCACTATCACTAATACCTGGATTATTGATAGTGGGCATCCATGCACATGACAGAAAATTCATCCCTCCTTTTCAACGTCAAACAATCAAAGAGGGACATGTTTCATTTGCTGGGAACAAAGGAGGCTACATCACAACACAAGACGAAGTAGGAAACGAGAAAGTAAAGTTTGACAAGGTAAACTACATTCAACAACTTCAAAACAATTTACTTTCAGTCTCCCAAATATGTGATAAAGGATTTAAGGTTGTATTTGACCACAAGAAGTGATATATGTTAAAGAAGGACTATATGATTGAGGAGGATAAGGTTCTTATGTCAGCTTCAAGATATAACGACCTGTATGTCTGGATCTATCAAAAGCATCCACAATTGATCAGACGGTTCAATGCTTCTGTCAAAGGCAACTGAGAGGGACTCAGTCTCGTGGCATAGGAGAATGGGACACATCAATCCTAGAAAGATGAATCACTTGATTCAGAATGATCTAGTGAATGGTGTAAATGTCAAGAACATACAACTTCCAGACTTCTGCATAGCTTGCAAGAAAGGGAAACAGACCAAGAAGGCTCATAAGGCAAAGAAAGTCAACTCTATTGAAATGCCTCTCAAGCTTCTACACATGGATCTGTTTGGCCCGTTAGCATAAAGAGCATTGCAGGAGGTCTGTATTGCTTTCTAGTAACAGACGATTACTCAAGATTCTCTTGGGTGATGTTTCTAAAAGCCAAATCAGAAACCTTGAATCATTCAAACATCTGGTAACTACATTGAATCACTCTACAAGCTAAAAGTTACGCAGATTCGATCAAACAACGGTATCGAATTCAAGAATCAGTGGATGGAGGCCTACTGTAGAGAAAGAGGAATTTTTCATCATTTCACCTCGGCCTTGTTGGACCAAAAGAACCAATGAGCCAGATCAGAAAAACCTTTAAGTCCCACAGACATCAAAACAACTGAAGTGGTCTACAACAGCTGAAGATAAAGTCTGAAGACAAAGTCTGAAGACAACTGTTGAAGACAAAGTCTGAAGACAACAACTGAAGACAACTGCTGAAGACAAGTTTGAAGACCAAGTTCTGAGAAGTTGTCACAATAACTGAAGTAGTTCTCTTCAGTAGTTGTGATGTTTACTTTTTAGTAGTTTGTAATCAGTAGTTTTATTTCATGTAAAACATCTGAAGTTCTTACACTTCAGATGTTATAAGTTCAGTAGTTGTAATGTCAGCTTGTACTTAGCCTTTTGTTAAGGTGTCCTCAGTTGTTGTGGACATCTTTAGTAGTTTAGTTTACTTTCAGTTGTTTATATAAATCAGTTAGCTGTCACTATCAAGTGACGTCAGCTGATATCACATTCCTTTATAAAAGGAATGTTGACCTAATTTCCTTGTATCGGAAGCATATGCGTGAGTGAAAACATTCTTTTTGCAGAAAACTTTCTCTCTCTATAACCGTTACTGTTTGATTGAATATTCATATTATTCTTGCTAAAATTTCGTCTAATTTGTGTGCTAGTCCGCTACAAATCTTAATCTAATTGATCAAACTAGATCCCGATCCCTTTCAGGCCTACACTCCACAGATGAATGGGGTAGCTGAAAGAAAGAATCAAAGTCTAATAGAGACTACCAGAACAATGCTTACTGACTCAAAACTGCCTATTCAATTCTACAATGAGGTAGTGGCAAATGCGTGTTACACGCTCAATCGAGTCTTAGTGGTCAAGCGACATAGAAAAACGTGTTATGAACTACTCCAGCGACGTAAACCTAATTTGGAGTATTTAGAACCGTTTGGCGGACCTTGTACATTGTTGAAGAAGACTCAGAATGAGATGTTCAGCGAGAAGGCAGAAGAAGGGATATTTCTCAGATACAACATACCAGACAAGAGAGTTTACAATAAATCAACGGGTCAGGTAGAAGTGAGTGCAACGTTGACGTTCAAAGATACACCCCCCCCCCCGCCCAACTGGGAAAGGACCCTCATTCTTCTTTGACTATGATGTATTCTTTAAATCCTTCAATATGCCGCTTCTCATACTGATGACAAGCTTTCTGCTAGGATGATGTACGATGCTCTTAACACTCCTCCACCAGACTCGACATCAACTGTTTCATTAGATGATTCCTCTAACCCTTCAAGGGGAGACCTTGAAGTCAGTGAGTTTTCACCTGATGATAAGGCAGTTGAGACTGCTAATGATGACCAGGAGGAATAGGTTCCTACCAATGAAAGTACACAAGCATCAAATCCTAATGCCTCTGACACTTCAGAACCTCATACTCCAACAACTACAGATCCTGAACCTGAGTTTAACAATCTGGATAGTGAGGTAGCTGTTCCAACAACTCCCGGATCTTGACTAAACGTTTATTATCCCCTGGACAATGTCATTGGGGATGTTCGATCAGGAGTACAGACCAGAAATCAGCTGTGCTCGGCTGTTTATGCCTCGGTAATGGAAAAGGGATACCTTCACGATGGAGCATATCGATGTTTTGTGTCTCAATTTGAGCAAAAATATGTTAGTGAAGCATTAAACGATGAGGCATGGGTCAGTGTGATGCAAGAAGAACTCCTACAGTTCAAGAAGTTAGGAGTATGGACCCTTGTGGACAAACCAAAAGGTGCTAAGGTGATTGGCACTAAATAGGTATTTAAATGCAAGAATGATGACCAAGGGTTCATAATGAAGAATAAGGCCCGACATGTAGTACAAGGATTTCGATAAGTCGAAGGCATAGATTACAATGAAGTGTTTGCACCAATGGCAAGGATGGAAGCAATACGTATATTTCTAGCATATGAATCCTATATGAAGAGCAACGTCTATTAACTAGATGTCAAGAGTGTGTTCCTTCATGGTGAAATCCGTGAGACGGTTTATGTTAGTCAACCCAAAGGATTTGAGGATCCTTATCATCGGGACAGAGTTTATAAGCTGGATAAGCCTCTCTACGAGCTCCATCAAGCCCTAGAGCCTGGTATGAAAAACTCTCAACTCATCTTGTGAAACATGGGTTTCGGAGAGGATTAGTGACTGTACATTGTTCATCAAAGAAAAAGATAGCGACTTACTACTGGTACAGATTTATGTTGATGACATAATTTTTGGTTCTAAAAATGAAGATTTATGTAAAGAATTCAAATCTGTAATGAAAGCAGAGTTTGAGATGAGTGTAATGGGGGAGATGAAGTTCTTCCTTGGATTACAGGTGGATCAGACACCAAAGGGAATCTTCCTACATCAGACCAAGTATGTAGGAGATATCCTCAGTCGATTCGACATGGAGAATGCGTTAGCAGCTGGAACTCCACTTGCCACAAACCATGACGTGGCACCCGATGAAAATGGTGATCTAGTTGATGCCACCATGTATAGAGGAATGATCGGATCTCTCATGTACCTCACAACCTCACGACCTGATATCATGTATGTGACGTGTCTTTGTTCTAGATATCAGGCGAAACCAAAAGTAAACCATCTTATCAATGTCAAAAGGATTTTTGTTATCTAAAAGTTATTCCAACACTCGGGTTCTGGTATCCTCATGATGATGACTTTGAGCTTACAGCGTATAGTGACTCGGATTAAGGTGGCTGCAAAATGAATTACAAGTCAACATCAGTAGGATGTCAGTTCTTTGGTAGACAGTTAGTCATTTGGCAGTGTAACAAGCAGCCCTTTGTTGTTCTATCAACATGTGAAGCTGAATACGTTGCTACTGCTAGTTGCTATTCACAAATAATTTGGATTCAACAGCAAATGCGCGACTACGGTTTGCAATTTTCTAACACTCCCATTTTTGTTGATAATTCTACTGCTATTGCTTTAACCAAAAATCCGGTCCAACATCCTAAAACTAAACACATTGGTATTAAGTATCACTTTATACGTGACTATTTTGAAAAGCAATTAATCGATGTGGTTAAAATTAATATGGATTTTCAACGCGTCGAGCTCTACACAAAAGCATTTGATAAACCGAGGTTTTATATCTTTTAGAGGTTAATGGTGTGAAAAAGAAAAGTGAAGTGATTCCAGAAGACGAAAGTTCGTAGTCCGACTAGTGTAGTTCTTTCATTTTATTTTATTTCATTTTATTTTCATGTATATTAAAATCCAAAAACATAAAAAGATATTCAGTTTTATAGTTTTAGGGGGAGAATAGTTTAGTCCAGTATTTAATTTAATTCATTCATGCAGTATTTACTTACTTAAAAAAACGACGGGGGAAGGTAGTTTAGCTAATAAGAAATGAAATCAAATGTGAGATTCTGATTTAAAGTCAGTGGAAAATGATAGTACACAGGGAACGAACTGTTTGGGACTTCAAAACTAGTGTGCTCAAAATGCGAAATTCAAAGAAGTCTAAGCACAACAAAAGAGAAATGATAGTTAAACTAGTTGCTATTGAGATAACATAGAGAAAGTAGACCTAGAGGTTGCTAGTTTATAATATGATGTGTCAGTAGATTCAACACAATAGATTAGTAGACTTCATTGGTGAATTAAAAATTCAAACTAACCTGTTCAACTTGCTGTGGGTTCTCATCTTATTCTTGGTTAACACAATCAATGTAATTCCAATAAGGGGCGATGATCAAAACAAATGCCACAAATGTGTGCGGATGACCACAAATTTGAGCAAAGCACATGTAAAAATGCTAAAAGCAATCAAGCTGACAACTTATGTTCTTGGTGCGTTATGTGCAAAAAGAAAAATAAATGCTCTAATAAGAAGATAGGTTGTGTGCCTCTCCGCTATATGGTGGCATTGACCTGAGGATAAGCATAACCTAAATATTCTAGAATTCATTGTTGTTTGCGCCTCTCTGTTGTGCGATGGCACTGACCTGAGGCTTGGCATCCCTTTGAAAGCTCTTAGAATAGTCTCTTCTTGTTCAATACCCGTAGACCGCTCAAAAATCTCCAGAGGAATGTTGATTACCAAATAAGTGTGAGATCCAAAAATGCATGTTGAAATAATTAAACCTAATTCATCACCATTGTAGGTCAATCATCGTGTAAGTCTGTGTATGGATTGAAGGCAACAAACATACTCACAATCATCATGACTGCAATTCTTGAAAGTTAATATCATTGTGTGCATCTTATAGCTTTAGTATGATTTCTTGAAAGTGCTCATGACTCTCAGACATAACAAGAATCTAGCATCGAGGGCATATTAATAAGGGGTTCCCAAATGATTCTGTTATACCTATATGATTCCATAATGAATCATTCCAGAAATGATCTAATCAACTTGAAGCTATTCTGCTCAAACCCAAAACAACATAAATATGTCGTGTTTGTTTTAATCCTAAGTTATTTTCTATTTTCTAGTCGTTTGTAGGATTAGTCGTCGGACTATAAAACTGGATGTACTCTGTGAATCACTTACTAAAATAGGTCACATCTGAGGTGTCCAATCAGTCTAAATTAAATGGGTAAGGATCACGTCTGAGGTGATCAAATGGTGTTAAAAGGTCATAATGTTTATCAAATGGTAACATTTTAAAGGGTTCAAAGTGTAAAGGGTACAAGGTCATAAGTATGAGCCAATCGCACGATTGGATCATAAGTATGAGCCATTCACACAATTGGATCATAAGTATGAGCCAATCGCACGATTGAACCATAAGTATGAGCCAGTCACACGATTAAACCATGAGTATGAAACAGCCATGCGACTGGACTACAAGACTGAACCAATCACACGAATGGATCAAGGACTATGAGCCAGTCGCACGATTGGAGCATGCGTATGGGTCCAGTCATACGACTGAACATTATGATAGTATAAAAGAGGGGTGAGTCGGTCGCATTTCTCACCAGCCCTCAAATAGTTCAAAACCTGCTCATACGTAGACACCCTGCCAAAATTTCAACTCACCTTTCTTTCTTGCCGATTGTGTTACTAATTGATCTATTGTTCATCTACAAGTATTGTGGGACTGAAATAGATCAAAATGACCGGTGTAATCAAACCCTAAATGACCTAATCGCCTAAAGTCAAGAAATCAGTAAAACTCTTAAAATAGACCACTTAAATGGACATAATCGTTGAAATGAAGGACATTAAGTGATATTTAGAGTTTCCGTGAATCTAATGAGTCTAAACACGACGTCTAACATCAATATTTGACCAAGATTCAGGGTCGGAGTGTTGCACAGAGCCTTCTGTGAATGGACACTCCGAATGAACTTCAGTCGCACGATTGAGCCAGGGGCAAGATTCATTCACACGATTGAATCATTCGGTGACTCAGTTGCACGACTGACTCAACCGCATGGCTTAAGACATGACTAATTTCAGTCGCAAGCTCAATCACATGACTGAACTCAGCCGCATGCTTAATCGCACGACTGAACTCAGTCGTATGGTTCAATCGCACGATTGAACCAGTTTGATCTAAAGCAGTTTAAACTTCAAGTGTCTTCTCTAATACACATCTCTAATGTATATGTTTATTTTGTTACAGACCATGGCTGATAGAGGGACCATGACCCCAAAGCACAACATATGTGCTCACTTGGGTGCCACCACTCGGAATGCTTTCGAGTTTGCTGGGATCATTGCATTTCTTCGGAGATTGAGGATCTTCAAATCCATTTCGACAACATGCACACCGTACAGATCCATAAAGCAGGCATTCTGCGAAAATGCCAGGGTTGACAGATCAGTTGAGCCACATTGTATACAAAGCTCTATATTCGGTCAAGAGATAGAGATTACTAAGGATGACTTGAGACGGGTCTCAGGTCTGGGTGAGGTAGGAGCCCAACCAACTAAGCTACATCCCCTCACGGTCCAGGGATGCTTTTTTAGGATTAAGTACGTCGGCGACATAAATGCAGTATACTGAACAAGAGTAACATGTGCCCGCAATTCAAATATTTGGCACATGTGGTCATTAGGTGTATAGCCTCCAAGCAGGGAGGATTTGACAAAATATCCGACCAAATCCAGAAAGCATACATTGCACTGGTGCCGAACCATCTGTTCAGTTCTTCACGCATGATCCACTCATACTTGATAGAGAACCTAGAGGCCAAGGGAAAGGAATGCTTCTGCATGTACCCACGATTTCTACAGATGATTATTGATGATAAGCTCCCTATGCTTCCAAAAGAGAAAGATGATATAGTGGTGCTCGGGGTAATGAATGATACTACTTTAGGTAGAATGAAGGTCTACCGGGGTAAGCAAGTGAAACCCCCGGTGAGGAGACTATTTGGGCACCTTGCTCGAGAAGACTATGTGGCGCCCGCTATGAGGAAGTGGCGTCACGATGACAGTGACTCTGACGTCGAGCCCATCATGGCACCAACTGAAGAAGACGACGACGACGACGATGATAACAAAGGTCAAGGTGGTGATGCTCCTGGTGAAACTGAAGGGGCTGCCTTCCACCAAAAATTCTTGGTTGATCAGGATGAGGAGTCAGATGAAGAGCCTCTAGTGAGGACTATTGGAAGTAGGGTCGTGGCCACAGGGAAAGGCATAGAGGCAGTAGGGGGACGCCAGGCTGAGTCTAGAGGTGCTACTGATGATGTTACTGATCCTACATACTCCCCTGACCAGTCCAGTAGCTAAGGGGGAGCGTGTTGGAGCTGTAAAAGATAGTCTATATTATCAACACAATGAAAGTCAACAAAAGTCAACGTCACGATCAAAGTCATAAAAATGTCAAACCTGACACGTTCAAGACGAGGAACTGAGACGAGACATTGAATATTTAAATGACTAGGAGTTATATTGTAATATATATATTTTGTGTGAACAAAATATATTTTATCTTGTTTTAGTCATTTTTATGATTTATATGTAATTTTCATTAATTAGCCTAAGTCTAGGGGGTTAAGTGCAATTAGTGAATATCATTCTAGACTATAAATAGGTTAATTGTAATTAGGTTTTGATAATGGTTGAATGACCAATTGATTAGGGGTTTCCACTTTGTACAAATTATATGCAATCAATATAGATCAAAGGGGTTTTATTGTGATTATCATTGTTTGATCTTAGAAATCTTCATAATATTTGATTCAAGCGTTCAACCTGGGCTAACAAATTGGTATCAGAGTCATTTTGGATCAAATTCACTGAAGATTTGAATAGTTTTAGAGAGAGAAGTTGAGGTTTTGGTTGTTTTTGTTCAATATCATGTTTTCATCTACTTCGGATCAAATTTGAGTGTTATTGATATGGAAATTGATTGAAGTTTGCTTGTTATTGGTTGGAAAAGCTCTGTTAATCATCAGGTTTCAAATCCATTGAGAATTGGACATTTTCAGATTGATTTCGTGTTGAAAAAGCTTTTCAGCTTCATCCAGCGAAATTACCAATTCATCCGGCAAAACTGCCTGTTCTTTCAACGAAACTACAAGTGTTTCACACTTTGTAGTTAATTAGAGCATCTCAGCGAAAGTAGTTCAAGATCAGCTGTGCTTGTGTGCATATAACAAGCAAAATTGCTGTCGAAAGTATCTTTGAACGAAAGTTCAAGCTTGTTTTGTGCGAAATTATTGGCGAAACTAAGCAGTATAAAGCATTTGGCTAGTGAAACTACTGCCGAAATTTCCAGCGAAACTACCCTTGGCTCAGTGAAACTAGCTCTGCGAAACTATAATTTCAACGAAATTATCAATATGAAAAAGGATGAGCTAATTGCTAAACAATAAGGGGCGCGAGTAAAACATGGGATTGGATATAAATCTGATGGTGAAACTGTATTTAATTCAGTTCCACCTCCTTCTACTTTATGTTATTCACCAATCCCCAGACCTCACTCAATAAATGATTTGATTGAACCTGTAGAAACTAATCGTTTAAATGCAGGTTTAAGCAGCGTTAATCTTAAAGAGGCTAGTGATGTGCAGGATTGTCCTGTAGGTTGGGATCCCTTAGGTAGAGGTCTGATAAGAAGATTAATGACGATTCCACTTCTGATGCTCCAACACCAATATCAATTGCTTCTCCAACCTTCTTCAACAAATTCAAAACAAGTAATATTTCTTCGTTTGTTCCTGTCAGGTTGTAAAAGAAGGAACAGTTGTCGAATCATCAAGCAATCAGAATCCAATAATCGAAGCTAACACAATAGGAGGTGTCACTCAAGATCCATTAGAGAAAGATCTATGTATACGAGACTGGACAAGCTCAGATGATGAATCAATCACATAGGTGCATGTTGGTTCCACACAGATCAAGATTTCTCCTAACATTGTCAAGTCACAAAAGCTTCCAAAAGCTAAATCAAGACCAATGCGGATCATTTCTCCAATTGCAAAGCAACCAGTCAATCAGTGAAGATCTCATTCCTTGTTCAGCATAGCAAATGCCAAAACAAGCAAGAATTTGCTACAAGCTCAAAGCAATCCTTCTTAGCACCTGCACAACACCGGACTACAAAGAATTAAAGCCATTCAAGGCTTGTTTTGAGTGTGGAAAAGAAGGTCATGTGGTAAAGAAGTGCCCTCAAAGACTTTCTTCGACTGGTAAAGGCAAAACGAATTGCTTCTCCAAATGTAAGTCTACAAAGAATGTTCTAGATGGTAAAAGCAACACGGGTTGCTTCTCTAGTTCAAGAGGTAAAAAGCACACATCTTTGAATGGTTGGATGAAAAACTCTCTATCTAAACCTTTTCATATGAAGGCGGTTTCATATGATTCAAAGATAAAAATAACCAAAGGTTCAAAACCGAATTCTTTTCCTTCTGGTCTTAAAAAGAATATATTTTCCAAATTTAATTCATTAAAATCCAAATTAGTTGAATCAAAACAAATTTGGCAAATTAAAAAGAAGGATACAGATATCTCAGATTGTTTAAATGGTTGTGCAGAAGCAGGTTTCTTTTATTGATGAAAAAAGCCAAGACTATGATGGCCTAGGTTCCCTTTCAAACTAATATGTTAATGAGTGCAGGAACAATTTAGGAGGACTGTTAGTAATCCAGTTTACTGACAGAGATTGTTCCTAATTCAATTTGAGGCGGAACAAACAGGTTAAGGTCATGGTATTTTATCCACAATCTGGATTTTTATATGCATAATCACAGTTCTCACTTCACAATCACTACATATTTCTTGAGAATTCATGTCTTATATTCATATCAGTGTAGTTTGGAAGACCTTCTTCGGTAAATTTCTATTTTTGTACAGTTTTATAAAAACAAAATTAAAAATTAAAAATTAAAAAAATAGGTTTACAAAAATAAAAATTTAGGGGGAGAGTATATAAGTAATACATAAAAAATAAAAAAAGAACTGGGAACTTGATTTGAGATAACCTAGAAATGATTGTATATCATCTTGAAATGCTTGGTTTTACATGACTTGCATTTTTAAAATGAGAAATGATAGTAACTGATGTTGTTATCTGATTCACATCTTATTTTTAAGTGCAAATAATAAAAAAAACAAACAGATTATTTAATGATATGCTTGGTAGACTCAACTTGAAGAATAAAGTACACAGTATCATCATGATTTAAATTAAAATATATGCTTAAGGACGTCTGGATTTACGCAATCTTTTTTGGCCTGCACAAAAACTGAGTCCCGACAAAAATTGGATTGAGAATTGATCTTTCACCCACCATGATACAAATCTTATAAACCATATCTTTGAATCATGTCTGGTGTATTTATGTGTCTTGTACTTGTGCTTATCTCCTCTGTTGTACGGTAGTACTGACCTGGAGTGATGATCTCCTCTGTTGTACGGTAGTACTGACCTGGAGTTCTTATCGGCACATGATTAAATGGTCATCTCCTTTGTTATACGTGAGTATAGACCTGGAGCTCTCACCATCTTGATCTAAGTTGTGTTAATTCATCTAAATGATGAATTCATCACAAAATGCAATATTCTATTGATAATCACTTACACAAATCTGCACAAGCCTTGTTCTATAAAGATCATAACAAAATTCAAGAAATTCTGAGGTTGGGTGAGGGCTTTTGCCAAATGATTGTGGGGTCCTTGCATTCTAAAGCATTTAATCAAACCTTAACGAATCATCTTCTGGTTGTTAAAAAAATAGGGCTTGAGTTTAAGTGGACAAATGTATTGGCAATCGTTATAGATCTGTTTGAGAATTTCAAAATCATTCAAAGATTGTGATTAGATTCAGTTATCAGTGTGATCTCATTGCTTGTCGATGTTTAAATTCATCTTTGTGCTAAGGTATATCTTGAAGATATGATCTCATGATCGATTTAGTTCTCGGTTTAAAAAAAATTTGTTATATTATATATATATATAATAAAAAATAAAAAATTAAAACAAAATTTCATTTCAATTTCTTTTAGGTCTTTCATATTATGCTTTTACGATTTTATCATTTTTCATGCATTTCAAATAAATTGCTCACAAACGAACATAGGTTCGCTTGTTTTCAAACACAAATAAACACGGGTTTATTTTGTTAAAATGAAATGATCTAATTAGAAATGTCAAGATTGTGTTTGTGAATGTGTTTCAGATTTTTGCTTTAAGTGATGGTCGATCATCAATTGAGCAGTGTACCTGATCAGAGAATCTGTTCCTTAAGTTTGCAGAAAATACCGAGCTAGGAATCCTCCTCCTACATCTTCTGAAGCACTCAAGATTAGAGATTTGAGAAAGCTGTTCAAATATCCTTGCAAAGCTTGCACTCGAAAAGGGGGAGAATACAAATAGGGTGAGCTTATGAGATGAATAATCTTTCTAATCAGATTCGTAAAGCTTCAATTTGAAGATCTTTCTATTATTAACTTCTTGGTGCTGATTTCATTTGAAGACGTTGATAATGATAGGCTAAGAGGTGGTATTGTTGGAGCTATAAAAGATAGTCTATATTATCAACACAGTGAAAGTCAACAAAAGTCAACATCACGGTCAAAGTCAACAAAAGTGAAACCCGACACGTTCGAGACGAGGAACCGAGACGAGACGTTGAAGATTTAAATGACTAGGAGTTTTATTGTAATAAATGATAATGATAGACTAAGGGGTAGTATTGTTGGAGCTATAAAAGATAGTCTATATTATCAACACAGTGAAAGTCAACAAAAGTCAACATCACGGTCAAAGTCAACAAAAGTGAAACCCGACACGTTCGAGAGGAGGAACCGAGACGAGACGTTGAAGATTTAAATGACTAGGAGTTTTATTGTAATAAATATATTTTGTGTGAACAAAATATATTTTATCTTGTTTTAGTCATTTTTATGATTTATATGTAATTTTCATTAATTAGCCTAAGTCTAGGGGGTTAAGTGCAATTAGTGAATATTAGTATAGACTATAAATAGGTTAATTGTAATTAGGTTTTGATAATGGTTGAATGAAAAATTGATTGGGGTTTTCCACTTTGAACAAATTATATGCAATCAATATAGATCAAAGGGGTTTTATTGTGATTATCATTGTTTGATCTTTCAATCTTCATAATATTTGATTCAAGTGTTCAACCTGGCTAACAGAGCGCCTCTTGCTAAGGGCTCTAGGAAGAAGTGGATGGCTCATCCCCATGGCCAAAAGAGCAAGAGACCAAGGATTACAGTGATCACATCTTCTGCCACAGCCACTACCACCACCACTACCACTTCAACCACCACTACCATAGCCACCACCATAGCTACTACTACCACCACCACTCCTCCCACTACTACTATCTCTCATCCCACCACCACTACCATAGCCACTCCACCACATCCCACACACATTCCACCTCCCATATTCACCACTACTACCACCACCAGTCACCAAGCAGGTCCTCCACACAGTCACCATTCATAGCTGGACCCACTCTATGCCACATCGAGTTAGAGGAACAGCTAGCGAACCTTAACAGCATTGTGCTTAGGCTACTTGCCACTGATGAGCTTAGGGCTTCTCAGTTACACCAGATGATGGAGGTGAATGTTGCTCAATCTAAGAAGATGAGGGAGCTTAGTGAGAAGAGTGACCTATATGAGAGAGCTCTAAGCCAAGCACACCATACACTTACAAGTCAAAACGAGCTGGTGTTGGCTTCGATGAAGAGGATTGAGGAGCTCGAGAAGAAAAATAAGAAGATTCTACTAAAACTGAAAGGGTCAAAGAGTGAGCCTCTAAAGATCAAGGATGGTGATGGTGATGATGATGATAATGATGATGATGATGATACTGGGGAAGAGGTTGAGGAGGGAGGACCTAGCAGAAAAGATCAAGAGGATGATGATGATCAGGAAGGTGGGGCATCTGCATCAGCCTCACATCCTCAAGCTCAGGAGTGGCGAACTAAGAGGAACAAAGATCAAGGAGCCTCATCATCTGCTCCTCCAGCTGAAGAACCTACTATTCAAGAAAAAAGTAATTGTAAGATGTATTTGTATTTTGAAACGTTTTTACTTGAATTATGTAACATTAATGTAATTATTTATCATCTATGTTTGTTTATGTTTAAATGCTTTATATGATGACTTATGTGTGTTGTGCTTAATGTTTAATCAAACAGATGAAGCTCTACAAACAGATGAATATGATGTCCAACCCCTTCAGCAGGTCAAGTCTCAATTAACAATGATTCTTGACTTGCAAGGGATAGTTAGAAGGTCAGTGAGCTACACTCCCGAAGAAGGAGAAACCATTCATGATCTGACCGATGACCAGCTAGTTCAGATATTCCGACTCAATCCTGATGAAATTGTCAAAGATGCTCCAGAAGTCAATGTACTGAGTGATGAGGAGCTCTAGGATGTAGATGAGATTGAGATTGAGGATATTACAGTTGAGCACTATCCAGAGTATGCTGACCACGAAGGCAATGTTATCCCCAACTTGGGTGATACTTTTGGTAGTGCTACATTTGAGAAGCTGGATGAAGTAGAGAAAGAAAAAGAGAAAGAAGAAAGCTCATCCTAAGCTTCGGACGCTAATGTCGATTTGAACAAAGCTGAATGGGCGATGTGTTTTGCAGAAATGAAAGCCTAACGCATGCCGCCAAAGTAGAATGCCTACACAAAGCTCTACAAAGTTAAACGTCATCAGAAAGTGTCTGGGAAAATCATAGTGTGGGCATATTTTGAGGGCTTAGGAGTCTATGTTATAAAGCGAGAGAAGGGGATCGAGTACTTCAGATACCCTCATGATGTGAAGACTCTTCTTGGTTTTGAGCTCAACCGTCTGGCATGTTTAGATCTTCTGTATGCAAATCCGAGGAAGATGTCAGGATGGTTCAAGGTTGCGTTGAAGAAGGAATACCACACCAGGTGGGTAAACTTCAGACCTCAACAACCGAAGAGGTACATTCGTAGGTCTGAAGTGGACCCTATATCTGGGAAGCCGAAAGTTATGCTTAAGTGGAGTCCCCCGAGCACGATGTCAAAGATTCCCTTACGGGAAATGCCTCAGGACTTCACTCCACACTTCAAATGGTGGTATTATGATTGGAGGATAGGGAAAGCGGTCATAGTTCTGAACAAACATGGAAAGATAGAGACTATCCGGGTATTTGACCCTATGTGGCTTACAAACTTGTCGGCTGAAGATGTCTACACATTATACAAGTGGCCACTGTTCTATGACACGCAAGACATTGTACAAGCTGTCCAGTTTTAACACGTGATAAGACTTTGCTTTGCATTTGAAATCCATGCAGGAGTTACAAAAGAGGAGAGGTACAAGAATTTCGAAGAACATGTGAAGAGTGTTATACAATAGAGGAAACTAGGACCAAGGGGAGTTTGTAGATGCATATGTTCCTAGTTATGAGCTTAATGTAAAAGTCTTTCATTTCTTTCACATATGTAATGAATGGGTTCAATGAAATATAATATGTGGTTGATGTTTATTAATGTTTACTATTTCATGTTATTATTGTCTTAAAATAAAATGAACTTACTATATAGGTTTGAGGGTGTTGTGTATGATTCTTAGTCAATAATGATTAAAAATGTGTTCAACATGGTCAGATGAGTAATCATGCGAATGGCCCATACTTATGGACCATACACAAGAATACATCATGCTTAGGGACCAGTCACACGACTAAACCAGGAGACTGGATCAGTCGCACGACTAAACCCGGAGACTATATCAGTCGCACGATTGAAACATAAGATTAACTCAGTTGCATGACTGAACCTTCAGTCATGCGTATGACTCAGTCACATAATTCAGTCGTACGACTGAGCCATGATAATGGTTCAATCGTACGAGTGGAAGCCACTAACCTATAAATACTACTTAATTTGTGGAAAAACGGAGGAATTCGAAACACTTGATATTCTTACGAACCCTAGCCGTCTAGAACGTCCGAGGAAGCCTGTCCAAGTTCATAGATCATTCCTGATCGATCTCTATTTGTTCATAACGTTTAGTTTCAATCTTATATCGATCGAGTAATTGTTCTCACTGATTGGATCGCCAATCAAATAGGATTCCGCACTATTTGATTTGGTATAAACGCAAAATCTGTTAGTATTCCGTACATACACGGTCCTGACATGTCATACACGCATGTGAATCTGAGGCCTCTACTTAGTAAGATTGGCAGGGTTTAGGATGTGAAGTCGTGAGTGACTTCACATGGCACATAGTGCATGATTAGACTCCATGAATGATTCATTTCTTGTAATGTATTAATAATTAAGTTGAGCATGTTGGTTGTTTGAGATTCGCATAAGTTGTATGATAATTTAATGTAGCAGGATGATCTAGTAAGAACTTGGGTTTATGATGTGATATACGTGGATAAATTGTATGATATTAATGTATCCTAAGTTGATAGGTAGATTAATCGATATCTCAACTAATATGTCACCATCAGCTCAAGGGGTCAACTAGGTTACCTTAGAGTTGTTAAGCTTTCTATGTACACGTACGTTTGTACTTGTGTATTCTAGGTAGCCTTTGAAGGGTTGTTTTTTCATCCATCGTTAGTTTTCTTTGTTATTGTTCGTTGCGCATCAGGTGAGTTCATGCCCCACTTTTTACACACTCTCTTTTGGGGTAGATAGCATTTTTTTGCAACGCTTTATTATATTAAGTTGTGCATAGTTTAACATAGTGCATTATGTAACATCACCCATTTTCAAAATATGACCCAAACTCGGTTGTAATTTTAGAAAGCAATTTCATAAGTTAGCTATTTAAGTTGTTTTAAACTTTCAAATACAATGAGTATACCATTTTTATCCAATTTAAATTTTATAAATTTTATATTTTATGAAGTGAAAATTATTGCAAATATTATAGGGTTTTCATAAATGATTATGAGAATTAAACCATTTAATTTCAAGCGATTCAATTCACACGTTTTACATACATTAATATAGTTTATTCTTAATTATGATCTTAATTATAAAGTTATAATAATAATAAAATTATAAAACATTCTTTAAAGATTTAAAAAGGGTTATGAAGACTTTACAAAATAAAATTTTATTTATTAACTAAATATGATTTTACAAAATTAGGGTGATAATAAGTTTGGGGTTAAAATTTCAAATTATAAAACTTTGTTTTAAAGTTATTACATGATATAATAACTATTAAAAATAGAGGTGCCAAAGTGTAAATTTTGTTTAAAAATCCAAACCACCCAAACCCATCCCCATCGACTCTTTACTCCGGCCACGACTTCCGGCGGCCCTTCACACCCAAAACACACATTTAAAATGTAGTTAAACCGCACTAACACTCTCGATTGCTTTATTCGCAATTAATACATATTTCGATTCGTTTAATAACTTGTTAAAACTTTCAATTGGAACTAAAACATCATATTCAAATCCCAAGCTGTTACACCTTAAATTCGATAGAATTAAACCAATTTATTGACTTGAAACATTCTTTCAATCATTATAGGTTTGAAAGCATACTTTAAAGCGATTAAAATCGTGTAAATACCCTCGGATCATACTCGAAACGCACAAATGAAAAGCCATAGCTCAATTTATATGTAACAGATTCAATTTCCACTATATAATAGAGGGAAACATTTCTAATCAAACTTTTAAAGCTAACAAATATCTCAATTGAACTTACAAACAACAACCACGCACCATGTTTGAATTCATCTTCTTCGGACCTGCAACCCTTGCTAATTACATATTCTGAGCAATCTTGGTTACGAATAATAGAGGGCTATTGATCATTGTAATCTTTGAAGCTTCAACAATAATCAATTTAGAGTATCATCATCACTGTCTTCCAATTCGACCTTAGCTTAGATCGCAGAAATCATACCCTCTTACTCTTCAAATTTGATCTTCAATCTGGTAATTAAACACACCAATATGTTCCTTATAATATGGGGTATCAAAGCCCCAAATCCAATCTGGTTATTAACATTGACTTGGAATTCAATTTGGCTCCAAATCAAATCTAGGGTTTATATGAAATTGGAGAATTTTGCACCTAAAGCTTTTTAAACATTTTAAAGGAGCATTTAACTAGATATGGGCTTCTAGCCCAACTAGTTAACACATCACCCTTACCCACTCGAGGTCATGGGTTCAAACCCCATCCTAAACATTTATTTTTTTAAGTCAATAGCATATAATTTAAATTCTAGAAATTATATTAATATGTTGCCCAAGTGGCCCATGCGCCTAAGTGCCCATGCGCCTAAGTGCCCATGCATCCAAATAACCCATGCGCCTAAGTGTTCATACGTCCGAATAGTGCCCATGCGCCTGAATTGTTCATGCGCCTAAGAGTAAAAGCGGTTAAGTGTTGACTGATGCGCCTACATAGTAATGAAACGCCCAAACAAGGCTCATGCGCCCAATAGTGTCTAAGCACCCAACACTTAGAATTTATTACAGAATTTTTGGGAGTCTGTGCTCTTAGGGTTTTGACCGAGGTTTGACTAGGGCTTATAAGTGATGAGTTTCATGCATGATTATGATTGCCTTATGATTGTTCCTTATTATTATTATTGCCATTATTATTATTATTACTTATAGTGTGTGACTTTACGTGGCATGTTTATTATCGTAACGTAAACTATATCGTAATAATAAGAGAAAGAGCAATAAAGAAGAGAAGAGGAACATTAATAAAATGTTAACAAGTCTTGCAAGCTTACAGGAGTGACACGACCATGTTGTCGTTAGCTCGACCGTGTTGCGGGTTAGCTACCCCATATTGCACACGGGGCCAGTCCATTAAGATTGGCAGGACCTTTGCAGCATGTCCTAGGTGATTGGGTCGACCTTGTATACAGTAAACAGAACCCTTTTGAGGGATATAGATGGCCCATCACCCGTTTTACACCGCGCATACAGTTTGGGGTATTGCTCATTGGTCCATATAGAAAGTGAAAGATAAAGATAAAAGATTACAAAACATACAAGGCATATAGTAAAGAGAACGAACAATATCTGTTCATATAGTTAATGCGTGCTCACATACACAGTAAAGAGTTGTATTTCACCGAAAGAGTATTTTCATATACAACATACAGAAAGTATTTTATTACTTTTAAAAACTAGAACTCACTCAGCAACGCTGACTTTTATACATTTTTAGTTGGCAGGTAATTATTGCTGAGGATGGCACGAGGGTGAAGCTACTCGGCAGGAAAAAACTGACATCCATTCGTATTTCTTATTGCTGTTGTTTGTAATGCAATTAAACAGTTATTTTGTAATCAATTAAACAATTCTCTATTACTTAACAACAGTCTTTTAATGAAATGAAAGGTTTTTGTTAAAATGATTCCGCTACTTAAGTTGTAAATTTATAATGTTTTAAAGCATTTAATGCTTGAATGACCAACTGTGAGGTCTCCGGGAACAGGGCCTACATTACAATACAAAAACATTAAACAAAAGAATGTCATCCCAAAAGAGCTGAGTAGCCGTCTCGTGCCATCCTCAGCAACATCACCTCCCAACTGGAAACACATAAAAGTCAGCGTTGCTGAGTGAGTTCTAGTTATAATAATAAAACATACTTTGCTTTCATTAAAACGGTTCTTTACTTTCTTTCAAATCATACTATACTTTTGTACATGATCACATATCGTACGTACACATAGATAATATTATTATTATCTTCATCATTCATTCGTCATTACATTTTTACTTTCACTCGGACCAATGCCATGTCTTCACCCCACCGTCATGCATAAAGTCGGTACTGGGCCTAAGGTCTTTCATAGACCCCAAATATTGTGCACGAAGCTGACTCTAGTACCTGGGGTAAGTGGTAAGGGTCCCATACATATGGTCAATCACAAAGATTGGACCCCTGTGTGCATCCTTCTGGGGTAATCAACCCGCACACAGTTGAGCTAACACCCTTCATTGGGTGTGAACCTCTATACATACGCTTAATCACACAGATTAAGCCCCATTATGCATCCTTCTGGGGTAGCTAACCCACACACGGTTGAGCTAACACCCTTCATTGGGTGTGAACCTCCATACATTTGCTTGCAAGACTTTCTTACGTTCGTTCATTCATTAATGCATTCATTCTTCATTTCGTTTCTCTTTTCGTTATCTTTCACTTTATGTTACATAATACTTTCAATTCATTCGTTAACATACAAAGCAAACCACGAGAAGACAATCATATAAAGCACAAAACATAATAAACATACAACATCATCATACGAGGTGTAACATCCGCCATTTTTCCAAGTTAAAATCCAATTTTAAGTCCTATTACAAAATTATAATAATAATTGTAATGAACTAAATGCATTAAATTTGCATCTTATATTGTGAATTTACATTTGTTAATAATCTAAATAACTTATAAGAATTTTTGATTTATAAACAATTATTTTTCATAAAGTTATCAAGTGAATAATCATTTTACAATAAAAACTTAAAAGGAAAAGTTTATTTATAAAATGACTTCTAATAAATTTATACAATTTTATGAGTAGTTATGAACTTTTATTGTTGAAAATAAATAATTAAATTATAAAATTTACAAGTTTTATAAAAGCTAAAAAAAGATTAATAAATAGTTAATCTAATCTATTATTTAAATTTTATTTTTATAAGTCAAGGGTTTAAATTGTAATCTATAAAACTTAATATAAAAGCTTCTAACATAAAATCATAAAAATGGATACTTCAGGGACCTAGGTTGCCAATTTAAAAATCTTTAAACCAAAACCCAACCCCCTCCCCGATTTCCTGGCCACACCTCCGGCCGCAACTCCGGCGAGCTCCGACGACCGTCAAGCCACCGAAACGCTTGTTTAACTTTCAAATCAACCGTTTCTAAACCATTACACACCAGTTTTGAACGTAAATTCTGTGTTAATTGAATTAAATTGGTTGATTAAGGCTGTGTTCTTAAAATTGAAGCTTTTCATTAAAACTTGAACTCAATCGTTATGAAACAGTCTAAATTGAGTCTATAGAACGATGTTAAAACCTCGAATTAACCTATAAACTTTCTTTAACACCAATTTCAATCATAATACACCCACACCTCGATTCTGATTACCATAACTATTCGTACCTGTAACTTAATCATGAACCATGGTCGAGGCTCTTTTATACGAAATTGGTTAAGGGTTTTTACTTAGAATCACCATCCGAAGCTTCCTGCAAAGTTAATTTGATTAAGAACAATGTTTGTATCTTGAATTAACAATCACATTGTCGCGACTCGTTCTTAAACTTGGGATCATCAAATTGAACTAAATCATGTAAGTTACATATATCATTATACTCAGTTTTACATGGGGAAACAAAGCCCCATGTTTAAATCATTAATCTGCATCATTTAAGTGCTCAATTTGATCAAAATCAAAATAGGGTTCCTGAAGATTTGGAGGAAATAAGCAATTAATGTTTAAAACAATTTAAAGAGGAATTTGACCACACTTCGGCTTTAGCCCGGTTGGTAATCAACGGTTATCATAAGCATGACGTCCCGGTTCGAACCGGGCCTCTGCTAAAGTTTTTATTTAATTGTTTTTGCTATACTTATAATTCAGAAAAATTAATATTATATTAATAAATTAAAACAAAAATTAATTTGTCAACTAAAATATCTCAAAATTTATTAAAATAATTTTAAAGGTTTTTTAAAAAAACTTATGATTTTAAATTTAATGACTTATTTAAGGATAACAAGGATTATTAAAACATTATTAATTATTTAATGTAATTTAAATGTTATAAATCTATTATGGTTAAAATATAGTTTATTTTAAACATTATGAATCTACATGTTTTAAATAAATATTTATTGAACTAGTTATTTTAATAGTTATTTATATAATTAATTATTTGTTTATACATTTAAACATGTTATATATAATTAGTCAATAATGTTATTCCTTAAAATTTTATTTGATTTTTCGAAACTTATGAAACAATATCACTTTCTATTGTTCATTATTTTAAAATCTTGATAATAAATCATATAAATCATATAAAAGCTTGATACTAAATATTATACTTTACTTTTATTTTAGAGTCTTGATATTATAAGACTTTTATAATAAATCATTTAAAAAATTTATAACTCTATAAAATGATTTTAAATAATTTTAAAGTCATTTAAGAAGTATGCAATTAATCACCTTTATCAAGTTTTAAATAATTAATTATTAAATTAATCATTTCTTTTCACACATTATAGTTAATTTTTATTAAATCAATAAATTAAATTATTGAATCATTTTTAATATATGCTTGGTCTTAATTGATTTATACCATATTTATTAAACCAAAACATAATGATTCATTATTTCATTTAACTATTTAAACCCCCAAATTTCCAATTGAACCTTAGTTCACGTTTATTCGTTAATCTTACCTTTAAAATTAACCTTGGAATATATATACGTTTAGGCAACTTGTAAGAGAAATCTTTGGAGCCTCGTTTAATTTCTTATGAACATATTGTATAAATCTTGTGAGTTCTCCATGCCCCCTCTTTACTTTATTTCACACCTTTTGGGGTGTAACATGTTAACCTTATAAACTTACACTTGTAAAAATCTTGATACTTGTAAATGTATTTTTAATTCATCTTTACCTTTTTTCATGGTTATTTGTGTTATTGTAAGTCTTATATGAGATACATATTTTGTTTACAATTATTAACTATTGCTAGCCTGGCGACGTCTTAGATCTTTGGGCTTGACAAGCCTATTTCATGCTAAAGCCGATGTATTGCCGGCTCCTAATGACGTATGCTTGTTCATCATGGGAAGTAAGTACACTTAGCCAACTTTATATACTTGTAATCAAGTCGAGGTTTGGTTGTAACTGTATGTGTTCTATAAGCTTGCTAACTCGTAACCGTTGACATGATTTGCTACTTGTAACCCTTGTTACATATATATATATATATATGTGTGTGTGTGTGTGTGTGTGTGTGTGTTTAAGCCATGGGAACTCACCAAATTTATAGTTGACCCGTTATTTTTAACATGTTTCAGGTTTCCTACTTGAAGATCTTCTTGTGCTCATATAGGACTTGGACCTAGATTAATTGAAAGACTTATGTTATTGGTTGTATCTTCATTGTTTTGTAATTACTTATTTGTCTTGTAATGTTTAATGAATAATGTCATTTAATTTTATTTCAACTTATTTAGTTCCATGTGCTATAAACAATCGTTTCACATTCGTCCGCCTCGATAATTCCTCCATCGGTCGGGGTGTGACAGATTGGTATCAGAGCCATGGTTATAGGGATTTAGGATATTAGAAAATGGAATGACCTAGACTATAACTAAGTACCTTTACACATAGGTCCTCTCATGTATTTTATACGCTTAGATAGGATTTTATGTCCCTTAAATGTTTATATTTAATTATGTGATTATATGCCTTATGTGTTTATGCTTATACCTTGAATCTTATCAATGCACACACGAACCTTGAATCATATTCTACGGCATTATATGCCTAAATCAAATGGTTTTCAAAATGTTCTTTGAATCTTTATTCGTGGTTTTCAAGTCTCGTCAAAGTCTATGTCCTATAGCTTGAAACATGTAATGCTGAAAGAGTGGAATGCCTGTATCTCGAGGTGTTCTGTCTAGGTAAGGTATTCATATAAATCCAAATCAACCGATGGATCCGTTTACCTTACCTGGGAACCCTTGGGGTGAGTATCCGCTTATAGGTACGCATGTCTTCATTAAAGTTGTAGTTGACTTAATACTTTGATAAGTCAAAGTAATGTTTTGGTTTGTAAACCAATGTTACACTCGAAGCATCTTGTTATTTTGAATTGTTTCATCATTGCTTTTGTCCTCATGAATCTTAAAACTCATTACCCAAATCTCTTAACGATCCTTAATAATCTTTCTGACCGTCTTCCCTCAAAACCACACTTATCCTGAAAACCTGTTACAACGATGTTCTCATTCTAAATTGAATCTTTAGTCTTAACAAACATTTTTCTCGTATCGATGTTACACTAATGAAACCTTGAAACCTTAATGATATAAGTAAATAAGAAACAATCATCTAAGAACCTCGTTAAAGTTATTTTCTTGAAAATCTCTTATGAATTCCATATCCTACTCAAAAGCATCTTGAACTTATTTCTCATGTTCGTTAAACCGAGTCCCGTATCAATCAAATGTTTGGTGTTTCATTCATGACAAAACCTTTCTAACCGTCTTGAACCATCTGGAATATAAACGTTTATCAATTAAAAATTCTAGTTTAATAATCTTGTACCCTTCATCAAACATAATAGTTAAACTTATTGAATTTAAACGTTCCACGTGTCACTTGCGAACGTGACATGAAATCCAAGTCTCCTCGTATCCTCAAAATTAGTCTACTTGTGATTAAATTTCGGCACGAAATTTCTTAAAGTAGGGGAGACTGTAACATCCGCCATTTTTCCAAGTTAAAATCCAATTCTTAAGATCTATTACAAAATTATAATAATAATTGTAATGAACTAAACGCATTAAATTTGCATCTTATATTGTGAAATTTACATTTTTTAATAATCTAAATAACTTATAAGAATTTATGATTTATAAACAATTCTTTTTCATAAAGTTATAAACTGAATAATCATTTTACAATAAATACTTAAAAGGAAAAGTTTATTTATAAAATGACTTCTAATAAACTTATACAGTTTTATAAGTAGTTATGAACTTCTATTGTTGAAAATAAATAATTAAATTATAAAATTTACAAGTTTTATAAAAGCTAAAAAAGATTAATAAATAGTTAATCTAATCTATTATTTAAATTTTATTTTTATAAGTCAAGAGTTTAAATTGTAATCTATAAAACTTAATATAAAAGCTTCTAGCATAAAATAATAAAAATGGATACTTCAGGGACCTAGGTTGCCAATTTAAAAATCTTTAAACCAAAACCCAACGCCCTCCCCGATTTCCCGGCCACACCTCCGGTCGCAAGTCTGGCGAGCTCTGGCGAGCTCCGGCGACCATCAATCCATCGAAACGCTTGTTTAACTTTCAAATCAACCGTTTCTAAACCATTATACACCAGTTTCGAACTTAAAGTCTGTGTTAATTGAATCAAATTGGTTGATTAAGGCTATGTTCTTAAAACCGAAGCTTTTCTTTAAAACTTGAACTCAATCGTTATGAAACACGCTAAATTGGGTCTATAGAACAATGTTAGAACCTTCGAATTAACACCTATAAACTTTCTGTAACACCAATTTCATTCACAATACACCCACACCTTGATTCCAATTACCATAATTGTTCGTACCTGCAACTTAGTCGTGAACCATGTTCGAGGCTCTTTTATACAAAATTGGTTGAGGGTTTTTACATAGAATCACCATTCGAAGCTTCGTGCAAAGTTAATTTGATTATGAACAATGTTTGCATCTTGAATCAACAATCACATCGTCGCGACTCGTTCTTAAACTTGAGATCATCAAATCGAACTCAATCATGTAAGTTACATATATCATTATACTCGTTTTACATAGGGAAACAAAGCCCCATGTTTAATTCGTTAATCTGCATCATTTAAGTGCTCAATTTGATCAAACTCGAATTAGGGTTCATGAAGATTTTGGGAAAATAAGCAATTAATGTTTAAAATAATTTAAAGAGGAATTTAACCACACTTGGGCTTTAGCCCGGTTGGTAATTAGCGGTTATCATAAGCATGAGGTCCCGGGTTCGAACCGGGCCTCTGCTAAACTTTTTATTTAATTGTTTTTGCTATACCTATAATTTAGAAAAATTAATATTATATTAATAAATTAAAATTAAAATTAATTTGTTAACTAAAATATTTCAGAATTTATTAAACTAATTTTAATGGTTTTTTGAAAAAATACTTATGAATTTAAATTTAATTACTTATTTAAGGATACAAGGATTATAAAAACATTACTAATTATTTAATATAACTTAAATGTTATAAATCTATTATGGTTCAAATGTAGATTATTTTAAACATTATGAATGTACATGTTTTAAATAAATAATTATTGAAATAGTTATTTTAATAGTTATTTATATAATTAATTATTCATTTATATATTTAAACATGTTATATATAATTAGTCAATAATGTTATTCCTTAAAATTTTATTTGAGTTTTTGAAACTTATAAAACAATATTACTTTCTATTATTCGTTATTTTTAAGTATTGATAATAATCATATAAAGCTTGATATTAAATATTATACTTTACTTTTATTTTAGAGTATTGATATTATAAGACTTTTATAATAAGTCATTTAAAAAGTTTATAACTCTATAAAATGATTTTAAATAATTTTAAAGTCATTTAATAAGTATACAATTAATCACCTTTATCAAGTTTTAAATAATTAATTATTAAATTAATCATTTCTTTTCATACATTATACTTCATTTTTATTAAATCAATATATTAAATTATTGAATCATTTTTAATATATGCTTGGTCTTAATTGATTTATACCATCTTTATTAAACCCAAACATAAACGATTCGTTATTTCATTTAACTATTTAAACCCTCAAATTTCCAATAGAAACCCTAGTTCATGTTTATTCGTTAATCGTACCTTTAAACTTAACCTTGGAATATATATACGTTTATGCAACTTGCAAGAGAAATCTTTGGAGCCTCGTTTAATTTTTTATCATCACCTTGTATTAATCTTGCGAGTTCTTCATGCTCCCTCCTTACTTTATTTCACACCTTTTGGGGTTGTTGGAGCATATATTGTCATATATAGTGTGTCTGTCACTTGTCGAATTGTCTACGCTTAATGTAATACACCTGATACGTTGTAAACACATGAAAATGGTTCATTCGCAGGAGCATATGCGAATGAGACTCAGTCGTATTACCGAGCCATGCTAATGGACCAACCGTGCGACTGAGAGATGCGATTGGGATGTTCATAAGACTAAACCATAAGTATGGTCCAGTCGTACGATTGAACCATACGCATTGTCCAGTCGTACGATTGAACCATACGCATTGTCCAGTCGTACGATTGAACCATACGCATGGTCCAAACGCACGATTGGGCCTAGTCGCATCTAATATGGGTTGAGGCCTATATATACTAGTTTCAATGTGTAGACAGATGAGGGATTTCGAGAGGAAGTCTGCTGGGGGACTAGGCCTGCCGGATGAGAGGGGAGATCATGCTCGATCTCCCCTTGCCAAGAGTCTTGATTCTTATGTTGTAACGAGCTAGTAATCGTTAGGTTTTATCAATGAAACCAATTTTTGATAGTTCGTGTTATTGATTTGACTTCTGGTTTTGGTTGTTTATCCTTCCGTCAAGAACATGCTCGGATGTCTGTCGATACAGCGACTTAACAGGGCTGAAACATGTTAACCTTATAAACTTACACTTGTAAACATCTTGATACTTGTAAATGCACATGCAATTCATCATTACCTTTTGTCATGGTCATTTGTGTTATTGTAAGTCTTATATGAGATACATATTTTGTTTACAATCATTAAGTATTGCTAGCCTGGCAACGTCTTAGATCTTTGGGCCTGGCATGCCTATTTGGTGCTAAAGCCGATGTATTGCCCGCTCCTAATGATGTATGCTTGTTCATCATGGGAACCAAGTACACTTAGCCAATCTTATATACTTGTAATCAAGTCGAGGTGTGGTTGTAACTGTATGTGTTCTATAAGCTTCTAACTCGTAACCATTAACATGAATTACTACTTGTAACCCTTGTTATATATTATATATATATATATATATATATATATATATATATATGTATGTATATATATATATATATGTATGTGTGTGTTTAAACCATGGGAACTCACCAACTTTATAGTTGACCCGTTATTTTTAACATGTTTCAGGTTTCCTACTTGAAGATCTTCTTGTGCTCATATAGGACTTGGACCTAGATTAACTGGAAGACTTATGTTATTGGTTGTATCTTGATTGTTTTGTAATTACTTATTTGTCTTGTAATGTTTAATGAAAAATGACGTTTAATATTATTTCAACTTAATTAGTTCCTTGTGCTATGAGCAATCGTCTCCTATTCGTCCGCCACGATGATTCCACCGTCGGTCAGGTTGTGACACGAGTCATAAATCATACGTACGTAACAACATGCATAAGCAACAATCTTACATCAACGTACATGCTCAACATGCCATCTATGACCTCAAAAGTCAAGTTACAGAAACCCTGGGAACCTCCCATGTCAAAGCTTACATCTACACATCATCCCGAAGGTTAGAAAGTCAAGTAAGGCATTTACTCACATACATCTACACATCCATTCCTGTATATCCAAAGGTTGGATCTTCCCATACTGCTTCTGATGCTCGGCCTTCACCTATAGACAAGTAAGGCATTTACCACACACTCCATCACGTCACGTTTTATCCAGGCCACCAATAATCTTTCTTCATGTCTTGATACATCTTGGTGGCACCAGGATGAATGGAGTATCGAGTCTTGTGAGCTTCATCCATTATCTTCATGCATAGATCCCCATAACGAGGAATCCAGATTTGTCCAAATCGGGTTTTAACACCAGTGTGTTTTCACCCAATTCCGCAACCAGACCTCTCATTCTTTCCGAGTTAAGATGATCTTCTTTCAATGCCTCATCTTAAAACTCTTTAACTTACTTCATCACATCAAAGGTCATGATTAACTATTACGCTTTCACCTGAATCGGTTCGGGTCTCTCTTTCCTACTAACTGCATCCGCCACCACGTTGGGTTTGCCCGAATGGTAAGGGATCTCACAGTCATAATCCTTTATAAGCTCCAACCATCTTCTTTGTCGCATGTTCAAATCCTTCTGCTCAAAGAAGTACTTCAAGCTCTTGTGTTCGGTAAATATGGTGCACTTAGTCCCATACAGATAATGCCTCCAAATCTTTAGCGCAAAGACATGGCTGCTAGCTCGAAGTCATGAGTAGGATAATTGACCTTATGAACCTTCAACTATCGGGATGCAGAGGCTATAACCTTCCCTCTCTGCATTAACACACACCCCAACGCCGAGTAGGAAGCATCCGAATAAACCACCAGATCTTCACTTCCATCGGGTAATGACAGAACAGAAGCTTGAGTCAACCTCGCCTTCAACTCATCTAACACCTTCTCTTGAGCCTGACCCCATATGAACTTCACATCTTTTCGGGTCAACTTGGTTAATGGAGAAGCGATCTTAGAGAAGTCTTGAATGAACCTCCTGTAGTAGCCCGCCAAACCCAAGAAACTATGGTTCTCGGATGGCGTCTTTAGAGACTTCCATTGCATCACCGCCTCCACCTTTGCCAGGTCCATCATAATCCCGTCGGGATTCACCACATGACCCAAGAATTGGACCTTGGGCAACCAGAATACGCATTTGGAGATTTTAGCATACAACTTCTCATTTCTCAACATCTCCATCACCTCTCGAATGTAACGGGCATGCTCCTCTTCACTCTTGGAATAAATCAGGATATCATCGATAAACACAATTACTGATTTATCCAACATTGGCTGACACACTCGGTTCATTAAATCCATAAAAAGCAGTTGGCACGTTGGTCATATCGAATGACATAACTAGGAACTCGTTGTGACCATAACGCGTGCGAAAAGCTATTTTAGGGACATCTTGCTCTTTCACCATCAGGTGATGGTAGCTCGATCGAAGATCTATCCTAGAGAACCAACAGGCACCTTGAAGGTGATCAAACAAGTCATTAATTCTTGGTAAGGGGTATCGGTTCTTTATTGTCAACTTGTTCAACTCACGGTAGTCGATACACATCCTCATACTACCGTCTTTCTTTTTCACGAACAGGACCAGAGCACCCCAAGGAGAGATATTCAGTCTAATGAATCCCTTATCAAGCAGCTCTTGCAATTGCTCCATCAAGTCTTTCATCTCAATCGGAGCCAATCGGTACGGTGGCTTGGCAACAGGTTGGGCACCTGGTATCAAATCAATTTGAAACTCAATCTCTTGGTCAGGTGGCACTCCTGGTAAGTCTTCACGAAACAGATCTGGAAAGTCACACCCAATCGGTACCTCAGACAATTGTGGTGTTGGTGTATCCACACCCTTTACATAAGCCAAGTAGGTGCTACACCCACGCCTCATGCACTTTCCTGCCACCGCCATTGAAATTACCTTCGGGATCGTCATGACCCGATCCCCATAAATCGTTATCGAACTCCCGTTGGGCGCTGTCAAACAAATCATCTTCTTGCGGCACACAATGTTCGCCTCAAAGTCCGCTAACCAATCCATACCAAGCACCAAATCGAAACCACCTAAGGTCATCACGAAGCGTCTAACCGGAAATTTGTGACCTTCTAATTCCACTTCACAACCATCTATCATCTCAGAAATTCTATTAGACTTACCTACGGCGGTTTCTACATCAAAGGGCGCATCAACATGTCTACCACTAATGCAACTTAACACAGAAAGCATCAAAAATAAAACTTTTACTAGCGCCAGAATTGAATAACACAGAAGCTAAAGTTTGGTTCACTAGAAACGTATAGGACACAACATCAGGGTCCGTCCTAGGCTCCTCCTGTGTCATAGTGAATGCCCTGGCGCTCGCCCTCGGTCATTCACCTACAATCTTCTTCAGTCCCGAACCTTCAGCCCTCAGCTTCTTACAGTCTCTACTCATGTGGCCCTCCGCGCCACAGTTAAAACGTTTCCCTGCCTTGCATTCCCTCGCCATATGACCAGGCTTCCCACATTTGAAGCACACATTCAATCCCAACCTACATTCGCTAGTGTGCTCCTTTCCACACTTGCCACACCCCTTTACCCCCGCACCGGATGTGACCACACATCGATCATCCACCCATGCGTTCTTATTACCCTTCGAGGCATCACCCCGACTAAACCTTTTCCCCTTCCAACTCTGATCACCACCATCCTTCTTGCTTGCCTCAGCCACCACCACCTCTCGCTCATCATACAACCGTTCTGCCAGATCAACCGCCAACCTAAACGTGCTCGGTCGAGCAACGATCATGTGCCTGTGAATATCCGCTGGAAAACCTTGAATGTACCTCTTAATCGTTCGTGACAATGGTGTCACTTGGTTCGGCACCAGACGTGCCATTTCGTCGAATTTGGTGGTGTACTGCTGATGTGTCATGGTTCCCGCCTCCAGCTGCAGGAACTCTCCTCAACTTTGTCTATTTCTCTATGAGAACAGAACTCCTCAATCGCCAACTTCTTTAGTTCGAACCATCTCATCCTCCTAATTTCCCGACTACCTCAGCTTGGACTATGTTGTCCCACCAGCATAGAGCCTCGTCCATAAATGAGTGGGCAGCAAATTTCACCTTTGTTTTTCTCGGAACTCATTGAGATTTAAAACAGCTTCCATTTCTCTCACCCATCAGTGAGCCACAGCAGCAGTGTCGTTACCATCAAAAGTAGGGGTTTGCATCGTTAAAACGGCCCATAGTTACAGCCTCGTGCCGCCTCCAGCTCAGGCTCTTCCTCTTCCTCCGCTTCGTCATCGGAGAGGACCGTTTAAGTCTCGGGTTGTCTTCTTTCGCCCGTAGGTCTACTTCTTTCCTTCCTCTCCCCCTCCCGTACAACTTTAATCACTTCGGTCACTACAGACGATAAGATTGTCTGCATGACCTGATGCACCTCTTCAACCACAGCCTCCTTCACCGAGGCCCTTAAGTTTGCACTCTCATCACTACCCTCCGGATGAGGGGTCTCTGGTTCTTCATGAACCACCTTTTCCACTCTGGGTCTTCCCCTTTTGGGTTGCAGTTTAGCACCACGACCTCCACCACGTGAAGCTTTAGAAGATCTACCACCGGCCATCCTCACACACACACTAAAATATTCAAACACCAACATCTTCACTCAAGGAAACAACTAAGTTTAGGCTAAGTATAGTAAGTACCTAATTACAGTGGCCAGTTGTGATATCTTCATACCCCAAGCATTACCTATCCTGACTACATCAATATCTAAATCTATAAACACACATAAACCACATAACATGCGCACGTAATCCTAATTAACATTACGCAAATACCTGATGGCACGCAGCTACTCAGACTGGCACCCCTTCCCTTTCCGTCTCATTTTCAGTTTAAGTTTAGGTTTATTTTGAAAATTTTACCCGTTTCACTTAAACTTTGGCTCTAATACCAACTTGTAAGGCCCCGTTCCCATAAAACACATAACTTTACATTTAACATTCATAAACATTGCAGCGGAACATTACAATAACTTTTCATTTCCTTATAAATGCTTTTGCAAGTTAATACAATCGTTCATTTCATAACATCATTCGTTCGCGTTACAATGCAAAAAAATTAAACAAAAGAATTCCATCAAAAGAGCTGAGTAGTCATCCTGTGCCATCCTCAACAACATCACCTGCCAATTAGAAACACATAAAAGTCAGCGTTGCTGAGTGAGTTCTATTTTTAATAATAAAACATACTTTGCTTTGTTTTAAAACCGTTCTTTACTTTCTTTCAAATCATACTATACTTTCGTACATGATCACACATCGTACGTACACATAAATAATATCATTATTATCTTCATCATTCGTTCGTCATTACATCTTTACTTTTATTCGGACCAATGCCATGTACTTCACCCCACCATCATGAATAAACCCGGTACTGGGCTTTAGGTCTTTCATAGACACCGAACATTGTGCACGAAACTGACTCTAGTACCTGGGGTAAGTGGAAAGGGTCCCATACATATGATCAATCACAAGGATTGGACCCCTGTGTGTTTCCTTCTATGGTAATCAACCCGCACACAGTTGAGCTAACACCCTTCATTGGGTGTGAACCTCCATACATACGCTTAATCACACAGATTAAGCCCTAGTGTGCATCCTTCTGGGGTAGCTAACCCACACATGGTTGAGCTAACACCCTTCATTGGGTGTGAACCTCCATACATTTGCTTGCAAGACTTTCTTACGTTCGTTCATTCATTAATGCATGCATTCTTCATTTCGTTCCTCTTTTCATTATCTTCCACTTTACGTCACATAATACTTTCAGTTCATTCGTTAACATACAAAGCAAACCACGTGAAGACAATCATATAAAGCAAGGAACATAATAAACATACAACATCATCATACGAGGCATAAATCATACATATGTAACAACATGCATAAGCAACAATCTAACATCAACGTACATGCCCCACATACCATCTATGACCTCAAAAGTCAACTTACAGAAACTCGAGGAACCTCCCAAGTCCAAGCTAACATCTACATATCATCTCGAAGTTCAGAAAGTCAAACTGTGTTTCTTTCGGGCGTACGAGCCCTATTTGGGCGTATGGACACCCTTGAGTCGCATGGCCTCCTAGGCGACTGGACACTTAGGTGAATGGACATCAGGCAAACGAACCCTATACGAATGGACCTATGCGGATGGACACCATGGGTGACTAAACCCAATACGGATGAGTACCTAGGCGTATGGACCCTCAGTCGCACGATTCACATGCGAATGAACCCAATATGGATGAATCCTATGCGAATGGACCTAATGCGGATGAACCTAGGCGTATGGACCTCAATCGCATGACCCCCATGCGAATAAACCTCAGTCGCACGACTCACAAGCGTATGGGCTCCAGTAGTACGACTAGCATTTGAATGAACCTCAGTCGCATGCCATTCGGTCGCGTAGCCCTAGCCAATGCAGAATGCAGTTCATCTCGAACCCCATCTGCGATTTTCGTCCTCCAAGCCCTCCCAAACTCGTTCTAAACGTAAATCAACCATCCTAAACCTTAGAAACACATACCATCACACCAGTCATGCACACACAAGCCCAAAAACAAACTCCACTCGTATCACACACAAACACATGCACACAGGTTCAACACACACACTTCAAAACGGGTTTTCCTATGTGTTCCTGCCCCAAATTAGTTGAAAACGTTTAAAAGAGGGGTCCTAAAACTCACACAAACAACACCGTCGAGTAGAGCTTCAATCCAACCCGCTACACTTCAACTTTCACACTCGAATCCACGACTCAAGCTTGAAACCCCCTTTTCTCCCTCTTTATCTCTGGTTGAATTTTGTGAGTGTGGGGGAGGAGAGTGGGCTGTCCTCCCCTCTTAATCCCCCACTCTTCCAATCTTTCCCCCTTTTTGGCAAGTTTAGTCCCTCGACTGTGAACTTTATTTCTTTTTCTTCTTTGTCAGCTTGAAAGAAAATATCAGGGTGTTACAGATACAATGTTTACCTATAACAAAGTTATCGAATTTTACATTCTTCTCAACCTTTTTGTTACTTTCTTCTTAAAATTCTCTCAAATAAAAAATATCAGTTAATATCATACTATGCAGTAGGGAAAGTGACATTTTAAACGATGTTGAAGGGTATCTATCGTTAAAAGGTAAATGTATTAGACATGTTCTTGTTTATCTATAATATAACATATGATGAATTAAAGGACATTATTTCTTTAAAACTGATAATTCAAAGTTATATACGGTTATCGTGTCAAATGTCTACTTATACTCATTTTATTGATATATCTGATGATAAATATTTATTATATTTTATGAATGTTGTTTTTTAATGATCAAAACGAAAATTTTACGTTATTCGTCAGTGAAGAATCCGATGTTGGTAGTAGCTCCGCTGTTGACGAAAAAAGTAAACTTTACAAACGGCACTAAAAAGTGTATTTATGATTTAAACGATATTTGTGGATGATGACAATTATATTGATGTTAAGAAAGAATGTCATTATAAAAACAAAAAAATGAGGATTTCTATGAAAAAAGCATTTGCCTCCCTATCATTTAGAGTATAAAGTTTAAGAAGATGTATTGTTTTCACAACCGGAGTTATTAACAGATCCTAATATAATCCACTCAAAAATACTAGCTCTAGGTTGTCAACTATTTCCGAAAGTGATTGTTTCAACAACAAAGAAAAATTACAACTAAGTTGGGTAAAATATGTCTTACCAAATGTTTTGAGTATAAAATGGTTAAATCATCAAAAAGTAGATGTGAGGCGTCATGTCATAACAATGGTTGCGATTGGTGTATGTGTGCACATTGTTATAAAAATACAAGCATATTTCAAGTTATATATTTTAAATCAGTACATAGTTGTTCAAGAACACAAACTTATCCCAATATTAGTCAAGCTTACAAAAAAGTATTGGGTCATATAATAAAATCCAAATAAAAGATAGTGATCGAATTTAGCAGGGTAAAGAAATTATGGATGACATTAAAGAGAGATTCAAAGTTAACATATGGTACGCATAGGCTTGGTTTAACAAGGCTTACGCGCTTGAACTTTTAAATGATATCCAGAAGAATCGTTTTCTCATCTTACTATTTATTTACTATTTACTATTACAACTTAAAAAGGCAAACATTTACTATAGATGAAATGGGACGTTTTGAAATATTATTTGTCGCGATCGATGCAGTGGTAAGTAAATATTTGAGTATGTTTTTTAATAATATTTTAATAATAGTAATATTATTATTTATTTAGATTCGAATTTTGTGCAATTTTTATGACCTTTAATTGTGATTGATGGGGCACATTTAAAGGGAAAGTTTTTAGGCACCATGGTTTTGGCGGTAGGTATGGATGGAAACAATCAGATTTTATTAGTGCATACGGTGTTGGCAAAACAAAGAGCGGGGAGTCTTGGAAATGGTTTATTTATCAAAACTTAAACATTATACTGGCGATAATCCAAATTTGGTAATTATATCACATAGAGCTACCTCAATTGATATGATAATCAGAACTGTGTTTCCACATGCATATCACAGGTTATGTTGTTCATTTGATGGTAAATTTGCGCTTAAAGTCAATGAAAGAAAAAAATATGAGTCATTATAGTGGCAAACCTATAAAGCTTATAGGGTTTTCGATTTGAAGAGCGATTTTATAGACACACCCTTTTGTAACACCAAGTTATTTTTATTAAAACAAAGACAAGAAACAAAGAATAAAAGAAAGAAAAGCAATAAAGCCCAAGTAGAGGGACTAAAAGTGTCCAAAAGGACAAAATCTTTGAAAAGTTGGTGTAAAGGTGGGCATGGCCGCCCACCCTCTTTTCACATCACTTTTTCATCCGGATTAGAGAGAGAGAGAGAGCAAAAACTTCGGGTTTGAAGAAGAAGAAGAAGAAGAGGATTGAATTCAAGGTAAGAATTTGGGAACTTAAGTGTTCATGTTGGGTTTTGTCTCGGTTATATGCTTATGTGCTCATGTGCATGTGTGTGTGTTCGTGTGTGTGTGTTTGGTGGGTTCTTAGGTGTTTAAACTCACTTGCATACGGGTTAGAAGGAAGATACACCCAAATTTACACCAGGTGAGTTTCTAGACCCCGGTTTTACTTGTTTTAAACTCTTCTTGGGACTGAAAATGTATTTAAACAATTTACAATGTTTATGTATGTATACTCGTATGTATTATGCATGTTGATGATGTTTCTTAGATGCTTATAAGTTTTTCATGCTTAGAATACCTTTGGTAAGCTTAGAACAAATAGGTTTGATGTTTGGCTTTGAAATTATCCTAAAAACATGCTGAACAGAAGGTTCATGCGCCAAAATACAGCCTATGCGCCTGGAAATGCCTTAGAAATGTTAAGTGTAACTCATGCGCCTGAGCATTGGTTCATGCGCCTAGAAATTTATAAGCAGACGACTAAGTGCAGGGCCATGCGCCCCAATAGTATCCATGCACCTGGAATAGCTCATGCGCCTAATGTTGAAAAGGTTAAGTGTTGGCTGATGCGCCTGCATAGTGATAAAACGCCCAAATAGGGCCCATGCGCCCAAATAGTGTCAAAGCGCCTCAACACTTAGAATTTATTACAGAATTTTTGGGAGTTTGTGCTTTTAGGGTTTTGACCGAGGTTCGACTAGGGCTTATAAATGCTTGGTTTCATGCATTATTATGATAGCCTTATGATCATTCTTTATTATTATTATTATTATTTATTATTATGTGACTTTACGTGGTGTGTTTATTATCGTAACATAACGTATTACTAATAATAAAGTGAAAGAGTAATAAAGAAGAGAAGTGGAACTTAACTTAAAATGTTAACAAGTCTTGCAAGCTTATAGGAGGGACACGACCATGAGGTCGTTAGCTCAACTGTGATGCGGGTTAGCTACCCTCAGATGCACACGGGGCCAGTCATTGCGATTGGCGGACCTTTGCAGCATATCGTAGGTCTCTGGGCTAGCCTTGTATACAGTATGTAGAGCCCCTTGTGGGAGCAGAGGCCCCAACACCATTCCCCCACGCACATAGTTTAGGGTATTGCTCATTGGTCCACATAGATAGTGAAAGATTAAGATAAAAGAGTACAGAGTAAACAAGGCATACAGTAAAGAGAAAAGCATTACCTGATTGTATATTTAATGCGTGCTCATATATAAAGAGATGAAGTTTTCACAAAAAGAGTATTTTCATATGTATACCTTACAGAAAGTATTTTATTACTTTTAAAACTAAACTCACTGAGCAACGCTGACTTTTATACATTTTCAGTTGTCAAGTAAATATTGCTGAGGATGGTACGAGGGTGAAGCTACTCGGCAGGGAAAGGCTGACATCCATTCATACTTGTTATTGCTGTTGTTTTTTAATGTTATTAAAAAATTCTTCTGTAATCGGTTAAACAATAGTGTATTGCTCAACAACAGTGTTTTAATGAAATGAATGGTTTGTGTTAAAATAATTTCGCTGCTTAAGCTTGTAAATTTATAACGTTTAACGTATTTAATGCTGTGAATGACCAACTGTGAGGTCTCCGGGAACGGGGCCTTACACTGCTATACTTCCACGCGTGCAATTCTTTGTCACGACATGGTAGAATACCAATTATTGGGCTCGTTAAATTTTTCGAGAATATCTACGAAATTGTTGTTTTAATCGTAGACAGATTGCAGGTAATATTTTATAGGAACCGACATATAATCTTTTATATTTTTATTAAAAATATTAACATATTAATTTTGGCTAATCACAACTGGCCACTGTAATTAGGGACTTACTATACTCGACATAAACTGAGCTATTTCCTTGAATGATCGCGTTAGTATTTGAATCTCATAGTGTTAGAGGATGGCTGGACAGAAATCTTCCAAGACTCCTAGAGGCAGAGACCGTCCACGTGTGACTAGGAGAAGTGCTAAGGCTCCTGAGACGACCCATGAGAACCCTAAAGTTCATGGCTGGAGCGAAGAGAATGAGAATGGTAGCTTGAATGCCTCAGCTAGGGAGGTGATTGCCGATGAAGTATACCAGGTCATGCAGACAGTCCTATCGTCTGTGATGACTGAGGTCATCAGGGCTGTGAGAAGAGAGGAGAGGAAGGAGAAGATGACTAGAAAGGAATCATCGGGCAAAGGAAGTAAAGGGGAGGAGGAACAACAGAGCCTGAGACTATGTTGTCCGATGAGGAGGATGATGTAGTAGGGGCGTTCCAAAGGTGTAAGCCTGTAACACCCGGATATTTATTATTTTGAAGCGGTGAAGAAAGAAAAGAAAATAAAGTCCAAAAGTCGAGGGACCAACTCGCCAACGAAGAAAAATTAGAAAATGTGTGATATATGTAGGGAGAGGGCAGCCCACTCTCCCCACACTCACATTTCAGCTACAAAGAGAAGAATAGAGAGAGAAAGAAGAGAAAAAGGAGGAAAAAGTGTTGGTTCGGGTCGATTCGGGTCGCCAAAATCGTCGTGAAGCAAGCCCAATCGAAGCTCTTGTCATTGTGCTCTTTAGGTGAGTTCTAGGACCCCTCTTTACTGTTTTCAAATGATTTGGGGCTGGAAAACATCTGAAATCGAGTTTTTCGTATGTGTGTAAGTTGACCGTTTGTGTATGTGTATGCGTATGTATGATGCGTTTGCGACTTGATTTCTTGCTGGTTGTGCTTGAATGATGTTATGGTATGCATCCCGAAGGTTTAGGATGGTCGATTAGGCTTAAAATGGGTTTAGATGAGTTTGGGGGCCGAAAACCCTCGGCTGCAGCAGGTTGAACTATATTCTGCATCAGTTAGGGCTAGGCGACCGACTGGAGGCGAATGGAGGCCATACGGCCGATTAGGGTGCGATTGGGGTCCATTCGACGATTGGGGTCATTCGCATGACTGGAGGGCCAGTCGCGTGGGTGTCATGCGACTGAAGGTCCATTCGCACGACCGAAGGTCCAGTCGCATAGGTGTTCATCCGCATTGTCCATCGCACGACTGGATGTTCATTCGCATAGGTGTTCATCCGTATTAGTTCAATCGCATGATGTTCAGTCGCAGGAGGCCATGCGACTGAGGGGTGTCCATACGCCCGAATAGGGTTGTTGAACCCGAGGAAGGTGTAGATTAAAATCTGACTTTCGGGTAAAGTGCAGGTGTAAGTGTTGATGTGAAGTTTCCCATAAGAGTTTTTAAGATGACGATCGAGGTCGTGGAAAGCATGTTGGGCATGATGATGATGATGATGCACTTTATGTATGTATATGTTGCCCTGTATGATTTGATGTTGATGCATGTTTATGTTCCTTAATGTGATGTATAATATCTTCCTGTGGCTTTACTTGTTATGATGAATGAACGAAGTATTATGCAACGTAAAGTGAAAGATAAAGGAAGAGGAACATGATGAACGAGCGAAACGTCTTGCACACATCGGATACGGGGTCCCTCTTGGTGATTGACCCCAAATGTAGAACCTCTACCGCTCACCCCTAGTACTGTGGCATACGTTTAGCTGTCATTCGTTGACTTCGGCCCAGTAGCTAAGACTGACGGTTACTCCTAGTACCGCGGCATACGTTTAGCTGTCATTCGTTGACTTCGGCCCGGTAGCTACGACTAACCGGGGTGTAGCACATGGTATTGGTTCGGGATGATGTCCGATGCGCAAGTAAGGTATGAAAGAACGAATGAACGAATGAAGAAGATAATAATGAGATTATCTATGTGTACGTATGATGTGTGATCATGTAAAAGTACGAACGGTTTTATATGAAAGTAAAGTATGTTTATTTATAAAACTAGAACTCACTCAGCAACGCTGACTTTGATGTGTTCCAGTTGGCAGGTAGTGATTGCTGAGGATGGCACGGGGACTACTCAGCTCTTTTGAGATGGCATTCTTTTGATAATGTTTTTGCATTGTAATGCGAACAATCTATTTTTGTAATGAATGTTGTATTAGTTTGCAAAAGCATTTACATGGAAATGAAAGTTTGTTTTAGTTTTCCGCTGCGATTTATTAAATACTAATGTAATTTATATGTTTTATGTGCGATGAGAACCTAGCTATAAGTGTCCCGGGAACGGGGCCTTACAAAGCCCCCGACTTTCTATGGTAATGGCAATGCTGCCGTTCACCGCTGGGTGAGGGAGATGGAGGCAGTCTTGGAGATCAGTGAGTGCGCGAAGACCAGAAGGTGAAGTACGCAACTCACTATTTTGTTGATTCAGCGTTATGTTGGGGACAATATTGTCCATGCTGAGGGTGCCAGAGCCATCGAGAGAATGCGATGGAAGGAATTTAAGCAATTGGTGATAGAGGAATTCTGTCCTCATAGGGAACTTGATAAAATTGAGAGGGAGTTCTAGCAACTTGAAGCAGGAACCATGACCCAACGCAGCAGTACACCACTAAATTCAACGAGATGGCAAGGCTTGTGTTGGATGAGGTGACGCCGGTGTCAAGGAAGATTAGAGGTACATCCAGAGACTGTCGGCTGACATTCGCACGCACGTGATTGCTGCTCAGCCAGGCACATTTCGATCGGTGGTTGATTTGGCGGGTAGATTGTATGATGAGCGAGAGGAAACTGTGGTGGAGGTGAAGAAGAAGAATGGGGATGGTAAGAACTGGAATAGGAAAGGGTTGGACGTGGTGGTTCACTCCAAACAACAGAAGATGAAGGTGTACGACCCTGGGTGTCGTCAAGATCGGGGCGAAATAAGTGTGGTACTTGTGGAAGGGAGCATACCGGTGAGTGCAGGATAGGAATGAATGTATGCTTCAGATGTGGCAAGCCTGGCCACATCTCTAGAGACTATAGGGTGCTGAAGTGCTATAACTGTGGCGGGGAGGCCACGCGACCAAAGACTGTAAGAAGCCAGAGCGGAGAGCTCTGGGCGAAGAAGAAGTCGGAGGAAGTAGGGCAGAGGGCAAGTGCTAGAGCTTACACTATGACCCGGGAGGAAGCCAGAGCTGATCCGATGTCGTGTCAGGTATGTTTCTAGTAAACCAAATTGTGCCTCTATATTGTTTGATTCCGGTGCTAGTAGGAGTTTTATTTCCCCTACTTTCTATGCTAAGTTGCCTATTAGTAGTAGAAATGTCCGTGAACCATTCGATGTAGAAACCTCTTGGTAAGTCCACTAGAATTACTGATGTGATAAAGGACTGTGCTATAGAACTAGAAGGACATAGGTTTGCTGCTAGGTTACATGTGATGCCCCTAAGTGGATTTGATGTAGTACTAGGGATGGACTAGTTAGCAAACTATGAAGCAAACATTGTATGTTGCAAGAAGATGATTCGATTAGTTGCGCCTGATGGGAGTTTGGTTACGATTTATGGAGATCGCGTTACTACGATCCTGAAGGTGATTTCAATGGCGGGGTGGCGGAAAGTGCATGAAACGTGGATGTAGTGCCACTGGCATACGTAAAAGATAGGATGCGTCGGTACCGCAATTATCTGAGGTACCAGTGGTGTGCAACTTTCCGGACGTATTCCGGAAGACTTACCCGGCGTGCCACGGATCGCGAGATTGAGTTCCAAATTGATTTGATACCCGGTGCTCAACCCGTTGCCAAAGCACCGTATCGATTAGCTCCGACTGAGATGAAAGAACTCATGAGCCAATTGCAGGAGTTGATGGATAAGGGATTCATTCGAGATATCTCCCCGTGGGGTGCTTCAGTATTGTTTGTAAGGAAAAAGGATGAAAGTATGCGAATGTGCATCGACTACCGAAAGCTAAACAAGTTGACGGTGAAGAATTGGTACCCGTTACCAAGGATTGATGACTTGTTTGACGAGCTCCAAGGTGCCAGTTGGTTCTCGAGAATAGACCTACGGTCTGGCTATCATCAATTGAAGGTGAAGGAACAAGACATTCCTAAGATAGCTTTCTATACGTGTTATGGACACTACGAGTTCCTCGTTATGTCTTCTGGTCTAACTAATGCGCCAGCTACCTTTATGGATTGATGAATCGAGTTTGCCGGCCGATGTTGGATAGATCAGTGATTGTGTTCATTGATGATATCCTGATCTACTCGAAGAGCGAAGAAGAGCATGTTGGTCACATTCGAGAGGTGTTAGAGACATTAAGAAGGGAGAAGTTGTATGCCAAATTCTCCAAGTGCGCGTTCTGGTTGCGCGAAGTTCAATTCTTAGGTCACATGGTAAATCCCGAGGGGATATGGTAGACCCAACAAAGGCGGAGGCGGTGATGTAATGGAAGTCTCCAAAGACGCCATCCGAGATTCGTAGTTTCTTGGGTTTGGCAGGCTACTATAGAAGATTCATCCCACTACTTTTCCAAGATCGCTTCTCCACTGACCAAGTTGACTCGAAAGGATGTAAAGTTTATATGGGGTCAAGCTCAAGAGAAGGCGTTCGATGAACTGAAGGTGAGGTTGACTCAAGCTCCTGTCTTGTCATTACCCGAAGGAAGCGAGGATTTGGTCATTTATTCGGATGCTTCCTACTCAGGGTTGGGGTGTGTGTTAATGCAGAGAGGGAAGGTTATAGCCTATGCATCCCGACAATTGAAGGTTCATGAGGTCACTTATCCTACTAATGACTTGGAGCTAGCAGCCGTGGTCTTTGCGCTAAAGATTTGGAGGCACTACTTTTATGAAATGAAGTGCACCATTTTCACTGACCACAAGAGCTTGAAGTACTTCTTCGAGCAAAAAGATCTAAACATGAGACAAAGACAATGGTTGGAGCTTATAAAGGACTATGATTGTGAGATCCATTACCATCCGGGCAAGGCTAATGTAGTGGCTGATGCTCTTAGTCGGAAAGAGAGGCCCGAGCCGATTCCGGTGAAAGCTTATCAACTAATCATGAACTGTAATGTGATGAAGCAAGTTAAAGAGTTTCAAGATGAGGCATTGCAAGGAATCATCTTAACTCAGAAAGAATGAGAGGTCTGGTTGGGGAATTGAATGAAAACACCCTTGGTGTTAAAACCCGATTTGGACGGGTGTGGGTTCCTTGTTTTGGGGATCTACGGGCAAAAATTATGGATGAAGCTCACAAGGCTCGATACTCCATTCATCCTAGTGCCACAAAAATGTATCAAGATATGAAGAAAGATTATTGGTGGTCGAGTATGAAGCGCGACGTGGTGGAGTATGTGAGTAAGTTCCTTACTTGCTTACAGGTGAAGGCCGAGCATCAGAAGCCGTATGGGTAGATTCAACCTTTAGATATACCGGAATGGAAATGGGAGCACATCACCATGGATATTGTTACGAAGCTGATGCATACTCCAAAAGGGTACGATGCCATATGGGTGATTGTTGACCGTTTGACGAAGAATGCTCACTTCTTACCGATCCGTGAGACATATTCATACGAGAGGTTGGCGGATCTATTCATCAAGGAAATTGTAACTCGTCACGGTGTGCCAGTGTCTATTGTATCTGATTATGACACCCGATTTACATCCAAATTCTGGAAGAAATTTCACCATGCCATGGGGACGAGGTTACATATTAGCACGGCTTATCATCCCCAGACTGATGGTCAGTCAGAAAGGACCATTCAGACACTGGAAAACATGCTTCGGGCATATGTGATTGATTTTGGGGGAAGTTGGGATGACCACTTACCGTAGCTGAATTCTCATACAACAACAGCTATCATGCCAGCATTGGTATGCCACCCTATGAGATGCTATACGGTAGGAGATGCAGAACACCTATTTGTTGGGGTGATATTGGTCAGAAAGAATTGGGGAGCGTCGCAGTAATCAAGGCTACGACTGAAAAGCTTGAGAAGATTAAAGTCTTCATGAAGGCAACCAAAGATAGACAGAAGTCGTATGCCGATAAACGACGCAGATCGATCGAGTTCCAGGTGGGTGACCGAGTTATTTTGAAAGTCTCACCTTCGAAGGGTATTATCCGATTCAAGAAGCGGGGCAAGTTGAGCCCAAGGTATATAGGCCCTTTTCGAATCATTGCTCGAGTAGGAGAGGTGGCCTATAGATTGGAGTTACTAGATGAGTTAAGTGGAATTCACACGACATTTCATGTATCTCATCTGAGAAAGTGCTTAGCTGATGAAGACATGATTGTTCCATTGGAGGATATCGAAGTAGACGACAGGCTCAACTATGTGGAGCAACCAGTGGCAATCATCGATCGTAAAGAGAAGATGTTGAGGAATAAAGTGGTTCCTCTTGTTCGTGTACAATGGAAGCACAGGAAGGGATCTGAGTCTACGTGGGAGACCGAAGAAGAAATGAGACAGCATTACCCACAACTATTTAAGGAATAATAGGTTTTGGGGACGAAACCTATATAAGGAGGGTGGACTTGTAACACCCGGTTATTTTTTTAAAACAAAGACAAGAAACGAAGAATAAAAGAATGAAAAGCAATAAAGCCCAAGTAGAGGGACTAAAAGTGTCCAAAAGGACAAAATCTTTGAAAAGTTGGTGTAAAGGTGGGCATGGCCACCCACGCTCTTTTCACATCATTTTTTCATCTGGATTAGAGAGAGAGAGCAGAAACTTCGGGTTTGAAGAAGAAGAAGAACAAGAGGATTGAATTCAAGGTAAGAATTCGGGAATTTTAAGTGTTCATTTTGGGTTTTGTCTCGGTTATATGCTTATGTGCTCATGTGTTTATGTGTGTTCGTGTGTGTGTGTTTGGTGGGTTCTTAGGTGTTTGAAATCACTTGCATACGGGTTAGAACGAAGATACACCCAAAGTTGCACCAGGTGAGTTTCTAGACCCCGGTTTTACTTGTTTTAAACTCTTCTTGGGACTGAAAATGTATTTAAACGATTTTTCAATGTTTATGTATGTATACCCGTATGTATTATGCATGTTGATGATGTTTCTTAGATGCTTATAAGTTGTTCATGCTTAGAATAGCTTTGATAAACTTAGAACAAATAGGCTTGATGTTTAGTTTCGAAATTATCCTAGAAACATGCTAAATAGAAGGTTCATGTGCCTAAATAAGGCCCATGCACCTAGAAATGCCTTAAAAATGTTAAGTGTAACTCATGTGCCTGAACAGTGGTTCATGCACCTAGAAATTTATAAGCAGATAACTAAGTGTAGGGCCATGCGCCCCAATAGTATCCATGCACCTGGAATAGCTCATCTGCCTAAGTGTTGAAAAGGTTAAGTGTTGGCTGATGCGCCTGCATAGTGATAAAACGCCCAAACAGGGCCCATGCGCCCAAATAGTTTCAAAGCGCCTAAACACTTAGAATTTATTACAAAATTTTTGGGAGTCTATGCTTTTAGGGTTTTGACCGAGGTTTGACTAAGGCTTATAAATGCTTGGTTTCATGCATGATTATGATTGCCTCATGATCTTTATTACTATTATTATTATTATTATTAGTATGTGACTTTACGTGGTGTGTTTATTATCGTAACATAAAGTATTAATAATAATAAAGTGAAAGAGTAATAAAGAAGAGAAGTGGAACTTAATTTAAAATGTTAACAAGTCTTGCAAGCTTATAGGACGGACACGACCATGAGGTCGTTAGCTCAACTATGATGCGAGTTAGCTACCCTCAGATGCGCACGGGGCCAGTCAATTGAGATTGGCGGACCTTTGCAGCATACCCTAGGTGTCTAAGCCAGCCTTGTATACAGTATGTAGAGCCCCTTGTGGGAACAGAGGGCCCAGGACCATTTCCCCCATGCACATAGTTTAGGGTATTGCTCATTGGTCCACATAGATAGTGAAAGATAAAGATAAAAGAGTACAGAGTAAACAAGGCATACAGTAAAGAGAAAAATCATTACCTGATTGTATAGTTAATGCGTGCTCATATATAAAAAGATGAAGTTTTCACAAAAAGAGTATTTTCATATGTATACCTTACACAAAGTATTTTATTACTTTTAAAACTAGAACTCACTCAGCAAAGTTGACTTTTATACATTTTCAGTTGGCAGGTAAATATTGCTGAGAATGGCACGAGGGTGAAGCTACTCGGCAGGGAAAGGCTGACATCCATTCATACTTGTTATTGTTGTTGTTTTGTAATGCAATTAAACAATTCTTTTGTAATCGGTTAAATAATAGTGTATTGCTCAACAACAATGTTTTAATGAAATGAATGGTTTTTGGTAAAATAATTCCGCTACTTAAGCTTGTAAATTTATAATGTTTAACGTATTTAATGTTGTGAATGACCAACTGTGAGGTCTCCGGGAACGGGGCCTTACACCGCTATACTTCCACGCGTTCAATTCTTTGTCACGACATGCTAGAATATCAATTATTGGGCTCGTTTTTCGAGAATATCTACGAAATTGGTATTTTAATTGTAGACAGATTGCAGGTAATATTTTATAGGAACCAACCATACAATCTTTTATATTTTTATTAAAAATATTAACATATAAATTTTGTAGGTGATTTGGCGTATAGTCTTACAAAATGGGCCAAAAATAAAATAACAAGAATTACAAAAAGAGCAACATGGATAGTGACCGGAATCGATGATTACACATTTGAGGTTACAAACGGAGGCAAAAAAGGTTTGGTTGATTTGTGGAACAGATTATGTAGTTGTAGACAATGGGAACTTTGTGGTAATGCGATTGTTGTTTGAAAGTTTATAAATATAACTGGTTGTAGTAATTAGGCTTTAAACTATTTTAGTAACGATATATACAAGGCTACATATGAAGAGTCGATAAAACCTATATCAACACAATTTGAGTGGGAGATACCTTCTGATTTTGTGTTTGTGTAGCCACTACTAATGAATAAAATCCAAGCTTGTAGAGTGCGAGAAAATAACCGCATACTGTCACGTGGGGAGGTAGTTAAACAAGTTATATGCAGTAGAGTTGTACACAAATTCATAACCACGACCAATGCAGAGCCCTACTGCCATCACAGGTTTACTCAAACATAAGGGCATATAGAAGCAATAATCTATCAACCAACTAGAAGATTTTAGTGAATAAGTCTTTGCCGCAACTAACCAACCATCACAATATGGGTTTTGATTTGAATAAAACTTAATGATGAAATGATTTTGATTTTTATTAAAACATATTTTTATTAAGGTTTTATGTTGGTAATATTATTGGAATAAAAAAATGATATTTGAATGATAATTGCATTCTCTCCCTATAAATATGACAATGTAAATGTTGATACATGTGTACCTTGATTCTGATCTTAATGTAATATGTCTTTATTGTCTTACACATATGTAATAGTTGGGTACTTAATGAAATGCAAATGTTTGGTTGTGTTTATAATGTTCAATATTTATTTAATGAGTTGTTTAACGCTTATCGAATTGATTATATAGGTTTGTGGTTGTTTGAACTAATATAAATAATGTAATGATAATGAATACATTCAAACTTAGCAATATGAAGTTATCATGCGAATGGCCCATGCTAATGGACCATACGCATGAATAACTTCATGAGAATGACTCAGTCGCATGACTAAACCAGGAGACTGGATCAGTCGTATGATATAATATGAGATTGACTCAGTCGCACGACTGAACACTCAGTCGTGCGAATGGATCAACCGCATGGATCAATCGCACGACTGAACCACGCTAATGGTTCAGTCGCCCGGATGAGCAACCCTAACCTATAAATACCACCTAATTCGTGGAAAAACGTAAGCATTGAATACACTTCGACTCCAGACGTACCCTAGCCGTCCAGAGACCTCTAAGAACCTGTTCCAAGTTCATAGATCGCAGTAGATCAATTCCTAATCGTTCTTAACGTTTAGATTCAATACATAATTTTTTCTATGTGCGTTCTCACTGATTGGATCACTAATCAAATAGGATTCCACACTATTTAATTCGGTATACATGTTAATGAGTTAGTATTTCGTTCAATACACTATCCTAACAAGTGGTATCAGAGCTTTGGCTCTTGATTACGTGTGATTCAATCGTTTTTGATACAAAAATTATGTTTTTTCACTAAACACGCAATCTTTTTGTGTCAAACGGTGTCTTAAACGTCTCCTGGTCATAAAGTTCAGTTTCTCCGGCATACGACCATTAGGATTAGTGAAAATTCGAGTTTTTGCGGCCAAAACACGTTAAACCTACGAATTTTAAAAATCCAGCAGCTTCAGTCGCACGACTGGACACATTCGCATCCCTCATACGCACGATTGGACTCATTCGTACCTCCATTTGTACCACTGAGCAGTCTATTCGCATTGTTCAACCACACTTGTTCATTCGCCCGACTGAGCCATCCGCATTAGTTTGGTCGCACGATTGAACCAACCGCATTGTTCAATCGCCCGAATAGACCAATCGCACACCTCCATTTGTACTAACAAAACAGTTTGGTTTAAATTTAAAGTTTATAGCAATGGAGGACTAATACTCAGCATTCACAGCAGGGAGAGACTCATGTATTCAGAACTTACTACTACTAGAGAATGAAGTGGGGAATCATAATGGACCCCCAAAGCTTATCACGTTAGACAAGTACCCACAATGGAAGCAACATTTCGAGATCTACTTAAATGGAGTAGATCCCAATCCGTGGGAATCTATAGAGACGGGGTACAACATGCCAGTTGGAGCTGATGGTGTCAAACTCACACTTGGTGGCATGACTGATGGACAAAAGGTCAAATACAATGCTGAAAAGAAAGTCTATGCTTTGCTTACACAGTCAATTCCGAAAGATATTTTCCATCAATTCTCGAACTATACACAAGCAAAGAAACTATGGGATGCATTGGAGAAAAGGTATGACAGAAACACATCATTGAAGGCCATAAAGGCTAAGGCTCAAAAGAAGGAGTTTGACAACTTCTCCTCGATGGGAAAAGAAATCCTAGATGATGTGATCGATAGGTTCTACCACTTGATTAGTGAGATGCACACTCATGGTGTAACGACGTCAATGGAGGACAAAGAGTCTAACTTTGCAGATGGGTTGCCGGAGAAATGGGTTTCATTTGTCTCCAACTTCAGACAGAATGGTATGCTAACGAAGTTAGATATCAATGACTTCATTCTGAAACTTAGAGAGGAAGAGCTGAGAATGAAGTATAGAGCACAAAAGTCTTCCTATGATCAGAACCCAGCCCTATACAATGCGACTCTACAAGCCAAAACATCTGGAGCACCTCTTCAGACAGCTTTTGTATCAAGCTCGTCTGGCCCTTCTCAAGCCTCTACTTCAGGATAGGAGGGTCGTCTGGTACCCAATACATTGTACCTAAAGCCAATTCAGCAAAACTAAAGATCGAGAATTTCGGTAATGTGACAGTTGAGGTGGCTAAAGAGCACATGGATCTTTTAGCTGCAGTAGTCCACTCTTATGATGGACTAATTGCTGGAAAGATAGGGAACTGCCATCTAGCTGATGAGGATTACGAGCAGGTGGACGAGACGGAGCTGGAACGGATGGATATCATGTGGGCCTTAGCAAGTGTTGTTCGACGTGCTAAGAAGTTTGTCAAGAAGACCGAACAAAACTTGGCTGCAACTAAGGACACAACCTTTGGCTTCGACAAGACAAAGGTGACCTGTCTCAACTGTGGTGAGAAGGGACACTTCAAACGGGAGTGTGTGAAGCCCAAGAAGACTTGAAATAGGAACCCTTTCTCATCCTTTAATCGTCAGGATAAAGCCACTAGCAGTCCTACTTCATCAGGCAAGGATCCTAAAGCCTTAACTGCTCACGATGATGAAGGACAGGACTGGAGCTTTCGGTTTGTCTCACCGGGAGAATCCAACATCGCTAGTGTGGTGGATATAAATGACGATTCAGCTAGTGAAGGCGATATTGCAGTGGAACTTGCGATGTCCAATACTGATGAAACTGCATCGGTGGTCAACTACCTGCCTGAAGAAGGAATAACTACAACAACGTCTGAATCACCAGAACCAAAAACACCAGACTCTGCTCTAATGGCTGATTCATCTGCACCTCCTCAGGTAAGTACTACTGACCAACTTTTTGATAATCATGCTTGCTCTGATTATAACAAATTTAGGGAAAGCATAGATTTAAAATTTGCTAGGTTACTAGACCATAATGATAGCCTAGTAAAGGACTTGCAACTATGCACTGAAGCAAATAGAGTATTAAATCAAAATGAGCACGGTTACAAAGAGAAGATTGACCTTTTGAACAAACAGCTTAGGGAAACAGAAGTAGTTTCCTTTAACCAAGCTAATGACATTAGGTACTATCTTAACTCCCTAGAAGACATTAAGAAGCAAAAGGAAGTTTTAGAAGTAGAAGTTAATTTTTAAAGCAAAAGTTGCACAATTGGACAAGTTCATCACATATTGTCCAACACTTAGTGAGAGAACGTAATAATGGGGAGGGATTGGATATAACGTGGTTCCATCACCACTTGAGACCTTGATGAACACTAAAAGTAACCAATCAATAATAATCTAATCAAGGATCAGGTGGTGTCCACTCCTCTTGTAAGTGATCCATATTCCACAAGTAAATTAAATGAATCTGGAACTAAACAAAAGGAGGCCACGTCAAAGGAAAAAGGCAAAATGCCTTGTGTTAACCTAGAAAAAGAGTTTGAAAAGGTTAATATAAATTTTGATTCAAACAAAGTCAAATCTGAACATAAAAAGAACATTAATGTTAACCAATCACGTGCCTCATGTCAAAGTTCAGGTAAATAAAATGGAAAAGATGTAAAACAAGGTAAAGCAATAAAATTTGTAAAACCGGACTATACATCTAACCAAGAATTGTCTCAGTCCAAACAGAGTAAGGTCACACGTGTGACATACACTTCTCCACAAAAACAGTTAAATCGTAAAGTTGAAAGCAGGTCATGCTACAACTGTGGAGAGTATGGACACATTATGTCTAATTGTCCATACTATCATACACCAAAGAGAAAGGTAGAACTTCAGGATCCAAAACCTAGCTCTTCTAAGAGGAACTCAGTGACGCCACCTAGAAGGGCTAGCGAACCTAAAATTCAACCCATTAGCCAGTTATCTGTTTATCACAAACAGGCCTTACATAAAACTGGCCTATGGAAAGAGAAATCAATCTCTCTGTCTGATAATGAGAACAAGAAGACATCTGAACTTCCCTCACCATCTACAGGTCAATGGGTTGAGTTTATGATGTGTGATGCCTCTGGGAAACCCAAGCCAGTAAAGGCTTGGGTCCCTAACCTGAACTAATGTTTTCAATTGACTGCGCAGGGTGTTCACTATAGTGCTGAAACCAATATGTGGATTGTCGATAGCGGAGCATCCAGGCACATGACAGGGAACAGGGCTCTCTTATCAAACAACAAACAAATAAAAGGAGGCCATGTTCATTTGATGGAAACAAAGGTTTGTATATTACAGTTCAAGGGGAAATGGGTAATCAAAAAGTGAAGTTTGACAAGGTAAACTACGTTCAACAACTTCAAAATAACTTGCTTTCGGTTTCCCAAATATGTGATAATGGATTTAAAGTAGTATTTGATAACAAGAAGTGCTATGTCCTGAAAAAGGACTATGTGATCCCGGAGGACCAAGTATTAATGTCTGCGTCAAGATATAATGACTTGTATGTCTTGGACCTATCAAAGGCCTCCACAACGAATTGTCAAGTTTAGTTCTTCTTGTCAAAAGCTACTGAGAAGGATTCCATCTCCTGGTATAGGAGAATGGGACACATTAATCCACGGAAGATGAATCACTTGATCCATAATGATCTAGTGAGAGGAGTTAACATCAAAAACTTCCAACTTTCGGATTTCTGTGTGGCATGCAAGAAGGGCAAACAGACGAAGAGGTCTCATAAGGAAAAGAAAGTTCATTCAATCGAACTTCCTCTTGAACTTCTTCACATGGATCTGTTTGGTCCAGTCAGTACAAGAAGCATCGTAGGCGACTTGTACTGCTATGTAGTTACAGATAACTACTCAAGATTCTCTTGGGTGATGTTTCTGAAATCCAAATCAGAAACATTTGAGTCATTCAAAGAATTAGTAACTACATTGGAGTCCCTCTACAAGCTGAAGGTTCATCAAGTGCGCTCAAACAACGGAACCGAGTTCAAGAATCAATGAATGGAGGTTTACTGCAAGGAAAAGGGAATTGTGCATCAGTTCACCTCTACCTACACTCCTCAGATGAACGGCGTTGCTGAAAGGAAAAATCGCAGCTTGATAGAGACGGCACGGACAATGCTAGCAGACTCGAAACTGCATATCCAATTCAGGAACGAGGCAGTTCAAATGCATGTCACACGTTGAATCGATTTCTGATAGTTAAACGCCATGGAACGACATGTTACGAGTTACTATAGCGACGTAAACCAAATCTAGAGTATCTCGAGCCATTTGGCGCCCCGTGTACCCTACTGAAGAAGACTCAGGAGGGAAAATTCAGTGAGAAGGCTGATGAAGGTATATTTCTAGGATACAACATACCAAACAAGAGAGTTTCCAACAACTCAACGGGTCATGTAGAAGTGTGGTGTAACATAGATGTTCAAAGATACACTACACCACCTGCTGGAAAAGGACCCGCCTTCTTTTTCGACAATGATGGATTCTTCAAATCCTTCAACATCCTACTCTCCACTTCTAATGACGAGTTGGCAACCAAGATGATGTATGATGTCTTGAACCCCCTGACTCCAGATTCAACATTATCTGGTCCACAAGGTAGCTCATCCAACAACTCAGGGGGAGCACTTGAAGATAGTGACTCATTCTCTGGTGAAGAAGTTGTGGAGAATAATCAGAACAACCAGGAGGAATAGGTTCCTACTACTGCAAGTCCAGAAGCATCTGAAATTGATGCCTCTGAGTCTTCGGAACCTCAGACTCCTACTGCCTCGAATACTGAACCAAATGTTCATAATCTTGATTCTGAGGTAGTTGTTCCAACCACTCCTGGATCACGCCTAATGTCTATCATCCTTTGGATAATGTTATTGGGGATGTGAGGTCAGGAGTTCAGACCAGAAATCAGCTGTACTCAGCTGATTATGCCTCGCTGATGGAAAAGGGATACCTTCATGATGGTGAAGAAGTTGTGGAGAATAATCAGAACAACCAGGAGGAATAGGTTCCTACTACTGCAAGTCCAGAAGCATCTGAAATTGATGCCTCTGAGTCTTCAGAACCTCAGACTCCTACTACCTCGAATACTGAACCAAATGTTCATAATCTTGATTCTGAGGTAGTTGTTCCAACCACTCCTGGATCACGCCTAATGTCTATCATCCTTTGGATAATGTCATTGGGGATGTGAGGTCAGGAGTTCAGACTAGAAATCAGCGGTACTCAGCTGATTATGCCTCGCTGATGGAAAAGGGATACCTTCATGATGGTGCATATCGTTTCTTTGTGTCTTTGAACCAAAGTATGTTAGTGAAGCCCTGAATGATGAGGCATGGGTGAGTGCCATGCAAGAAGAACTTCTTCAATTCAAGAAGTTAGGTGTACGGACTCTGGTGAATAGACCTCAAGGTGCTAAGGTCATTGGCACCAAATGGGTCTTGAAATGCAAGAAAGATGATGAAGGTGTGATCATCAGAAACAAGGCTCGACTTGTTGTTCAAGGATTTTGACGAGTCGAGGGCATAGAATACAATGAAGTGTTTGCCCCCATGGCAAGAATGGAAGCAATCCGTATCTTCCTCGCCTACGCATGATACATGAAGATTAAAGTTTATCAACTTGATATGAAGAGTGCATTCCTTCATGGTGAAATCCGAGAGACAGTGTACGTTAGTCAACCAGAGGGATTTGAGGATTCATATCACCGGGACAGAGTTTACAAACTCGACAAGGCTTTATATGGGCTTCATCAAACTCCCAGAGCCTTGTATGAGAAACTCTCGACTCATCTTGTGAAAAACGGTTTTCACAAAGGGGTCTTGACTGCACACTATTCATTAAAAAAAGGATGGTGATTTACAGCTGGTCCAAATTTATGTAGATGACATAATCTTTGGTTCAAAGAACGAAGATCTATGTATAGAGTTTGAATCAATAATTAAAGCTGAGTTTGAAATGAGTGCAATAGAAGAGATGAAATTCTTTCTCGGATTACAGGTGGATCAGACACCAAAAGGGATCTTCCTACATCAGACTAAGTATGTAAGAGATATCTTAGTCGGTTTGACATGGAGAATGCTTCTGCAGCTGGAACTCCACTTGCTACAAACCATGATGTAGCACCCGACGAGAAAGGTGATCTGGTCGACGCCTCCATGTACCGAGGAATGATTGGATCTCTCATGTACCACGCTGCCACAAGACCTGATATCATGTACATTACATGTTTATGTTCAAGATATCAGGCAAAGCCAAAAGTCAACCATCTAATAGGGGTCAAAAGGATATTCCGTTATCTAAAGGGTACACCAACACTTGGGTTGTGGTATCCTCATGATGATGACTTTGAGCTTACGGCGTATAGTGACTCGGATTACGGAGGCTGCAAGATGAACAACAAGTCTACATCAGCATGATGTCAATTCTTTGGGAGAAGATTAGTGACCTGGTAGTGTAAGAAGCAGACCTCGGTTGCTTTGTCAATCTACGAAGCTGAATATGTTGTTGCTATAAGTTGCTGTTCACAAATCATATGGATTCCATAGCAAATGCGGGATTACGGTTTGAAATACTCTTCTACTCCTATTTTTGTTGATAACTCTGCTGCAATTGCAGTAACAAAAAATCTGGTCCAACATCCTAAGACCAAACACATCGGAATAAAATATCACTTTATACGTGACTGTTTTGAAAAGAACCTAATCGATGTGGTTAAAATAAACACTGATTTTCAACGCGCTGACCTCTATACAAAGGCTTTTGACAAACCACGTTTTTTATAGTTGTTAAAGGTCAATGGCGTTAAAAAGAAAAGTGGTGTAATTTCTGAAGATGACCATGTGTAGTCCGATGCGTATCGTAAATTTTCCTTTTTATTTTATTTTATTTTATTTACCTCATTTATTGTTTGAATTAAACTGATGTTATCTTCTCGCCTATTAAAATCCTCAAACCGCAACTCGTTTACGATTTCAGAATTTTAGGGGGAGAATAGGTTAATAGGTTTATGTTAACAACAATAAAAAAAATAATAATAATAATAATATAATAATAATAATAAAATAATAATAATAATAAAATAATAAAATAAAAAAACGAGGGAGAAGGAGAGGCCTGATAGAAATTAGATCGTATGTCTGATACCGATTCAATAACTATGGAAAGTGATAGTACATAGAAACAAATCAATTGGGACTTTAAAAGTTTAAATTGAATAAGATGCCAAATTCAAAGTATAAGTCTGTGTAGTCTGAGCAATATAAAAGAAAAAATGATAGTAAAACTGGTTACTACTAAGGTAACACAAAGAAAGTAGACCTAGAGGTTGCTAGACCATAGATGATATGTCGGTAGATTCAACACAATAGATGATTAGACCTTGTTGGTGATCTCAAGATCAAACTAAGTTGTTCAACTGACTGTGGGTTCTCATCTTATCACTGGTTAACACAATCAACATAATTCCAATAAGGGGTGACAAGCAAATAAACGCCACAAATTGCGGATGACCATAAATAGAGCAAAGAACGAAAAATGAAAAATAATGCTATCAAGCTAATAACTTATGTTGTTGGTGCGTTATGTGCAAAAAAAATAAAGATGCTCTAACAAGAAGATAGGTTGTGTGCCTCTCTGCTGTGCGATGGCACTGACCTGAGGATAAGCATAACCTAGATATTCTAGATATCATTGTTGTTTGCTGCCTCTCTGCAGTGCGATGGCACTGATCTGAGGCTTGGCTTCTCTTTGAAATCTCTAAGAATAGTTTCTTCTTGTCAAAATACCCATAGACCGCTCAAAAAACTCCTGAGAAATGTTGATTACCACATAAGTGTGAGATCCACAAATCTTGGTTGAAATAATTCAACCTTAAACTATCACCAATCCGTGTTAAAAGTCTGTATATGGATTTAAGAGGACGAGTATACTGACAATTATCGTGGCTATAATTCTTGAAAGTCAAAATCAATATGGGGATCTAATAGTACTAGTATGATTTCCTAAATTTGCTAACGACTCCTAGATGAAAAACAAGAATAGAGCATCAAAAGGTTTGGATAACATGTCCCAAATGATTTGAATATCCTGTATGATTCCAAATTGAATTGGTCCATGTATGGTCAAAATGAATTGAAGCTGCCTTTTCAGGAAATGAATTCCTTATATTTATATCTTAGGATTTAACCCTCACAAAAATCACAAAACATGTCTTAGTTTTGAATTTCAGTTCTTATTTCTTTTATTCTATTTAAATTTTGTCAAGTTAGTTTGTTAATCATCGGACTATGTCATGGAATTCAATAAAGGATTTTAATCACCTAAAAGGGTCACGTCTGAGGTGACCACACGTGTTTTCAAATGTAAATGGGTCATATTTGAGGTGACAAATTAGTTTTAAAAGGATCACGTCTGAGGTGATCAAAAGTTTTCAAGTTAAAAGGATCATGTCTGAGATGATCGAGTGCTTAAAACGTATTATTCAATATAGTAAAGGGTGTAAAATGTAAAATGGTCATAAAATCAAAAACCATGATTCATTCGCATGACTTGACCATGGGTATGGACCATTCGTACGATTGGAGGATACGAATGTGCCCAATCGCACGATTAACCCACACGTATGGGACATACGTGCGATTGGACCATTAGTATGAGTAAAATCACACAATTAGATGACTAAAATGTGCTAATCGCATGGATGAAGGTGACCGAATGACACAGTCACACGACTAACTTCTAGTCGCACGACTGAAGGTGACTGTAACACCCGGTTATTTCTTAGAAGAAAAGAAAGAATAAGAATTTAAGAATAAAGAAAGGAAATGTCAATGAACCCAGGTTGAGGGGTTAAAAATGTAAAAAGGACAAAAATACATAAAAAGTTGGTGAAAAGGTGGGCATGGCCGCCCACCCTCCCTTCAGATCACTCTTTCACTTCGGTTTTAGAGAGAGAGAAAGGAAGAGAGCAGAACTTCGGGTTTTGAAGAGGAAGAAAAGAAGGAATCGAATTCAAGGTTTTTATGTGTTTATGACGGGTTTTATCCCGATTATATGCTTATGTGCTTATGTGTTTGTGTATGTGCTCGGGTGTGTGTGTTTGGTGGTGTTTTTAGGTATTTGAACTTAGTTGCAAAAGGGTTAGAAAGGAAGAAACACCCAAGTTGCATCAAGTGAGTTCTAGACCCTACTTTCTACTTTTTATAAGCATCTTTGGGGCTGAAAATGTATTAAAATGATTTTCAAATGTTTATGTATGTATACCCGTATGTATTATGTATGTTTGGGTGTTGATTCTTGAATGCTTATAGGTTGTTCATGTTTAGAATAGCCATATTAAGTTTTGAACAAATGGGTTTGATGATTGGGTTTGAAAACATACTAGAAACATGTTACACAGAAGGTTCATGCGCCTAGATAAGGCTCATGCGCCTGAAATGCCATAGAAGGTTTTAAGTATAACCCATGCGCCTGAACAGTGGTCCATGCACCTAGAAATATTAGTCGGACGGCTAAGTGTAGGGCCATGCACCCCAATAGTGCCCATGCGCCCAAGTGGCTCATGCGCCTAAGTATCCATGCGTTCGAATAACCCATGCGCCTAAGTGTTCATACACCCGAATAGTGCCCATGCGCCTGAATAGTTCATGCGCCTAAGTGATAAAATGATTAAGTGTTGGCTGATTCGGCTACATAGTGATGAAACGCCCAAACAGGGCTCATGCGCCCAAATAGTGTCAAAGCGCCTAGACACTTAAAAATATTTACAGAATTTTTGGGAGTCTGTGCTTTTAGGGTTTTGACCAAGCTTGACTAGGGCTTATTTATGATGATGTTCCATGCATGATTATGATTGTTCCTTATTATTATTATTATTACTTATAGTATGTGACTTTACGTGGTATGTTTATTATCGTAACGTAAAGTATTTTGTAATAATAAAGAGAAAGAGCAATAAAGAAAAGAAGAGGAACATTAATAAAATGTTAACAAGTCTTGCAAGCTTACGGAGGTACACGACCATGTTGTCGTTAGCTCAACTGTGCTGCGGGTTAGCTACCCTATTATGCACACAGGGCCAGTCAATTGAGATTGGCAGGACCTTTGCAGGGTGTCCTGGGTTATTGGTTCGGCCTTGTATACAGTTACAGAACCCTTTCGAGGAATATAGATGACCCTTTCGAGGGATATAGATGACCCTTTTTAAGGGATAGATGGCCCATCACCAGTTTTCCACCGCGCATATAGTTTGGGGTATTAATCATGGGTCCATACAAAAAGTGAAAGATAAGATAAAAGATTACAGAACATACAAGGCATACAGTAAAGAGAACGAACAATATCTGTTCATATAGTTAATGCATGCTCGCATATACAGTACAGAGTTGTATTTTACAGAAAGAGTATTTTCATATACAACATAAATAAAGTATTTTATTACTTTTAAAACTAGAACAAACTCAGCAACGCTGAATTTTATACATTTTCAGTTGGCAGGTCATTATTGTTGAGGATGGCACGAGGGTGAAGCTACTCGGTAGGGAAAGATCGACATCTATTCGTATTTCTTATTGTTGTTGTTTTATAATGCAATTAAACAGTTATTTTGTAATCGATTAAACATTGTGTATTGCTTAACAACAGTCTTTTAATGAAATGAATGGTTTTTGTTAAAATGATTCCGCTGCTTAAGTTGTAAATTTATAATGTTTTAACCCATTTAATGCTTGAATGACCAACTGTGAGGTCTCCGGGACTGTGCTAGTCGCACGACGGATCTTTAGTCGCATGAATCAACTATGCGACTGGGCTCAGTCGCACGACTCAAGTAAACCCTAGAATAAATAGAGGGGGAGTCGGTCGCAGTCGTTCATCATTCTCAAATCGCCCCTAAATCACACGAAGCACTGTTACTCTGCCCAATTTTTATTTGATCCTTCCAGACCATTGATTGTTGTGTACTGACGATTTCTATTGACTATACAGGTATAAGGCGGTGCAATCTAGGAAAATGTCCATCGATTCATGCCCAAATCGACTGAATTCAACCCTAAAAAGAACCGAGACATAGTTTTAACTAAAAAAACTAATAAAACTAAGTCCACTGTGAAATTGAAGGTTGTTATGTGTTATGTTGGTAAAATGAAAGCCTAATGAGCCAAACCACAACTTCTAACATTAATTTTGCTCAAAATTCGATTTTGAATTAAACAGTAAGTCTGTCATGCGAATGGACAACCTGATGAACTTCAGTCGCACGACTGAGCAAGGCGAATGGCTAAACCGCACGACTGAACCATGCGTCTGAGTTCAGTCGCACGACTATACCATGCGTATGAGTTCAGTCACACGACTGGTGTAAACGCATGAGATAGCATACATATGAGTCTAGTCGCATGTTCAATCGTACGTGTATGGTTATTCGCACGACTAGATCTCAGTCGCATTGCCCATTCACACGACTAGATCTCAGTCGCACAGTCTCATTCGCACCATAGAACAGAAAAATTTCAAGTTCAAATGATTCAATTTATTACTCATTGACAAATACTATGTTTATATTCATTGTGTAACAGATGGCTAGTCGTTGGACTATGAGCACCAAGCACAACATCTGTGTTCATCTAGATCTGACCTCAAGGAATGCTTCAGACTTCTCTGGCATTATTACCTTCCTATGGAGATAGAGGATATTCCGTGCCATCTCGACTCCGTGCACTCCATACCGCTCGATTCAGCAGGCCTTTTGGGAAGGCGCAGTTATTGACAGGACCTCAGAGTCCACCAGATCAGGAGTTCTATCTTTGGTCAGCCCATAGAGATCACCGAGGGAGATCTAAGGACAGTAGTAGATTTTGGGGATGCTGTTGACTATCCCATTCGACTACACCCCTTACTGTTCAAGGATGTTTCATGCGAGCTAAGTACTCTGGGGACCTCAGCACAGGGGTGCTCAACAAGAGCAACCTGTGCCCCCAGTTCAAGTACCTCGCACATGTGCTTCTGAAGTGCATAGCTTCTCGGAAGGGAGGCTTTGACGAGCTCTCAGACTAGATGCAGAACGCTTACGCGGCGTTGGTGATGAACCACCCATTCAGCTTCTCTAAGATGATCTTCGCCTATCTGGTGGAGAACATTAAGGGGAAGGGAAGGATGGGTTCTGCATGTACTCTCAACTCATCGAGATGATTATCGATCAGAAACTATCGTCGCTGCCTAAGGAAAAGGAGGACGCTGTAGTACTTGAGGTGATGGACGACACCACACTGGGTCGTATGAAGGTTTATATGGGGAATCAGGTTAAGCCCCTTGTGAAGAGATTGTTTGGGCATCTGGCCCAGGAGGATTATGTGGCGCCAAGGAGGCATAAATGGTGCCATGCAGACAGTGATTCTGATGTTGAGCAACTTGTGCTCCCGGATGATGATTCTGACGATGATGATAGCGGTGATGAGGGAGATGCAGGGCCCACCCAATTGAGGGCACCCAGTGCTGATATAGCATCTCTAGCACCCACCCAAGGGGGACAGAGACTACTGGTTTCCATCAGGATTTCAGACCTGATGAGGAGGAGGAGTCGGACAAGGAGTCGTTGACTCGAATGGTGGGCAGCAAGGTAGTTGCCACCAAACGAGGGCTTAGGGTGGTTGGTGAACGCCAGGGAGGGTCTGGGGATAGTATGACTGACCCAACCTACACCCTAGATCAGCCCAGTATCCAAGGGGGAGCATCCACGTCGAGGGGTTCGAGGAAGAAACAGATGGCTCAGCCCCACGGTATGAAGAAGAGGAGGAGAAGAATGACCTTTATCACCACCACTCCACCTACCATCACTACCACCATTCCACCCACCACCACTGCTACCACACCACCTGCCACAACCTTACACACCACTACCACATCCACTCCACCACCACCTTCATCTATACCACCCCCAATCTTCACTCATCCACCACCACCTTCATCTATACCACCCCTAATCTTCACTACTACCACCACCACCACTAGCCACCCAGCAGGACCGTCATCTTTCACTTCCTGTCCATCTAGATCACCTCTACCTCCCAGTGGGATAGAGGAACAGCTCTCAGCACTGAACCGCATGGTGCTGAGGCTATTAGTAGCCGATGACGAGAAGACTGCCCAGAATCGTCAGCTAGTAGATCTTACTGTTGCACAATCTCAGCAATATCTCAGCAGGCTCAGCTGATTGAGCAGTGGCCCAACAGATTGCTGCACAGAGCTCAGAGATGTCCCAACTCCAGGAGCAACATGTCCACTCAGCCAAAAGGATAGAGGAGTTCAAGACTACCAACAAGACCATCTTGCTGAGGCTCAAAGGATCAAAAGAGGAACCACTAAAGATCAGAGATGGAGATGGAGATGATGGTGATGATGATGACAGTGATAATGATGATGATGATGATGATAATGGTGATGATCAAGAGGATGAGACTGATGCTAGTGATGATGCTGATGACGATGTCGATGATGATGATGATGCGTCTGTTGCGGGTGCCACATCTGCGAGTGAAAGGAGGACAAAGAAATCTCAAGACCAAGATGCCTCCACATCCGCCCCTTAAGCAGAAGAGCATATGATACAAGACAAGAGTAATTTATAGTTATTTATGTTATTTAAAATCATGTGTAACTGAATATTGAATCAAATTAATGTATATAATGTTTATATTATGTTTAATGTGTTTCTGCTCTGATTATTAACTAATGATTGATGTGTTACATGTCTAAATCAAGCAAATCCAAATTTTCAGAGGGACGAATACGACTTTGCTCTCCTTCAGCAGGTCAAGACTCAACTAACCATGATTCTTGATCTGCAAGGGATTGTTAGGAGATCAGTGAGTTACACCTCTGAAGAAAGGGAAATAATTCATGATCTTACTGATGAAGAACTAGCAGAAATGTTCAAGCTTAATCTCGATGAGATTGTCAAGGACGCTCCAAATTTTGAAGAAACCAGTGACGACTAGCTGAACGACATTGATGAAATAGAGATCGAGGACGTCACTGCAGAGCACTATCCCGAGTATGCTGACAAAGAGGGAAATGTGGTCCCCAATCTGGGTGATTCCCTGGTCAGTGATACATTTTGAGATGTTAGATAAGATGGAGCAAGAGTCCGAGAAGGTTGAAGAACAAGCCTAAGCCTCAAACACCGATGTTGATATTAGAAAGGCTGAATGGGCTGCATGTTTTGAGGAGATTCGAGCCCAACGCGATGCTACTAAACCGAATGCTACACCAAGCTCTACAAGTGAAGAAACATCACAAGGTGTGAGGAAAGATTATTGTGTGGGCCTATTTTGATGATCTTAATGTATACACGGTAAAGAGAGTGAAGGGTATTGAGTACTTTAGATTCCCGCATGATCTAAAGTCTCTACATGGTTTTGAGCTCAACCAGCTGGCTAAAAGGAAGCTATTATACGCTGACCCGAGAAAGATGTCAGGCTGGTTTGAGGCTGCATTGAAGAAAGAGTACCACACTAGGTGGGTCAACTTCTAACCTCAACAACCTACGAGGTATATCAGACGGTCTAAAGTTGATCCCATAACTAGAAAGCCAAAAATAGTGCTGAAGTGGAGTCCTCCACGCACAATGTCAAGAATCCCTCTCTAGGGAAATGCCACAAGACTTCACTCCACACTTTAAGTGGTTGTACTATGATTGGAGAACAGGTGAGGCGGTCATAGTTCAAAACAAAAAGGGCAAAATGGATACTATCAGGGTATTTGACCCGATGTGGCTTACCAACTTGTCAGCTAAAGATGTCTACACTCTATACGAGTGGACACTGTTCTATGACACGTAGGATATTGTACAAGCCCTCCAATTTCAAAATGTGATACGGCTCGGCTTTGCATTTGAATTACATGCAGGAGTCACAAGAGAGGAGAAGTACATGAAGTACGAGAAGGTTATGAAGAAGGTAAGACAATAAATGAATCTAGGTCCAAGGGGGACTTTGTTGATACATTTGTTCCTTGATTCTGATCTTAATGTAATATGTCTTTATTGTCTTACACATATGTAGTAGTTAGGTACTTAATGAAATGCAAATGTTTGGTTGTGTTTATAAATTTCATTAATGAGTTGTTTAACGCTTATCAATTTGATATATAGGTCTGTGGTTATTTGAACTAATATAAATAATGTAATGATAATGAATACATTCAAACTTAGTAATATGAAGTTATCATGCGAATGGCTCATGCTAATGGACCATACACATGAACAACTTCATATGAATGACTCAGTCGCACGACTGAACCAAGAGACTGGATCAGTCGTATGATTATAACATGAGATTGACTCAGTCACACGACTGAACACTCAGTCGTGCGAATGGATCAATGGTATGGCTCAATCGCACGACTGAACCACGCTAATGATTCAGTCGCCCGAATGAGCAACCCTAACCTATAAATACCACCTAATTCGTGGAAAAACATAAGCATTGAATACACTTCGACTCCAGACGTACCCTAGCCGTCCAGAGACCTCTAAGAACTTGTTCCAAGTTTATAGATCGCAGTATATCGATTCCTAATCATTCTTAACGTTTAAATTCAATATATAATTGTTTCTACATGTGTTCTCACTGATTGGATCGCCAATCAAATAGGATTCCGCACTATTTGATTTGGTATACACGTTAATGAGTTAGTATTTCGTTCAATACATGATCCTAACAGTAAACTAGATATTACATCCTACATTTTTTATCCCACAACAAATACTTCATTATACCTTTATCTACCTTTATCAACAAACACCCAATTTTTTCTTCATCCTACCATTATCCATCAATTCAAACTTATTACTCTACATTAAAAAAATTGGTATTCGTCTTTCATGTACGTCCTCCTCCAAAACATTCGTACAAATTGCAATACCAATATTAACATATCTACATAATACTGATCAAAATGGTTCTACCATCTTGTTCATATTTTTCTTATCTACATAATACTGATCACGTGATGATAAGTATAAAATGAACAATAAGAACTTCTATATTGAAGTGACTAAGATGTGTACTACAACTTACATCCTACTTGGCCCAATGTAATCAGCAAGCTTTGATTATGGGTTGTCTGCTCAAGATTGATAGGAGATATATTATGTGTTGACATGAAATAATGAAGATATGTTATACGTTGATAGGAAATAATGAAGACATGTTATGTGTTAAGAGTAAATAATGAAGACATGCTATGTGTTGAAAGAAAGTAATAAAGACATGTTATGTGTTGAACGAAATAATGAAAACATATTATGTGTTTACAGGAAAAAATGTATTGATTCTTTATATTTATTTTACTTTTTTTTAAATTTTTTATAACATATTAGTTGTAAATTTCATTTCTCTAACATTATTATTAAAATGAAAAATAAATACAAGACTGCTATAAACATCACTAACTTAAATCCTAAAATTTTATTCAACAACTTAGATTAACTTTATATTACAATGACAAGCACACAAAATAAAAAAAATATAAAAACTAATAAAACAAATTTTAATGTGGATGGGGTAAGGTACACCAAAAATACAACTAATGAGCCATGAAGCACCTACACAACTTACACGTCACTTTAAAATTTTCATCACAATCTATCAGTTTTTCTGTAACTAAATATTCCATCAACATACAAACGTAATTGCTTCATTACCCCTTAAGGCTTAGGGTGATGTAACATAATCTTTATTTTACTTCAATCCCATACGGTTTTTCTGGTTGTCCGATCTTTTTTCAAAATCGAATGTGTTCTAATAAAGCGCTAAAATACACAAACACTTTCATCAACACCGAATGAATCAATCAATTAATTTATCATCACCTATTTCTTCACCACCAAAAATCTCCAATTTTGTTGTAACACGAAGAAGCACCATTCTTCACTCTGAATACAAAAAGGAAGGTATACATAATCAACATCTAAAAAAGAGGGATATGGGTTGAACTTTCAATAAGCAAATGAAATAGCATACTTGCCAAACAAATCAGTTAAGAAGTCAAAAAATTATGGAGGTAGTATAGTCCAACGCATATAGTACAATCCATCTTTATATAGCTTTTTATGTCTCCAATTAATCATTCTTAACACCTAACGTTCAACATGATGTATAAAAATACATTTACTAATACAAGTATAGAAAATTATATTAATAATGTGTAGAAAAACTTACCATTGTGATTAAATAATCATTATGTCTATAACCTAATAAAATACCCCAAACATCCTTGTCAAGTTTTATGGTTATTAAAAAGATAGCCAAATAACAAAAAAGGGCCATCCCGCTTATTATATATTTCATAACATCTTTTGACCATTTTTCTAATTCATTATTTGGAATGACCCATCTACATACAGTAAATTTATTAGTTTGTGCACCCAGGTTTTGAACATCCGAAGTTGAAGATTTAGATTGATTCTTTGGACGTCTCCATTTACTCATGATCCAAGTTAATAATTTATAAGCGAGTTGAGAAAAGTATTGATCTTCATCTATAGATTTATGAAATGAGAAATAAGATAAATTTGATGGTGGGTGAAGTATAAATGAAGTGTCTAGTTATACATGTAGACATATAAAGGAAAAGTTTATTTAATTTTTAAAATATAATAAATTTGTTTTTTAAAATAATCATAATATAACTATTTTAATTCTTTATTTTAATCTTTGATATGACAGAAGATTCTTTAAACATAGTATATAAGTTGGTATTGGGAGTTATATATTTTTATCGGTTAAAATAAAATGTCATCTAACAGAAGAAACAAGTGAAACCGAATAAATGAAAGACAAATGAAAGGGTCATGTTCTAATCCACCGGTTATTGTTGATTTCAATTCAAACCCTGTAGAGCACCTTCATTTTGGTCATTCTAATCAGTTTTCGAATGTTATCGGGTTTTTCCCCAATGGAGTTGCATCTTTCTGTAGGGTATCTTGTATGGGTCTTACGATACTTGATAGAGATTTTTGGGGTACCCATATAGGTTATTTTGGAAATGGTTTTATTCAATGTATTGTAAGTTTAAAAACACATTTTCACATTATGTTATTGAATTTCATATAATAATGATAATAATTTTTTACAGCATGTTCGTGCTTGGACAAACAGAATTTTAGCTTGGCGGATAAATAAGATTCAGGTGAGATATCGGGCCTGAATCGTTGGACGATTCTTTCGTATGAGTTTGTGAAACTAATATTTCAAGGATCAACCGATGCAAACAAATATGGCAATGGCCTGAACGAGTTATATCCTCAATTGTTGGAGGTTGTACTGTAAAAAATAAATTTATTTTTACTTTTAAAAATAAAATTAAGGATCTATTTATCATTAATACATGACAACAATGAAAACTGGTTTATTTTTTAGAGTTCTATGGACATGCTATAACTTAAAATATTTATTCCATATAAATCTTGTTCAAATATTTATTTTATAAGGTTTTTAAAATGTATATCATATTTTGAATTATTGGGGCGATAAAAAGTTCTTCACTTAGAAATGTCTGAAGAAACTGTTTGGCCTTATAATGGTGGTCACATTGGCCGAGATTCAGTAGTAGTCATTTGTATGTTATTACGTAGGTTGGTTCAAAACAGGTCATTAACATGGGAATAAGGAAATCTGCAAGGTATTTTTCTTAGATATAGACGTTTTATGGATGATGAGTTATACACAATGCGTATAATGTAATATCGTATTTTATAAAATATTTTATTATTTTATCAAAATATCATACAAGAATTATTATTTTATATATAGGAATAGATAAATATAACATAGTTACAATAAAAAAAATTATACAACATGTTTACAATATCTTCTTGATATGATTATGTTTATAACGAATGTTTGATATTTCTTGACTTGCAATAATCTTGATCTCAATAACATCTGAAAAAATTAATTTCAAGATATGAAAATTTTTATTTAATTATAATTATTCTAACTATGCGACATTGAGAATATAATTAAATTTTAAAAATTATAAAACATTTAAATTACTAGTTTTGAAATTCCGCTTATTTAAAGAGGGTAGTATATAAACGAAAAATTTTAACGGATTGAAATCTATTTCAACTTAAATAAATAATTACCGATATTTACTTTTGGTTTCTTATATAACTTTTCTAATGTAGGAAAAGAAAACAAAAAAATTGTCATGTAATCTTTTTGATTTTTGTGAGGTAGGTAAAAGAATTATAATTTAATAACATAAAGAGATTTAGGATAGGGAGTTATGAAGAAAAAAATCATAGTTTTGAGAGAGGAAGATAGTATCTGTTTGTGAAAATGTAGTTATGTGAATGTGTTGGTACGATGATGTTAGTGTTATATTTATAGTGAAAAAATATATCAATAAATTTTTTTATTAACACTAATTATTACAATACAAAATACATACAATTTATTCAACTTTACATGTCTTGTGCAATTAAGATTAATTAGCGAACCAAAACTCCAATTCAAATTTGACATGACAAAAAGATCAAAGCATGAATATTTTATGACATATATTAGTACTCCAATAATTCATTTTATTTCCACTAACGACATTTTTTGTTCACCAAATCAGAAGTTTTGATTTTAATTTTCTTTTGAAGCTCGATAGATTAATGCACAAAAGCAAGAGAACAAAAATACGATATCTTATTTAAAATAATTACATCTAAACCATTTTTATGCATTTTGGTAAATTTTACCCACCATATTTTACTTTTTATTGCATCTTATGTGTTCTCAATAAAAGAATGATACAATTGTGAAAGCAATATTGTTGAAATAGGTGTTTGACATGCCACTAAATAACAAAGAACATTGCAAAAAGAAGTTCAAAAAACAAATGGATCATAGATTACTTTACAATTCAATTTTTTTTGGTGTTTGAGATGAGAAATTGGAAACAATAATTAAAATTTTAATATAATAGAACCTACTAAGAGAGTAAGGAGCTGTTTGATGGCGCTGACCGAGTAAGATATCACTGAATCAGAAGCTGACCTAGTAAGAGGTTCTGACTGAGTCTGCATATGACTGAAACTTAGATCTTTGATTAAGTATCTGACTCACTATGCTAAATGATAAAAATAACCATATTGCCCCGTTGATTAAACGAGTTTGAATTATACATACCCATATACATACACATATACATACCCATATACATACACACATACTCACCCATATACATGCACATATACAAACCCATATACATACACATATACATACTTATATACATACACAACTACATACCCATATACATACACATATACATACCCATATACATACACATCCACATACCCATATACATACCCATATACATACACATATACATACCCATATACATACACATCTACATACACATAAATCTACATACACATATACATACACAATATACACATATACATACACATCTACATACCCATATACATACACATCTACATACCCATATACATACACATCTACATACCCATATACATATACATATATATTCATAAAGGAATGATGATTACCACAGGTATGTAGAACTTGGTGCTCGGTTAGGCTCGCGAACTTGGTGCTCGGTTAGAGCTCGCGAACTCGGTGTTCGGTTAGGGCTCGCGAACTTAGTGCTCGGTTAGGGCCGATCGAGAGCGCGGAGGGGATCGGTTAGGGCTCAGTCGGGAGGGGATGAAGCCGATCGAGAGCTCAGGGGGAGGAGAGGTGGCCGATCGAGAGCGGGGGGGAGGGGATGAAGGCGACCGAGAGCTTAGGGGGAGGGGAGGTGGCCGATTGAGAGCCCGGGGGAGGGGATGAAGCGACCGAGAGCTCAGGGGGAGGAAGGGGCACCGATCGGGGAAGGGAGAGTGGGTCAGCAACTTGTTTTTTCAAGTCTGGGTCAGACCATATGACCCGGTCAGATGTTCCATTCGCGTATCAAACGGGCTGACCCGCTGACCGAGTCATAGGGTCAAACCAAAACAAACAACCCCTAAGTGATGAAATCCCATTATAATTATAATTACCTAAGATAGTAGGGTGGATATTTACTAAAATTTCCTTTAAATATAAATAAATAAATAAAGTATCTAATATATATATATATATATATATATATATATATAATATATATATAATATATATATATATATATATATTCAAACATAGGTAGATATGAAAACCCCAACCTAGAAAGCAATTTTAGACCGGGTTAGCGTCACCTATTATGTGTCGAGTCGGATTCTTAGGCTCAACACCATATTCAACATTTAGTTATGTGTCATAATGAGTACAAAGCGGTACAAGAAGATTAGACTCTTGGATAACATTAAATAGAAGATTAGACTCTTGGATAACGTTAAATAGCTACCAATCATTTCGACATGCCCTTGACCTAACTTGATTAATACAGAAAATGAATTTGTGAACATCGTATTATAAACATTAAAATAAGTTTAAAAAATATTTATAATATTATAGGGAAAGAGATAAAATAAGAATGATTTTAATTCTAAAAGTGTAAGAAAACCTATCAAGTATCAACTTTTTTAATCAACGGTTAAAATCAAATTATAGGAAAAAAGTTTGATAGAATGGTATTTTTGGAATGGTCACTTTCGTTATATTTTTTCAAGTTACCCATTTTTTAAAACATTCATAACTTTTATATATATCATTACTTTTTTACAGAAATTACATCATAAATCGATCGCTTTTTAATTTTAAAACAAGTATAATATCATTATATAGAAAGATAATAAGTTTTGTTAGGTTTTTCAACTCATACGAACTCTGCTCGTAGTTATGTGTATAATGCAATATATATTTTTATTCTTATGTTAGTTATTGTTTTTATAGAAACAGTATTGTGTTTTTTTAAATGATGAATTTTAAAAGTACATAATATTGTAATGACATTGTCGTGTAATTCTAAGTGATAAAAAACAATGATAAATCAAACAACTAACAAATATAAATTATTAAAAACAATAATAAAAAACATAAAATGGTATAAAACATAAAATGCAATCATAAAATGTATTATTGTGATTTGTGTTCGTCATTGTGTTATCCCGATACTATTAGTTTTGAAAAAAAACACGAGTGATATAACATTATTACGTACTTATAATTGTAAAACATAATAATAAGATAACAACATTTTGTATAATCTATAACAAATAATAACAAAAGTAACATGAAATAAACCAAAACATAAAGCAAAATAATGACTACATATAACAAATGATGAAAAATATATGACCAAGTGAGCTAACATTTCACATAATAACATTACGTATTAGACATAATGACGTAATGTATTTGACACTGTGATCAGACTACTATCCCTTTAAAAAATTAATGGACATACGTCAAACTTAGAATACTCTTATATTGTTTAGATTAAATATCATTTTACTATAATTCTATGCTTCAAATAGTACTAATATGGAGTTGTATTCTTGTGACTAAAGGGCTTATAGTGTTGGTTACTATTTATAGTAACTACTAAACGTATATATGCATGAAACCATACCTTGCTTGTTGAATCTTCATTTGAACTTCCCCTACTAGCTAAAATGTCATCTACTATCACCCTTAGTTGCATAGTTGCAGCTACCATCTTGATTAGTTGAAACTATTATCAGTCAATCCACCGAAGACATGCAACACGTATATCAGTCACAAATCATCAATCTGGATGATCAAACATAAGAATCTCGGTTTACATAACTCTATCCATAGACTACATTTGATATTTATCTCTACCAATATTAGATATGACCTTTTCTTTGCTATATAGACATGCCACTAGAATAATTAAAAGGGGTTGGCACCGTTGAAACCCTGAAGCACTATCGTATGCATCGGATCAAGCCCCTATCGCTACTACCATCTTCTTCTTACTACTTCTCATTCTATATCACTCAATATGAATTCTCTCTCTCTCTCTCTTATGAGTTACTATAGACCCAAGATGGTAAATTTATTATGTGTGTGTGTGTATATATATATATATATATATATTATATATATATATATATATATATATATATGTATGTATATGTATATATATATATGTATGTATATGTATATAGATATGTATATATGTATATCTACATATATGTATGTATGTATATATATACATATACATATACATATATATAGACATATATATATATATATATTATATATATATATATATATATATATATATATATATATATATATTTTTGTGTGTGTACTTAATAACTAATTGGAAAAACTTGTGAGTTGTCGCGGAGGTGTTCAATTTCATAAGACTTTCTTTTCACGAAATCAAAATTGGTATACACCCCATAGAAAATTAGAGTACAAAAGCTTATTTAGCGTACAAAAGCTTATAAAAATGAGGATGTTAAAATGGCAATTAAAGAAGTTTATAAAACATATAATTTAAAGACTATAAAATAAAAAAACCTATAATAAAAGGAAACAATGAAGAACATTTGATGATTTGTTTATTTGTACTACAATGGCTTATATATTATCACACATAACTTAGATTTGAATAAAATTTACATCGAAACATAAAATATATTAAGCACTTCACAATAGTACATTTGGATTTTTGTAGACATATAGTTTAAAAGTTATAAAAGAAAAAAATAAAAATAATTATGGGATTGTCACTTCTCAAAATCTTGATGGCCAAAATAGAAATAATATAATAAAGATATAGGGTTTAAATTGTAAATGCAATTAAAGGTGGAGTGTATACTATAACCATGTGAGGCATATTATAAACTCATGGGGGCTAAACTATAAGTTTACTAAGTCATGACCTAAAAAGCTTGTACAGGTGATTATGGCACAATGAATATTGTCATTGATCTTTAAATTGTTCTCTATATATGTATGTATATTGTAAGGCTACGATCCGGGAGTTTTCATAGTTGATCGTTCGTAACATAAAACATTTATATTTATAATTAGCAATAGAAATTGTAGTTACTCATTTAAATAAAGCTCATCTTAAAGAAACATTAAAATTTATTAAAAAATCAAAATTGTTATCATGTGTTCAAGTTAGAGTTGTTGGGTGAGTTCAAGTTTCATATATATAATTAAAATAACTTTTCATTGTTTAACATTTTTAAGCAAACATTTATACATACACGTATCATTTCTTTCATTCATGTCTTATCGTGCTTATTAACTTTTCTTTCATTTACTCCTTTCATTCTACTTTTTTTGGATCCACTTAACTATCCGTCGATAAGTAGTAACTATAGATCCCTAAAGTCATTTGTTCTAAACAAGTGCAAGTCCCTGTACTCATAGCAATTAACAACATATTATGTCAATGCCCTTGATAGTAACAGTCACGTCTGATACGCTTATCATAAGTTGAGACTATGGAATGCAACTCCATTTCCATAGTCATACTTGCAAGACTTTTCATTTGCATTTAGCCTATTTATCTACACTACTATATAACATATTAGAAAAATAAGATGATAATTTCATTCAAAGTTTAATACACCTATACAATATTTTATGCATAGAGTAAAAGTGTTTTATGCAATATTTCCACTTTTGCCACTATTTAATTAACTTCATCGAATTATTGTATTATTTAATACATATTATTAATACATTACTTAATAATATGATATTATTTAATTCACTTCATTAAATTTTATTTTATTTATAATAATATAAATTGACATTTAAATTTATAGTAACTAATCTTATTTTTAAAACTAAATATATTTAAATTAAGTATTATTTTATTTAATTACTTATATTTATACTACTATATAATACACCTCCTTGGATAGAGATATAATTTGGCCAAACACACAAGTTTTGAAGCAACATATACAAATGAGTAGAAAATATTTAAAAGCTGTAGAATAGAAAAATTTTAAGACATTTTAGTGGTGATATGGTAAATTTATCCATTAAATTTCATATACATTAACATTTTTGTCATTGTCTCTTTTATGTATTTAATAAACATTATTAATACATTATTTAAAAATATGATATTATTTATTTCACTTCATTGAAATTAATTTTATTTATGATAATACAAATTAACATTTAAATTTATATTTACCAATTATATTTCTATAACTAAATACTATTTAAATTAAATATTTAAGTATATAACTTATATATATATATATATATATATATATCATTATATTGTAAAAAGTAAATTTTTCTAGGGGCATACTATGAGTTTAATAACTTTAATATTTATTTATATCTTTTATGATAAAATTTAAAGGAAAATAGAATGATACTTTTACATATGTATTAAGACACCCATATGAAAAATCATGCTTAAATTTTTAAAAATTAACCATTGTATTATATTTGTGCTATTACAATAAAGTATAACATATAAAACTTATAAAACAAATGCTAAAACATATACATGTCACCAAACAAAGCCATCATTTATTTTCAATGTCGTTCATTATTGCGATTGAGCACTAAGCCCTTTCCCCTTTCCCTTGCTGCTTGTTAAGAGCTCAATAACAATCGTGATGGTTATTTATGGTGACAATTTCTCCATTAACTTTCTCTGGTCTACGAAAATCTTTACCAAAAGTTACATTAGATAATCATAAAACACTAACTTACATTTATAAAATGAAATTCCCTCGTAAAATCTAAGTAATAGGTGATTTCCCATCAAAAATAACAAACATGATTGTACTAATCTTGTTGGGATAATACACTTGCCTTAAAGACTTTACTAATATATGTAATTGTTTTCTTTCATTCATTTTTTTAATAATTATATTTTGTTATTTTAATGAATTTCATAACGAACTGAGCTAATACAGACTAAAATTGAATTCCCATAAAATCGTGCAACATCTGTACCGCCGCAACGCGTGAGCATTTCCACTAGTTATTTCATTACGTTTCACTTTGTCATTTTTCATTGTCTTTTACTTCATTACATAATGCTTACTTTGTTATTACATAATACTATGCAAATATCAAATAATTTTTTTGTAAGGCCCTGTTCCCGGAAACCTCACAGTTGTTCAATCATAGCAATTAAAAAACATTACAATTAAACAAGCTTAAGCAGCGGAAATAATTTATCAAAAGCCATTCACTTGATTTAAAACACTGTTGTTAAGCAATAGATCATCATTGACTGTTCACAAAAGACTTGTTTATATGCATTACAAAACAACAGCAACACAGAGTATAAATGAACGTCAGACTTTCCCCACCGAGTAGCTCAATCCTCGTGCCATCCTCAACATTAATTACCTGCCAACTGAAAATGTATGAAAGTCAATGTTGCTGAGTGAGCTCTAGTTTATAAGTAATAAAATACTTTCTATATGTAATATACAACTCTGTACTGTATATGCGAGCACGCATCAACTATATGAACAAATATTGTTCGTTCTCTTTACTATAGGCCTTGTCTGTTCTATAAACTTTTATCTTTATGTTTCAGTTTCTGTATGGACCAGTGAGCAATACCCCAACTATATGCGCGATGGAAAACGGGTGATGGGCCATCTATATCCCTCGAAAGGGTCAACTATATCCCCCGAAAGGGTCAACTGTATCCCTCGAAAGGGTCAACTATATCCCTCGAAAGGGTCAACTATATCCCTCGAAAGAGTTATGTGTACTATGTACAAGGCCAACCCAATCACCCAGGGCACGCTGCAAAGATTCTGCCAATCTCAATTGATTGACCATGTGTGCATAATAGGGTAGCTAACCCGCAACACAGTTGAGCTAACGACAACATGGTCGTGTACCTTTTGTAAGCTTGCAAGACTTGTTAACATTTTCATTAATGTTCCTCTTCTTTCTTTATTGCTCTTCCACTTTATTATTACAATATACTTTACGTTACGATAATAACATACCACGTAAAGTCACATACTATAAGTAATAATAATAATAATAATAATAGCAATAACAATAACAAGGAACAATCATAAGCAATCATATCATGCATGAAACAACATCATTAATAAGCCCTTAGTCAACCTCGGTTAATGCCCTAAGGCACAAACTCCCGGAAAAATTTTGTAAAAATTTCTAAGTCTTAGGCGCATGGGAACTATTTGGGTGCATGAGCCCTGTTCGGGCGCTTCATCACTATGTAGGCGCATCAACCAACACTTAAGCATTTTCACTTTAGGCGCATGAACTATTTAGGCGCATGGGCACTATTTGTGCGTATGAACACTTAGGCGCATGAGTAACTCAGGCGCATCGACACTTAGGCGCATGGGCCACTTGGGCGCATGGGCACTATTGGGGCGCATGGCCCTACACTTAGTCATTCGGCTACCATTTCTAGACGCATGGGCCACTGTTTAGGCGCATGGGCTATACTTTATCGTTTCTAAGGTAATCTTAGGTGCATGGGCTACTGTTTAGGCGCATGGATCACACTTGGTTCTTATTATGGCATTTTCAGGCGTATGAGCCTTATCTAGGCGCATGGACCTTCTGTTCGTCATGTTTCCTGTATGTTTTCAACCCAATCATCAAATCCATCTGTTCTAAGCTTAATGTGGCTATTCTAAACATGAATAACCTATAAGAATTCAAGAATCACATTCATTCATGCACAAAACATATGGGCATACATACTCAAACATTTGAAAACCTTTTACATACATTTTCAGCCCCAAAGATGTTTGAAAACAAGTAAAAACCAGGGTCTAGAACTCACCTAATGCAACTTGGGTGTTTCTTCCTTTCTAACCCGCTTGCAAATGAGTTCAAACACCTAAAAACAACACCACACACGCACACCCGAGCACAAACACAAACACATAAGTACATAAGCATGTAATTGGGATAAAACCTGTCATAAACATGTAAAAACCATGAATTCTTACCTTGAATTCATTCACTTCTTCTTCTTCTTCCACAAACAGAGAGTTCTCTTCTGCTTTCTCTCTCTAGAACCGAAGAAATGGTGATGTGAAGTGAGGGTGGGCGGCCATGCCCACCATTACACCAACTTTTCAAAGTTTTGTCCTTTTGGACACTTTTAGTCCCTCCACTTGGATCTTATAGCTTTTCTTTCTTTTATTCATTATCTCTTGTCTTTTAGAAAAATAACCGGGTGTTACAAGTCCATCCCCCTTATATAGGTTTCATCTCGAAAACCTGTTATTCCTCAAACAGACGAGGATAATGCTGTCTCATCTCCTCCTCGGTCTCCCATGTAGACTCGGACCCCTTCCTGTGCTTCCACTGTACACGCAAAAGATGAACCACTTTATTTCTCAGCCTCTTTTCTTTACGATCGATGATCACCACTGGTTGCTCCACATAATTGAGCTTCTCATCAACTTCAATGTCCTCCAATGGAACAATCATATCTTCATCGGCTAAGCACTTTCTCAAATGAGATACATGGAATGTCGGGTGAATTCCACTTAACTCATCTGGCAACTCCAATCTATAGGCCACCTCTCCTACACGAGCAATAATCCGGAAAGGGCCTATATACCTCGGGCTCAACTTGCCCCGCTTCCTGAATCGGATAATACCCTTCCAAGGTAAGACCTTCAACATAAGCCGGTCACCCACCTGGAACTCAATTGGTCTACGTCGTTTATCGGCATACGACTTCTGTCTATCTTTGGCTGCCTTCATGAAGGCCTTAATCTTTTCGAGCTTCTTAGTCATAGCCTCGATTACCTCGACGCTTCCCAACTCTTTTTGACCAATGTCACCCCAACAAACGGGTGTTCTGCATCTCCTACCGTATAGCATCTCGTATGGTGGCATACCAATGCTGGCATGATAACTATTTTTGTATGAGAATTCAGCTAACGTATAGATTACCTCGACGCTTCCCAACTCTTTCCGACTGACCATCAGTTTGGGGATGATAAGCCGTGCTAATATGTAACCTCGTCCCTATGGCGTCGTGGAATTTCTTCCAGAATTTAGATGTAAACCGGGTGTCGCGATCAGACACAATGGACACCAGTACACCATGATGAGTTACAATTTCCTTGATGAACAGGTCAGCCAACCTCTCGGATGAATATGTCTCACGGATCGGTAGGAAGTGGGCACTCTTCGTCAAGCGGTCAACAATCACCTATATGGCATCGTACCCCTTTGGAGTACGTGGTAGCTTTGTGATAAAGTCCATGGTGACGTGCTCCCACTTCCATTCCGGTATATCCAAAGGTTGGATCTTTCCATACGGCTTCCGATGTTCCGGCTTCACTTGCAAGCAAGTAAGGCACTTACTCACATACTCCGCCACATCACGTTTCATGCTCGGCCACATCACGTTTCATGCTCGGCCACCAATAATCTTTTTTCATGTCTTGATACATCTTTGTGGCACCAGGATGAATGGAGTATCGAGTCTTGTGAGCTTAATCCATAATCCTCACATGTAGATCCCCGAAACGAGGAATCCACACCCGTCCAAATTGAGTTTTAACACCAAGTGTGTTTTCACTCAATTCCCCAACCAGACCTCTCATTCTTTTAGAGTTTAGATGATCTTCTTTTAATGCCTCATCCTGAAACTCCTTCACTTTCTTTATTACATCAGAGGTTATGATTAGTTGGTATGCTTTCACCTGAATTGGCTCGGGCCTCTCCTTCCGGCTAAGAGCATCGGCCACCACGTTGGCTTTGCCTGGATGGTAATGGATTTCGCAATCATAATCCTTTATAAGCTCCAACCATCGCCTCTGCCGCATGTTCAAATCTTTTTGCTCAAAGAAATACTTCAACCTCTTGTGTTCCGTGAAAATGGTGCACTTTGTCCTGTACAGATAGTGCCTCCAAATCTTTAGTGCAAAGACCACGGCTGCTAGCTCCAGGTCATGAGTAGGGTAGTTGACCTCATGGACTTTCAATTTTCAGGATGCATAGGCTATAACCTTCCCTCTTTGTATTAATACGCACCCCAACCCTAAGTAAGAAGCATCTGAGTATACTACCAAATCCTCGCTTCCTTCGGGTAACGATAGGACAGGAGCTTGAGTCAACCTTACCTTTAACTCCTCGAACGCTTGTTCTTGAGCTTGACCCCACGTAAACTTTACATCCTTTCAGGTCAACTTGGTCAGTGGAGAAGCGATCTTGGAAAAGTCTTGAATGAACCTTCGATAATAACCGCCAACCCCAAGAAACGACGAATCTCGGAAGGCGTCCTCGGAGACTTCCATTGCATCACCGCCTCCACCTTAGCAGGGTCTACTAAAATCCCCTTTGGGTTTATATGTGACCCAAGAATTGAACTTCGCGTAACCAGAATGCGCATTTGGAGAATTTGGCATACAACTTCTCCCTTCTCAAGGTCTCTAACACCTCCTGAATATGATCAGCATGCTCCTCCTTGGTCCTTGAATAAATCGGGATATCATCAATAAACACAATCGCTGATTTATCTAACATTGGCCGACACACTCGATTTATCAAGTCCATAAAAGCAGCTAGCGCATTGGTCAGACCAAATGACATAACAAGGAATTCATAATGACCGTAGCGTGTGCGAAAAGATGTTTTAGGGATATCCTGCTCCTTTACCTTCAGCTGATGGTAACCAGATTGAAGATCTATCCTTGAAAACCAACTGGCACCTTGGAGCTGATCAAACAGATCATCTATCCTTGGTAGGGGGTATCGGTTCTTCACCGTTATCTTGTTCACCTCTTGGTAGTCAATACACATCCTCATACTACCGTCTTTCTTCTTCACGAATAGGACCGAGCACCCCAGGGAGAGATACTCGGTCTAATGACCCCTTATCGAGCAGCTCTTACAACTATTCCATGAGTTCTTTCATTTTATGGGAGCTAATCGATACGGTGCTTTGGCAACGGTTTGAGCATCGGGTATCAAGTCAATTTGGAACTCAATCTCTCGATCCGGTGGCACGCCGGGTAAGTCTTCCAGGAATATGTCCGGAAAGTCATGCACAACTGGTACATCAAATAGTTGCGGTGCTGGCGCTTCCACATCCTTTACGTAGGCCAAGTAGGCACTACATCCACACCTCATGCACTTTCCCGCCACCGCCATCGAAATCACTTTTGGAATCGTCGTGACGCGGTCTCCATACATCGTAACTAAACTCCCATCGGACGCAACTAATCGAATCATCTTCTTGCGACATACGATGTTTGCTTCATAGGTTGCTAACCAGTCCATCCCCAGTACTACATCAAATCCACCTAGGGGTATCATGTGTAACCTAGCAGCAAACTTATGGCCTTCTAGTTCTATGGCACAGTCCTCTATCACATCAGTAATTCTAGTGGACTTACCAATAACAGTTTCTACATTGAATGGTGCACTGACCTTTCTACTAATAACAGGCAACTTAGCGAAGGTAGTAGAAATAAAACTCCTACTACCACCAGAATCAAACAATATGGAGGCACAAGTTTGGTTCACCAGAACCATACCGGACACAACATCAGGATCAGCTCTAGCTTCCTCCAGGGTCATGGTGTAAGCTCTAGCACCTGCCCTCTGCCCTCCTTCCTCCGGTTTCTTCTTCTCTGCCCCGGAGCTTTCTGCCCTCGGCTTCTTACAGTCTTTAGTGATGTGGCCAGGCTGACCACACCTGAAGCATACGTTCATTCCCATTCGTCACTCACCAGTATGCTCCCTTCCACATTTGTCACACCTCCTTAACCCTAATCCAGATGTGAGCACACGTCGATCACCCAACTTTGCCACCTTCTTGTTTGGAGCAGTTCTACCACGTCCAAACTGTTTCCCATTCCAGTTCCGACTGCCACCATCCTTTTTATCCACCTCAGCCACCACCACCTCGTGCTCATTATATAGTCTGCCAGCCAAGTCAATTGCCAACCTGAAAGTACTCGGCCGGGCAGAAATCATATGCCTACGGATATCCGCCGGCAGCCCCTGAATGTATCTTTTAATCTTTTGTGACAATGGTGTCACTTGATCGGGCACCAATCGTGCCATTTCATTGAATTTGGTGGTGTATTGCTGGTGTGTCGTCGTTCCCGCCTCTAGCTGCAGGAAATCTCTTTCTACCGTGTTCATCTCTCTATGAGGACAAAATTCCTTGATCACTAGCTTCTTCAGTTCAGGCCATCTCATTTTTCCAATGGCCCTGCTACCCTCGGCTTGGACAATGTTGTCCCACCAGCACAAGTCCGAGCCCACAAAGGAGTGGGTAGCAAATTTCACCTTCTGATCCTCACGGCACTCACTGCTATCGAGACAGCCTCCATCTCCCTTACCCACCGGTGAGCAGCTGGCACATTGCCGTTTCCGTCAAAAGTATGGGGCTTGCATCTCATAAACACCCTATAGTTACAACCTCGAGTCGCCTTCGGCACAGCTCCTCTTCTTCCTCCTCCTCATCATTAGAGAGGACCGTCTCCGGCTCTTGTTGATCCCGTCCTCCCGAGGACCTATTTCTTTCCTTTCTTTCTCCATCCCTTACGGCCTTGATCACTTCGGTCACCACAGATGGTAGAATCATCTGCATGACCTGGTGAACCTCTTCCACTACAGCCTCCTTTACTGAGGCCCACATATTGGCGCTCTCGTCGCCACCCTCTGGATGAGGGGTCTCTGGTTCTTCATGAACTGCTTTCTCGACTCTGGGTCTCCCTCTCTTGGTCGCGGAGTAGCACCGTGACCTCCACCATGAGAGGCCTTTAAAGATCTACCTCTAGCCATCCTCTATAAGCACACTATAAGATTCAAACACTAACACGGTCATTCAAGGTAATACTCAATTTATGTCAAGTATAGTAAGTCCCTAATTATAGTGGCCAGTTGTGATTAGCCACTTACTTTACTCTTCATACCCCAAGCATCTCCTATCCTGACTTAATCAGTATCTAAATCTACTAAGAGAACATAATCAAATAGCATGCGCACATAATACCAGTTAATCATTAGGAAAAGACATACCTGATGGCACGTTTCCCGTTGGAGTGATTGAATATATCTAGGATGTATTATACTGCTTAAAAAATCATGTTTCATATTCACTAAAAGAAGATTTAACTTAGTTAAGTTCTCGTAAGTTTTGGGGTCAAGAATCTCATCCAAAATGCAAACGGTCGACGCATTGAGGATATTTGTGACGAGATCTCCTTGAACCGGTACCCCCTCAATAATCAAACGATTTCCACGTAAAATCGTCTCATTCGAACGCGACCTCTTCGTTATCATATCAAAGCTGCTTATTGCGCCTTCCTTGCTTGACAGTTTTCTTTCTTCTACAAAGAAAAAAAATCTAGATAGATCTTTGAAGGGGTCGTATGATTGATTGCTTATTCAACTACTCGGGCTGACATCCCTCCATTTGTCATATTTTCAGTTTAAGTTTAGGTTTTAAAAGTTTATTTAACCTAATTCTCTTAAACTTTGGCTCTGATACCAACTTGTAAGGCCCTGTTCCCGGAAACCTCACAGTTGGTCAATCATAGCAATTAAAATATTAAACATTATAATTAAACAAGCTTAAGCAGCGGAAATAATTATCAAAAGCCATTCACTTCATTTAAAACACTGTTGTGAAGCCATAGATCATCATTGACTATTCACAAAAGACTTGTTTATATGCATTACAAAACAACAGCAACACAGAGTACGAATGGATGTCAGACTTTCCCTATCGAGTAGCTCAATCCTCGTGCCATCCTCAGCATTAATTACCTGCCAACTGAAAATGTATGAAATTCAGCGTTGCTGAGTGAGCTCTAGTTTATAAGTAATAAAAATACTTTCTATATGTAATATATGAAAATACCCTTTTCTATAAAATACAACTTTGTACTGTATATGCGAGCACACATCAACTATATGAACAAATATTGTTCGTTCTCTTTACTGTAGGCCTTGTCTGTTCTATAAACTTTTATTCTTATGTTTCACTTTTTGTATGGACCAGTGAGCAATACCCCAACTATATGCGCGATGGAAAACGGGAGATGGGCCATCTATATCCCTCGAAAGGGTCAACTATATCCCCCGAAAGGGTCAACTGTATCCCTCGAAAGGGTCAATTGTATCCCTCGAAAGGGTCAACTATATCCCTCGAAAGGGTTCTATGTACTATGTACAAGGCCAACCCAATCATCCAGGGCACGCTGCAAAGGTCCTGCCAATCTCAATTGATTGACCTGTGTGCATAATAGGGTAGCTAACCCGCAGCACAGTTGAGCTAACGACAACATGGTCGTGTACCTCCTGTAAGCTTGCAAGATTTGTTAACATTTTCATTAATGTTCCTCTTCTTCTTTATTGCTATTTCACTTTATTATTACGATATACGTTACGTTACAATAATAACATACCATGTAAAGTCACATACTATAAGTAATAATAATAATAATAGCAATAACAATAAAAAGGAACAATCATAAGCAATCATATCATGCATGAAACAACATCATTAGTAAACTCTTAGTCAACCTCGGTCAAAACCCTAAGGCACAGACTCCCGGAAAAGTTTTGTAAAAATTTCTAAGTCTTAGGCGCATGGGAACTATTTGGGCGCATGAGCCTTGTTCGGGCACTTCATCACTATGTAGGCGCATCAGCCAACACTTAAGCATTTTCACTTTAGGCGCATGAACTATTCAGGCGCATGGGCACTATTTGTGCATATGAACACTTAGGCGCATGAGTAATTAAGGCGCATGGACACTTAGGCGCATGGACACTTAGGCGTATAGGGAACTTGGGCGCATGGGTACTATTGGGGCGCATGGCCCTACACTTAGTCGTTCGGCCACAATTTCTAGACGCATGGGCCACTGTTCAGGTGCATGGCTATACTTTATCGCTTCTTAGGTAATCTTAGGCGCATGGGCTACTGTTTGGGCGAATGGATCACACTTGGTTCTTACTATGGCATTTTCAGGCGCATGAGCCTTATCTAGGCGCATGGACCTTCTGCTCGTCATGTTTCTAGTATGTTTTCAACCCAATCATCAAATTAATTTGTTCTAAGCTTAATGTGCTATTCTAAACATGAATAACTTATAAGCATTCAAGAATCACATTCATTCATGCACAAAACATACGAGCATACATACTCAAACATTTGAAACCTTTTACATACATTTTCAGCCCGAAAGATGTTTGAAAACAAGTAAAAACCGGGGTCTAGAACTCACCTGATGCAACTTGGGTGTTTCTTCCTTTCTAACCCGCTTGCAAATGAGTTCAAACACGTAATACAACACAACACATGCACACCCGAGCACAAACACAACACATAAGTACATAAGCATGTAACCGGGATAAAACCCGTCATAAACATGTAAAAACCACGAATTGTTACCTTGAATTCGTTCACTTCTTCTTCTTCCACAAACCGGGAGTTCTCTTATGCTTTCTCTCTCTAGAACCGAAGAAATGGTGATGGTAAGTGAGGGTGGGCGGCCATGCCCACCTTCAAACCAACTTTTCAAAGTTTTGTCCCTTTGGACACTTTTGGTCCCTCCACTTGGACCTTATAGCTTTTCTTTCTTTTATTCATTATCTCTTGTCTTTTAGAAAATAACCGGGTATTATATTTTCTGATCTTTCTTCGAATAAATAAAAATCCTAATGACACGTGTCACTCTCCCAAGATTCCTCAACTTTTTTCACCCGCTTCTCTCTCCTATTAATATAAATTTTTTTAATTAGTTTTGTATTCTTTTGTTTTTTGTCTCTCTTCTATCAAATCATTTCTGAAATTTTTAGACAAATTGGTTTTTAGTAATCCAAATTATTGACTATTAAACAATATTAATAATAACTAACAATTTGACCAGTATTAATTGTGACTTTTGATTTTATTACTAATAATAGTCCGAGTTTAATCATTCGTTTACTTTATTAGTTTTTTATGATGTTTCATGTGGTGTGGTTCGTGACATGACGTATGATATGGTTATAATTTAAAAGATAATATATTACTAATTTAATTTTTTATTAAAGATCATTTTATGAAGTTATTTAATGTAACGTTTTTGTTGCTAGTTGAATAGCTTGGAGACAAAGAGACGTAAAAATTGAGTGATATATTTATATATATTTTTTATTTTAATTATGTAATACGTCATGTCACATGCCACGTCACGAGAGGCATCCTGTGTCACGTCATAAAAAGATATGGAGTTAACAAACAGTTAAACCGTAACTGTTATTATTAATAAAATCAAAAGTTGAGATTAATACCGGACAACAACCACTACTTTGGATCATTAAAATTCAATTTTTATTTTTCATATAAAGTGTTTTATATTTAAAAAATGTTAGATCAGTTCATAAAATAACTTTTATATATATTAAACATATCTTTTATTCTTTTATCATTTCATCATGTTTTATCTTTAGTCACGGTCATCATCAACCACCATAAATATGACAACCCTAAAATTCGACCAATTTTTGCCTTTTTAACCATTAAACAGGTGCTACAGATGCCCAACAAGTATAATGCATAGCACAAATAAATCCATTAGGCTCAATAAGGCCAATTAAGACCTTTATGTTCAATTGAAGCTCGACTCGGTAACCCTAAGCTTTAACTATAGCAAACACACTTAACAAGTCACAAATATTAATGGTTAGCGCAACAAACTCTAAAAGGCACTTAAACATGTTAAATATACGAAATTAACACGTGTTAACCTAGTTAACCAATCGACGCGTAAATTTTACGAAATAAATATTTCATCATTATTTATCATATTTATTATAATTATTGTTTCATTAACCCTCTATAATCTCCAGCCGGTTGTCGGCCACCCCATGGCGGCGCACGAGCGCACAACTTCCTCCCATCGCCTATCGCTTCCCCTTCTTTTTATCTTCTCGTTTTGTGGTACTTAGCATCTACGATAATGATGGTTGTGGTGTGGTGGTGCAAGGCGAGGGTTTTAAGGTTTTCAAAATGAAGGTTACTATGGTGACGAGTCTAGTCCATGTGTAATGGTTGTGGTTGTTTCGGTGAGAGCTATGGCGAAAGAGGCGTTACGAGGTTGTCCAATCAACCTATGGTCAATTCTGGTAAACACAGTCAAAGCTCGTCAACATCAGTAAGAACTAGTGAACACGAGTCAAAGAAACTAATCGAGTGGAAAGGTATAACCTATGCGTACATGATCGTCTATACTTTAATGTATACGAATCTATGTGTTAAGATGCAAAAATAAAAACGATGATATGGACTTCATTTAGTAGATCGAACAACCAAACGATCTTAGCAATGGATTTATGAACCGAAATGTATAATACGTGTCATAAGCCAATTATTACATGTATACTATGACGCGAGCTTGTTATTTATATTTACGTAAATAAAGGGTTTATTATTACATAGATACTATATTACTCGATATGAGATTAATTCTAGTATTGGTTACGAAAATTATTATTATTATTATTATTAGATATATTATTACATCCAATATTGTAATTACGTATTCTTTTACGAAGTTTTATTACTAAAATTTAGCATTGGAAACAAGACATATCATATAATTGTTATGCGTCTTAATTTGACACAAAATATAAGATTATATGACACAATTAACACCGATGTGACGCTTAAATTATTATATTATCTTATGTCGTTATTATTAACATCATGTAACATCTGGTTATTTAGACGCAAAGAAAAAAGAATAAGTGAAGAAAAAGAAAGAAAAGCTAATTAACCCAAGTTGAAGGGTTAAATGTGGGTGTAAAAGGTGGCATGGCCGCCTATGTTGTCTACACACTCACGTCATTCGGATTTTTGAGAGAGAGAAAGGAGAGAGTTGAAACTCTCGGATATTTTGAAAAACCTGTGCAGAGTTTGAATTCAAAGTAAGAATTCATGGTTTTTGAGTGTTCTTAACCGGTTCTATCCTCGGGTGTGTGCTTATGGTTGTTTGTATGTGTTAGGGTACATTTTTGGTGGATTTTTAGGTGAGAACTTTTAGAAATCGGGTTTCGAAGGAAGTCTTACCCGAAGAGGCTGCTAAGGTGAGTTCTAGAACCCCTTTTTTACTTGTTTTAACTGCTTAGGGCTGAAAATGCATGTATGAATGTTTTATGAAAAATGGGTTCTTATACCCGTAGGTGTGTATGTGTGTATGTTAGGGTGGGGTTGATTATGGGCTATGTATGTGTGGATGATGTTATTGTTATGTTTCTACGGCTTAGAATACATGATTTAAGCTTAGAATAAGTTGTTAATGATTGGTGGGCTAATTGTTCTTTCGCATTGACAAATGCGGAAGACCAGAAGTAAATGCGGATGAAGATTCTGTTGGAGGAGAGCTGGTTGCTCTTGCGCATTGAAAAATGTGGATGAGTAGAGGAAATGCGGACAACGGCTTTTGTTCATCCGCATTACCCAATGCGGATGAACCGCATACTAATACGGACAACAACTTTTGTTCATCCGCATTACCCAATGCGGATGAACCGCATACTAATGCGGATGACCCTCCGAGTCTAACTCATCCTCATTTTCTAATACGGATGAGCAGGAGGAAATACGGATGAAGATAGTTTATATTTCTGATTTTTCGGAGAAATGGGTAGATGTAGGCTTTGACTTGGGAGGTTCCCGGGTTCATGTAAGTTGACTTTCGAGGTCATAGATGATGATTATGATTGCTACTTATGCATGATGGTATGTATGATGTATGTTATGTATGTATGATGTGCCTTGTATGGTGATATTGTATGTTTATGTATATGTTCCTTGTTATATGATTATTTTCCCGTGGCTTTACGTTGAATGTTAATGAATGAAATAAAAGTATTATGTAACGTAAAGTGAAAGATAATGAAAAGAGTAATGAAACGAAAGAATGCATGCATTAATGAATGAATGAACGTAAGAAAGACTTGCAAGCAAATGTATGGAGGTTCACACCCAATGAGGGGTGTTAGCTCAACCTTGTGGGGTTAACTACCTCGTCAGGATGCACATTAGGGCCTAATCCGTGTGATTAAGAAAATGTATGGAGGTTCACACCCAATGAGGGGTGTTAGCTCAACCGTGTGCAGGTTAGCTACCCCGTCAGGATGCACACTGGGGCCTAATCCGTGTGATAAGCAAATGTATGGAGGTTGACACCCAATCAGGGGTGTCAGCTCAACTATGTGCGGGTTAAATACCCCATGAGGATGCACAAAAGGGTTCAATCTTTGTGATTGACCATATGTATGGGGTCCTTGTCGCTTAACCCTAGATGATTTGTTTGGTGCTCTAGACGGGGGTTAAGCACATGACAGGACCTAGATGGAAATGAAAGATAATAAATGTACGAAATGAACGATGATTAAGATAATAACTATTATCTATATGTACGTACGATGTGTGATCACTTTCTAGAGCCTAGTATGATTTGAAAGAATGTAAATAACGGTTTTAAACGAAAGATAAAGTATGTTTTACTATAAAACTAGAACTCACTCAACAATACTGACTTTTATGTGTTTCCAGTTGGCAAGTAATGTTGCTGAGGATGGCACGGGGCGGCTACTCGACTCATTTGGATGGCATTCTTTTGTTTAATGTTTTTGCATTGTAATGCGAACAAACTATGTTTTGTAATGAATGTTGTATTAACTTGCAAAAGCATTATTTCAAAATGAAAGGTTCTATTTAATGTTTCCGTTGCAACGTTTTATTTATGTTAATGATAATATATGTTTTATGTGCGATGATTGGCCTTCTGTAAGCGTCCCGGGAAAGGGGCCTTACAACTTGGTATCAGAGCCAAAGTTTAAGAGAACAGGTAATTTTCAAGATAAACCTAAACTTAAACTGAAAAATGGGATGGAAAGGAAGGGATGCTGGTTTGAGTAGCTGCGTGCCATTAGGTATTTTCGAAATGTTAACCAGTATTACATGCGCATGTTATATGGTTTATGTGTTGCTTGCAGATTTAGATACTGATGTAGTATGAAGAGTAAAGTAAGTGGCTAATCACAACTGGCCACTGTAATTAGGGACTTACTATACTTGACATAAACTAAGATGTTCCCTTGAATGACCGTGTTGGTGTTTGAATCTTTCAATGTGTGTTAGAGGATGGCTGGTGGTAGATCTTCTAAAGCTTCGAGGGGTGGAGGTCATGGTGGACTTGGTGCTAAATCGTGGCCCAAAAGAGGAAAGCCTAGAGTTGAAAAGGTGGTTCATGAAGAACCCGAGACCCCTCATCCGGAGGGTGGAGATGAGAGCGCCATTTGAGAGCCTCGGTAAAGGAAGCTGTTGTGGAAGAAGTTCATCAGGTCATGTAGACGATCTTACCGTTTGTGGTGAGTGAAGTAATAAAGGCTGTAAGGGAAGGGGAAACGAAAGAGAGGAATAGGTCCTTGGGAGGATGGGAGCAACTGGAGCCGGAAATGGTTCTCTCCGATGATGAAGAGGAGGAAGAAGAAGAGTTTGCGCCGAAGGCAGCACAAGGCTGTAACTACGGGGCATTTCAAAGGTGTAAGCCCCCTACTTTTGATAGTAATGGCACTACTGCTACTGCTCACCGATGGGTGAGGGAAATGGAAGTTGTTTTGAATAGCAGCGAGTGCCGAGAGGACCAGAAGGTGAAGTTTGCTGCCCACTTGTTTGTGGACTCGGCTTTGTGTTGGTGGGACAATATTATCCAAGCCAAGGGTAGCCGGACAATTGGGAGAATGTGGTGGTCTGAGTTGAAGAAGCTGGTAATTAAGGAGTTTTGTCCTCACCGGGGGATGGATAAGCTAGAAGGGAATTCCTGCAGCTGGAGGCGGGAACAATGACACATCAACATTACACCACCAAATTCAATGAGATGGCACGGCTGGTGCCGGATCAAGTGACGCCTCTGTCACGGAAGATCAAGAGGTATACTCAGGGCTTGCTGGCGGATATCCGTAGGCACATGATTGCTGCCCGGCCGAGCACGTTTAGGTCGGCAGTCGATTTGGCAGGAAGGTTGTATGATGAACGAGAGGTGGTGGTGGCTGAGGTGAGTAAGAAGGATGGTGGGGACCGGAATTGGAATGGGAAAAGGTTTGGTCGGGGTGGTGCCCCGATGAGTAAGAAGAAGGCACGGGTGGATGATCGTCGTCTGGTCACACCTGGTACGGGGTCAAAGAGCTATGGCAAATGTGGGAAGGAGCATTTAGGATAATGAAAATGGGGATCAAACATTTGCTTCAAGTGTGGGAAGCTTGGTCAAATGGCTATAGATTGTAGGGTTATGAGGTGTTTCAACTATGAGGAAAGTGATCACATGAGTAGGGACTGCAAGAAGCCGAGGGCTGAAGGTTCGGTGGTGAAGAAGGCTGGGGGAGAAGGACAGAGGGCGAGCACTAGAGCGTTTACAATGACGCAGGAGGAGGCTAGAATAGAACCTGATGTTGTGTCAGGTATGTTCTAGTAAACCAAACTTTAGCCTCTGTGTTATTTGATTCTGGTGCCGGTAAAAGTTTTATTTCTGCTACTTTTTGTGCTAAACTACATGTTAGTAGTAGGAGTGTTGATGCGTTCTTTGACAAACTGCAGGAAATGCGAATGAGTATAGGAAATGCGGATGAACACTTAGAAAAATTCGGACTTTTTGTGAAATGAGGTAATGAAGGCTTTGACCTAGGAGACTCCTAGGGATTATGAAAGTTGACTTTTGGGGTCATAGATGGTATGTTGGGCATGTAATGATGTGTGCTTATACATGATGATGATATTGTTGCATGTTTATGCACGATGTATGTATGTATGATGCTCTGCATGATGATGTATGAATGATATGCTTATGTTCCTTGTGATGTTTTATGATTATCTTTCCTATGGCTTTACGTGTTATGAATGAATGAATGAACGAAGTATTATGTAACGTAAAGTGAAAGATAATGAAAGAGGAACATGATGATGAATGCATGCATTAATGAATGAATGTAAGAAAGTCTTGCAAGCACTGTATGTCGGGACACCCCATTAAAAGGTGTTAGCCCAACGGTGTACGGGTTCGCTACCCCGGGAGGATGCACATCGGGGTCTTTCTTTGTGATTAACCATATGGATGAACCATTGTCGCGTGTCTTCGGTACTGTGACCACCTGGTGCTGGGCACCACCGATGAAGGTCTTTTAAAGGCTTAGGTCCAGTATCACGAGCATGAAGGGCATTGCATATGACATGGTATACTTGAACTTTACCTTAGGTACTGTGACCACTTGGTGCTGGGCACCATCGATGAAGGTCTTTTATAGGCTTAGGCACAATATCCTAAGCATGAAGGGTAAAGTTCATGGTGATGATGAAAGTAATGAATGAATTGATGAATGAAAGTATGAACAAAAGAATGACGAAGATAATAATGATATTATCTATATGTACGTATGATGTATGATCACATACACTTGAAATGAAGGGTTTTAATGAAAGAAAAGTATGTTTTGCTATAAAACTAGAACTCACTGAGCAACGCTGACTTTTATGCATTTTCCAGTTGGCAGGTAAGGTTGCTGAGGATGGCACGAGGCAGCTGCTCAGCTCTTTTGGATGGCATCCATTTACTTAATGCTTTTGTGATGTAATACAATAATGTAATTTTGTAACGACAAACGATGTATTATTTTGCAAAAGTTTTTATGATGAAATGAAATGTCATTGTTTTATGTTTCTGCTACAATGTTTTGATGATTAAATGCAAAGTATATGTTTTATGTGCGATGAATTACCGGCTGTAAGCGTCCCGGGAACGGGGCCTTACATTGAACTTCTATGAAAGTCTGGATCTAGTCAACATGCCACTTTTCAACCAAAGCCAATCAAGACAAACTGACAAGCTGGCTCAAAGAATCCAAGACAGGATCACTATAGAGTTCAGCTTTAGAAGGAGACTAAGGCAATCAGGCAATGCCATCGGTCAACTCGATGTTGAGGCAGACCTTAAGATTAGTTTCATAGGGGAAACCTTGACTGAAGGCCTAGTGGCAAAACTTGAGAGTCCTGTCTCATCTTCATCAATTGCTACAGAGATTCATACCCTTTTTGAGACACCTGTTGGTGAAGGTACATCTCAACCTCTCTCTGGCCAGAGCTTAGAAGCTACACCAAGCAATGAAGGCCAAAGCTCTCTCCATCCGGAGTCACAAAGGTCTGTGAGTGACAAAGGGAAAAGCAAAATGACTTCTGAGGAGATTGAGGAGGAGGAGGAGAGAGAGGAAAAGAAAGCTAAGGGGAGAAAATTCCTCTACTGGGTCTACAAAGCTCATGGAAACTGCTGTCAGGACTGCCCCTAGGCCAAACACTCAGGATGATGAGTTGAGGGCAGTCAGGATCAACTACTTGCAGACCAGGAACTATGACATTGATAATGTCATTTCTCTCCCCTTAGATGAATTGAATGAACTAGTTGACATGAAAGTATCAAAGGAGAGAAAGGAGGTAGAAGATGCAGAGCTACTAATTCAAATCAAAGAAGAAAGTAGAAAAAAAAGATTGTACAAGCATGTGCTTACTCTCTCCCCAGTTCAAGAAAGTCCTGCATAGGAGGATGTGGTTCAACAAGAATGTCAGGTAGACAAAGAAGAAGATAGGATCAAAATGATCAACTACCTGAGTGCCACAGGCCTCTATCAGGCTACTACACTTCTTCCTTATACTATGACTATATTAAGTTTGAGTATCTCAAACAACTTGAACTTGAGATAGTCAAGAAAAGAAAGATCACTAAAAGGAAGCTAAGGGAAGAGGCTGCAAAGTCAAGAGCCATCATCCAGAAGAGTATGAAGAAGTCTTCAGATAGGTAGAGGATGATGAGCTTATTGAAGCTGTATGGATTTTCCACAAGGATACTTGGCCCTATGTCTCTATCCACTATGGATGAGCATATCAGGGTAATCAAGCAGAAGATCAAGAGTGGAGAGCTAATAGACTTACACTCCCTTCCAAGTCAATCTCCACCTGAAGTGGAGGTTAAGGTTAAACAACCTGACACAACACAACCTGAACCTCCTACTGAGACTTAGCAAGCTTCATCTTTTGATCCATAGCAGGGTCAAATCCCTCTCCTTCTAACACGTGAGAGAGGAAGACCCAACTGAGAAAGACAAAGAAGATCAATCTGGTGCTGCAGGCTAGTCTTCTCAGATAAAAAGGAACAAAAAGAAAGAAAATAATGGATTCAAATCCAAAGCCAAAAAACAAGAAAGAAGCATCCTTTTCAGAACCTCAAGATGACTCAGAACATCTTGAGGATGTGCAACTAGAGGATGCTCCATCATCACCCATTCAAACAGCTCATCTAGCATCAGGAAGACCCATCCTGTCCTGGACTACACCATAAATCCAAAAAGGTGGCATGTCTTTAGAGATCAAGGCATTGAGAATGTCTACACATGGCAAGACATGTTCAATCTACCTTTCCATGATCTCTTTGACATGAGAAAACACTTTGAGAGTCTGAGCGATCCTGATCATCTCATGAAGAAAGGGTGGTCATCACCATAATAAGGACTGTTGATATCTAAAATCTTCAAAGTGTTTTGGTAGCATCAGCCTAGGGGGAGTTTGTAAGGATTAAATGTAAAGGCTGATGTAACTTAAACACTCAAAGTCTCATGCATGCATGCATAAGTGCATTGAAGAAGAATGCTTTGGAAGTTTCACATCGGCAACCGAAATATTCTAAGTGTGAAATCCTCTGAAGTCAAGACCAATATCTTCCAAAGCCAAAAATGAAGTCTTCCGAAGCTTCAAAGACAAAGTCTTTCCAAGCCAACACTAGAGGACAGATTTTTTCCGAAGACTTTTAGTATACATGCTTACCTATGTACTTTATATAAATCTGGACCCTTTCCGTTGTAACACTGTAAAGTCACCAACTTACATAAGTTGGTGAAAAGATCTGTACTTTTAGTAACTGTACATTGAGGTCTTGAGTCTGTGACTTTCTACTTCATCTACTTTATATTTTTTCTAATATATTAGGATGTGAGCTATGGCATGTTATAGTCACTAGTCAAAAGGCAATCTGCTTTTTGACTCTACAATTGATTTTGTTTGTGTCTAGTCAATTGTATCTAGTTGGCATTCAAAGTATGGCCGGATGTAGGATGTAGTATATGTATCTCAAGTGCTTGTAACTTTCCATTATGCTTTGTAACATTTGTAATAGAACTTGAGAAAGAAATATACTGTAATCTTGAAAATCAACTCCTTGTGTGTTTTGCTATCTAGTTATGTCTCATATTTACTTTTGTTCTTAGTATCATTACAAGAGGGTTAACCAGTTTCACTATTTGATCAGTTAAGTGCTCTTAGCAACTCTCCTCTTTGTGTTGTTGTGTTGTAAGTGCATACCCTTCATCGATCGTAATAACATTATTAGATTAGACGCCTAGATTCCTCATAAGTTAACCTAAGGAACGGTGTCTTATATTAAAATAATATAATGATTGAAGACTATGTACGAATTAATATTTTAATTAGGATTGAGTGTTTTAGTAATTAGTTTTAAAAAATATAATGTCTTTAAGAAAAGAATAAATGATTAAGTAACTAAAATTGAAAATGATAATAATTGATTAGTGAATCATATTATTAAATATTATTTAAATATTAATTTATAATAATTGATTAAATAATGTTTAAGTATTAAAGTGTAAGGGATAATTAATTTATTAATTAATTATTTAATTTTTTGGTCAAGAATAATGAAATAATATATTACCTAAAGCATTTCAAAACATTGAATTATATGATTCTAAATAGTTTGGGTTTGATGAAAATAATATTTATTAAATTTATTACTTATAAATGAATTTATAGTATTTTATAAATTTTATAGTCTTTAATAAATAGTTAATATATAAAATTAAAATGTTTTAAAATTTTTAGAATTTAAGTAAAAACATTAGTTGAATAAATTCTCAATTTCATATAAACCCTAGGTTGAATTGAATCCAACAATTTTAATCGAATTAAACATGGGGCTTTTTTCCCATAGTAAATCAAGTGTGTGTGTGTATGTGTGGAACTACCTCATACAAAGTCGAATTGGTGATAAATATAGAAAGACATTTGCGACTAATGGATGAATTGATTCATGAAGGTAATGATGATTATAATCAAATTCGTGGTACTGGAAGCTTCTAATTGTGTAGATGATTGAAAGCCCTCTATCAATTTCAATTAAAATCAAGTGGAATATGATGAACGAGTAGGTTGTAGGTCAATGAAGAAGAGGGTGATCGATTCCATGTGAGCATGTGTTTCAGTAGGAATTTAGAGCTTAGGGAGCTTAGGGGTATCGAGTAGAAGGTTTACCCTCAATTATAAAGGTTTGATTTCTTCAATTTCAAGTCTAATGGTTTCAATGTTTTGAATGCGGGTTTGGTTTTGAGTATCATCAAAGAAAACAAAGAAATTGGTTTAGTTTCAAGTCGGTTACATGTTTGATTCATGCCTAAGAGAAATGGGGCGGTTTAGTTGAGTTATAACATATGGATTTTGGTTGTTGGACATTGTCGGACCTCCGCCGGAGGTTAGGGACGACCGGAGGGGGGGGGGGTTAGGTTTTGAAACAATATCTATAGTTTTAGTCCCTGAGGTTTTAGAATTGAAGCTTATTATTTTATGTCTAAAACTTTCAAATTAAGTTTCAAAAATTATATTTTACCCTTAAGCTTAATAAATCCTAACAAATCAAATTATTTATAAACTTAATAAATTTTATGAATCTTGTAAAAATATTATAATTAATTATTATTATTATTTAATAACTAAAACTCATAATAACAATAAAATTTTTAAAACTTTATTTTATAATTATAAAATTATAATAATTGATTAAATGATATAATTAATAAAACAAATAATACAATTAACACAATTTGTTAAATAACATATTTATTGCTTTTAAATCACCAAAATAAATAAAATAACTAAAATAATGTGTTTGATTTTCATAATTGACCCAATAGATTCAGGTTTACATTTTCAAAATAGGGCAAATGTTACACTTGCAACGCACGTGGAGATTACAACTAGTTTTTTTAGTAAGAACTAAACAACTCAGAACAAGAAAATCTTAGATCCGATGAAGAAGATTATGATGAATATCGATACCCGATAGCAAGCAAATAAAGAAATTTCTATTGTTTTACAATGGTGATGAACAACTCGATTGATGATAAGAATACTTAAAACTATCGATAACGAAGATCGATTTGTGTATGCATTAATGTGCAATATCCCTTTTAGTGTTTTTTTGGTCATGAAGAATTTATAAGACACTATTCTCTCTAAATATTTTTCAATGTTCTTTAGGAATTTCTAAGACACTATTGTCTCTAAATATTTTTCTTGCATTATAGGGAACTTGATCCTCGTTGCATTTTGTTTGATTTTTACACTCCAAGATATTTGTATAGATGCATCCTTTTCATGAACTTTAAATTAAGAAACTTGTGTCTACAAATTTGATATCAACATTATTGCCAACAAAAATAAATTTTGTTCCTAATGAATTTAACATAAATAATAAAAATTTGTTTGCTTATGCTATGATTAACTTAGCTCTAGCATGGCCTTGTGATACCTGGAACTGCTCTGTGATACCCAAATGTGCCATTAGAAGCCAAACACGAGTCAGAAACTCGCCCCCTTTCCGAAGCTGTTGTGCATGATGAAACCCTCTACAATGAGTAGCAGCATAAGCTAGTATCTCAATCCAAACTTGGCTCATGACCTTCCACCTGCGTTCGTTTTCCATATTTTTTAAAGTTAATGCGAGCATGCAACCATCAAAGAGTGCAGATTTGCTTCGGTCTCCCTTCACTTTACTAGGCAAAACCTTAGGACAACACACCTTTAGCAGCTTTCGACACGCTTCAACTTTTTCAGTAACATGACCATTTTCTTTGAAGTAACGTGTGGCTTCAGCACAAGTGTCACGATACCTAATCATGCCAATACCTATTGGCAGCATATCAGGGTATGACACAAGAAGATACAACATATAATCTGATATGTGCTTGCTTTCCGAACGACAGACATCAATCTCAACTTCTGAATAGTAGCATAGAGTGGTAGCAATGTGCCATAAGATAATGCTTTGATCAAAATCCACTTTGGTGACACTCCATAATAGGTCATCACATTTATTCTCATGAAGTGAAAAGCTGCCTTTGTGACTACACAATGCTTTGGGATCGAAGCTTTTATCCATGATCTCTTGAAACTGCTTGTATATTAGATCTTTCATGTTGTCAGAAACTATGCTATAAGTCTTGTAACGGTGCTTTACACGATACTTATCTATCCCGAGGAAATTTTGAGTTGACCAAAAACTAGCAGGCTTCTCTTCAAGGGCGACACTTAGTAGGTCTAACTGTGCAATCGAATTGGACCATCGTAGTTTGGTCGGTTTCTTTAAGAACGGGAGTATGAAGACATTACGAGAGAAGTTGTGTCGGTTAAGCCAAACATATGTCCAATCAGAACGCAGCATGGTAATACCGCGGATATTTCCATGCTAACTGTTGTTGCAAATAACAGATAAGTAATGGTAATGTCAATGATTCTGTAATCATCCATATCAGAGAGAAAACAGAAGACCACAAGTACAGTTATAGTGATGAGAAAACAAGCAAGGCGAATTAGTAGCCCCACAAAGGTATATACGACGTTAGCCTTGGTGTAAAACATGTCATATGCAAATCCGAGTTCAATCTCAACAACTGAAAAAGCTTCACTGGAATAAAGCTGGCTAAAGTATAATTTGCTATGATCTCTATCTTCAAATGTAAGTATGAGGTCAACAAAAATCCGTTTATATGTTTGGAATAGAGCATAGGCTTCTGATATTACGTGACCCCGTCTTGTGGGATTCTGATCAAGATCGATCAAAGGTAACGGGACCTCGGAGACCTCCCTAATGCCCGTATCATACCCTTGTGATTTTCTCAAGCGATAGTCATCCATGAATTTAGGATAGTTAGGACCTGGGTCCGGGGAACCAAGCATCGAGTCTCGAAGACGCTCAGTGTTTGCTAGCCTTAAAGCTTGAATACGCTCAAAACACTTGATGAATCCGACTATATAAACTAACACGCTTAGTAATGGAAGATGAGAACAACCTGGCCATGACAACAAGAGGATATAGACAGCAAATCCTGACTGAAAAACAAATTCAGCCAAGGTCTTAACCAAAGTTCATTATCTTCCAACGAGTACGCAGTAATGTTGTCTGGACCACCAAGATGAACAAGGAGAAATGGTGCCCAAAAAGACATGAGTTCACTTGTGTTTGGTTTTTCATATTTTGACTTTGGACGAGAAGCGCTGCAAGCGACTAAGGCACTTCGAGTAATGGTACCAAGAGCTGCTGATGCAACTGCATATGCTAATAAGTATGCACACCATAAAACAATTCTTATTCGTGTTCTCGGATTGTGTTTTCGAAGGTTGCCTAGAAGAAATAAGACTATCTGTGAAGTAATGCTGATCAAAATCAACCCCTCAAGTGCCACTCATTCCATGTATTCTTCACATGATCTGGTATCATCTCTAATAGCTTCTTGGCATCTCCTCTAAAGGCAACAAAACCTATTTACAAAATATTCATATGAAAATCTAAGTTTAAAGAACAACAACAATGCTATTTATATTCCTAATTCCTTACATTATATAACAATTTTGTAATTGTTAGTGGGTAAGGCTTATGTAAAAAGTTGGGAGATAAAGATAAGCTACCATAAACTGTTACTACTAAGTAGGTATTTACCCGTGTGATGCATAATATATGACCACATGTCTAACACTAGAATCACATGTGTTCTTATTACCTTGATGGTTATATACTCTTGAACATGATCCTTGTCCCTATAAATAAATATAACCATGATTATTAATATTCATTAGGTTTTTACCCCTGTGATGCAATGTGAAGTTTGTGTATAAAAAAACAAAACAACAACATACCTAAAACGAAAGATAGAAGTACATGTTTTATATAGTAACTATCTACACTACAATGAATCTAGATACTAAATGTGTTATTCAATTGGTGGGTGGATGATTTACACTGTGTTCCTAATTTACTTTAATCATGCAACTAGTTTAAAAAACTCTTAGTTTCCTACGAATTGAATTAAAATATTAAATTAATAGTCCGTAATTAGTATTTACAAATTATAACGTATATTTTAGATAATATATGATTCGAATTACGTATAAGCAACTACCTTAACTAATAAATAATGATAATATTTTTAACCTTTGTCTTTAATAACCTTTTGTTTATAAATATGTTTTTTAATCATTTTAGACATTAAATTTTAATTGTATTTTAAATTTATTTAAAAAATTCTATGTATTAAAAAATCATATGTATTTATTATCAGTTATGTTTTTTCTTTTCATCATGGGTGGTTGTAAAGAGAGTTGAAGAAGAAAAAAAATCCAATAAAAATATAGATAGTGGTAGAATGGTAGGTAAAATTGTAATTAATGATATTCACTACAAGAGTCTAACAAGTCAGTACTCGGTAATAACTTTCATTATCTAATCTATAATGTTTCTTACTTAAATAAAATATAAATTTAGTATTTATGTATTAGTAAAATGTCCTTTACAAAAATTACTTGCAATTGTCATTAAGAATAAATCTTAGTAATTATGCATTCGTCCTGTTCACAAATCCAGTCCAAACAGTGAATCAGTAAGTCATCCGGTTTGACGTTCGATCCGGTTTGACGTTCGATCCGGTTCTAAAAACATTGACAGTAACCTATCGACCTAAAACCCAAAAGCTTTTCTATGTTTGTTTTTTCGAATCAACTATTTAATTATTAACTGCTTTCACACCACAAATATTAATCTTATCATTTAACTATCCGTTCAATTATTCTTAAATGAATTTAGGGAGAATATCAAATTGGAAAAATGAAATTATACATTGCAAAGAGAAGTTGGGCATGAATATAATAAAGAGAAGATGAATAATAGATTGAAGTTTTTTCTCGATAAGCGAGCACTTAATAGATAATTAGTTGTTTATGCTCACATGTGTGGTTCGTGGTTAACAATAAAATTTAAATTGACACGTGGATAAAAGTTACTATGATGTAACGCTAAATACATAGTTGCAAAAGCGAAAGATAAGAAACAACAAACTAAAAGTAAAAGAAATAGTAAATTTATATTCTATTTGACTAGACTAGATATTCAATAAAATCTGTATCCAAACATTTATAAAAATAAAACAAATTGAATTTTGATAATCAAAACTTCTACACATTGATTAATTAATAACTTATAATATTAATATGTGCGGTAATACTTTTAACATTCATTTTTGTTATTGATAATAGTTCGAGTAACATAGTTGTTAAAAATTCCGTTTAATTTTCACTTGATCTCACTCATAATGGTGATTATGAACGGAATGAAGTAACATACAAGTGAAATCGAGCTAGAAATAAATGCAAACTGAGTGTAAATCTATGATAATTATGCTATTGAGATCGTCACCGGTGATAAAAATAAAGTTGAAATTATCACATACCAAACTAAAAGTATGGATTATTATTGGGTAAAGAGTAAAAACTATATTTATTAAAATCTAATTTGCCTAAAAATAATGACAAAATAAACGTTAAGAACACACAAAACTGAATTCAAAGAAACAAACGACTGCTTCTTATAAAATTTATATCCAAACGTAAATAAGAATAAAACATCATAGCGATATGTAATGGTATACTTTTGTAATCATGCATCGCTATTTCTTTAACCAAGCCTATTTTTATACAAACTGACATCTTATCACTACCACTAGTCCTCGCTTAGCCTTCATGCTTGCTGACCACAAGAATAACTATACGTGTATGCTTTATATTTAACATATCTAGCTTCCATAAAAGCTTTTATCATTGTATATAAGCACTTGTGTGAAGGTTGAACATATATATAGGAAGTAAAGAACCAATGAAGTTATTCAATAAAAGCAAAAGAGATTCAGTAATGAGAAAAGTTAGAGAATTTACCAATCGAGGTCATCAATAACTAGCTTCTTGAAACCGCAAATCAAATGTATGAAAGGTATCAGTAAACACAGAGATTCTAAAACTTGTTTCTTGCTTCAATTCTCTCTAGTTTATAAAAATTTAAGAAGAAAGAATGGATTTAATATAATGATCAGAGTGGTGGTTTAATACCAATTTCTGGGCAAGTTACCAAAAACAATGTTGAAATGGGTCACTTTACGTAACCATCAAGACATTTTATCTCATGTAGGCTCACAAACGTTTTCGGGAGCAGACTTTTTATCCTATGGGATAGAGATAAAATTCGTCATTATTTCACCATTTTTTTCCTATGAGATAGCTGGAGACAATATCCATCACTAAACTAACCGCTATACACGCAAATGCAGGGAAGTTAGTTTCTCCCTATCTAGAACTTTAATGTTGGCGCGGGTAGTTTTTTCGTTGTAGGTTCGGAGAAATGAGAACGTATCTATCATGTTAATGAGCAGGTTGTGGAGGATTGGTGGTGGTGGTGCTCTCTAATATTTTTTATGGTGTTAACTTTTGTCTCCTTATTTCTACCATCTAACTCATAATTTTTTATCCCTATTATTAGGAAGGTGATATAAAACTTGATTGAAATTAGGTTTATAAGTGGTAACTAAAAATTCTCAGTATTTTAGTTTAAAGGTGCCGTGAATTCTAAAAAAATTGTAAGATCTAGTTAAAGTATTTGCGATAATACTTTAAGAGAGGAGGAAGGCAGAGGAGAGGTTGTTGGATACCAAAGATCTATGTCATATGTTGCGCAAATCAGTGGTGTTGATCAGGATAAATATTCAGGTCTCGAGTTAGTTAGGTCATGTTATTCGAATTTTATAATTTTGAAAGTTTACTCAAAACCCGACCTTAATAGCAGTTGTTTTAATCAGTTTTGGGTGTTCATATGGGTTTTGGGTATTAAACAATTGACTTAAATTAGTGGACTTAATAAGTTTTTTTTTAAGTCAATAAAGGACTTAATTAGTTTACATTAATAAACAATAAATTGTTAGCCTATAACCTTTGAAAGAACCAACTATGAACCAATGAACATAAGTATGGTCGTTGTGACAACCACTGCCAACTTTGAGATAGTGAATGGTGTTTTCCCACACCCATGTAGTTGACCATACTTTATTCCATTATTCACCTTTTATTAGTTAGTACAGTTACGATGTTTAGTTGGTGACAAAAGGTAAGTCATGGACCTGTCATGACTACATAGTTTAGAATAGTATTTTATCTTAGACACCTTACATCTAACAATGTAGTATTTGTCTATGGTAATTTTCAGCTGGTAATTTAAGTATAACCACTTGTAGATAGTATTATATGACTTTCTCATTGTAACTCAATTAGTATGCTTGTAAGTGTCTTGTAAACTTTGAGTTGAGAAGTAATATATACATGTATCTTGAAAACCATTTCTTGTGTTCATTAACTTAGTATATTATATCAACTTATTCAAAGATTCTGCATTGTTATTTGTGTGTCTAAGTGAGTTTGAGAGTTAAACCTTGTGTTAAGTGATAAAACCGATCCTGCAATTGGTATCCGAGCGTTTTAGGCTCTTGATTGTGAGATATAAACATCCAAATCACCTTTTTTCTTCATTCATTCACTCATTATACTCAAAAATAACCCTTAACTAGAAATCTTCTGAATCTAAGATGGAAACTATGAATAAGGCTCCTATTATCACCCCTGATAATTTTAGATCTTCATGCAAACGTATTGAAGGAATCATTAAGTATCACGACGCAAAATATGGACATCTATCACTCATGGTCCTTACAAGCCAAAGGTGGACCCACCGGCCGGTAATGGTGCTATGATAGAGAAAGCTGTTGAAGACTACTTCGATGAAGACTTCAAGAAGATGGACATCGATAGCAAAGCCATGACAGTGCTACTTATACCCGTACCAAACTTTATAATGGTAGGCTTTGAGCACTATCAGTCTGCCAAAGAACTCTTTGATGCTTTGACATTGATGTACTCTAGTTCCACCGAGAGTAAAGAGTCCAAGAGAGATACCCTAAAGCAGTAGTTCGAAACTTCACTCATATTGCCAGAGGGACCCTAAGTCAGCGATGCTTTAGGTATACGTACTTAATCTCCTTACATCAGTCTGTGGGAGTGTGTTTGGAAACTTGAACATTGGTAGTTAAAATAAAAATATTAAATAAACATCAAATTCATCATTTTTTATTAAATAAACTTTAAAAAATATAAATTAATCAATAATAAATAACATAAAAATTTTATTTAAGTCATCGTCTAGGGTTTATTTTTTTAAGAGAGACTTCATCAAATGCTAGTTATTTATAAGGTATGTAAAACGTGCTCCTTTTTTAACCTCTTCATCGTGTCCTTTTGCTTTAAATACTATTTCGTCTTTGAGTTTTATTTGACTTTGTATACGATCTATCACGTCTAATTGATCTTTTTGACAAATGCACATCTCCACCGCTTCCAAAGTTAGTCATGTTCTTCATAATGATATTACCTTGCCAATAAGGAAAAAAGAAGATTTCAAAGCTATAATCATAGGCCATAGAGGAGAGAATCAAAAGTTGTGATTTTTTTCATTTTCACCAAGCCAAAATATCAAATTCACGATAATATTAGGCACTTATAGTGGAAATAAATTCTTTCCCACTATACTTGTCAAGCTTGTTTGTTAGGTGTTACCCGTTTGTCGTATATCCCTCACATCTCGAAATCTAACATAGTCAAAACCAGGTCATTAAGAGAGCTACTACCACTTAAGGTTGATTTCCTTGGCTTGCTTATGTTTACATTAGGCCTATATCTATTTAAATATAAATTATTAATCGTTTTCAAACTTTTATTAAAATTTTCTTTTGCTTCGCTTGAAAAATTAGGATTTTTGCATGATCAGTTATGGTCAATCAGCACAAGATTTAACTTTCAAACTTACTTAGACACACTCGAATGATGATAAAGAATCCTTGAAAGAGTTGATAATAATGAACACAAGAAATGGTTTTCAAGATACTTGTATATATTACTTCTCAACTCAAAGTTTACAAGACTCTTACAAGCATACTAACTGAGTTACAATGATATACTATGTATACTACTATCTACAGCCGGGTATACTTAGATTACTAGCAGAAACTTACTATTGAACATATACTACATCATTAAAAGTAAGGTATCTAGAATAAAATATTATCCTAGATAGGTAGTCATGACAGGTCTATGACTTACCTTTTGGCACCAACTAAACATGTTAATTGTACAAACTGATAAAAAGTGAGTCGTGAAATAAAGTATGGTCAACTACATGGGCGTGGGAAAGCGCCATATCTGAGGTGGCAGCAGTTGTCAGACACACCATACTTATGTCTATTGGTTCCTTGTTAGTTCTTCGAAGTTTAACCGACTTCGAAAGATAAGTTCTTCCGAAGCCATTTATATTTTGAAAGAATCAACTTCTTCAGAGACTTCTGCTGGTCTTCAAGACTTTATACTTCGGAAGTCCTTGTCTTGAAACTTCTAAGTATTTGTCTTCAGAAGATGAATTACTTGGAAGACTGGGTTACTCTTCAAAAGTTCTTCTTATTCAATCTTCAAAACTTCTTCAACATGATTTCGGAAGTGCAAATTAGCTTTAGAAGACTTACTTCAGCTGCACCAATATTCTTCTAAGTGTTGTTTTGGTTGCACTAGCTTTATCTGATCCAACAGACTCCTCCTAGGCTGATGCTACCAAAACTTCACTGTGTTCAGCTTCTTAAAACTTTCATCACCAAGGAAATAAGATACTTATCTATTTCTTTGTTCTTTTTAGAGGTGGTGTGGAGAATTTTGTACAAGTTATTACTAGTCAACATGTTAGGACCATTTATGTACGGAGTACTAACTGATTTACGTGTATACCAAACCAAATAGTGCGGAATCCTATTTGATTGGCGATCCAATCAGTGAGAACGCAAGTATAATCAATCTAATAATGAATCAAAACGTTATGAACGATTGCAAGATGATTAACTGCGATCTATGAACATGGAACAAGTGTTCTTGAGTCTCCGGATGGCTAGGGTACGATTATGCGCGTAGGTATTCGAATTGTTATGTTTTTCCACGAATTAAGTGGTATTTATAGGTTAGGGTTTTCCATTCGTACGACTGAACCATTAGCATGGTTCAGTCGTGCGACTGAAGCATGCGGTTGATTCATACGCACTACTGAATGTTCAGTCGTGGGACTGAGTCAATCTCATGTCACAATCGTGCGACTAATCCAGTTTCCTGGTTCATTCGCGTGACTAGTTCATTAGTATGAAGTATTCATGCGTATGGTCCATTGCATAAGAACTTCACACAATTAAGTTTAAACATGTTTCAACCATTATTGACTAAAAACTATGCAAACAACCACAAACCTATATAGTTAGTTCATACACAATAAACAATGAAATATTAAACATTATAAGCATAAACCACACATTGTATTTCATTCATACCCATTCAATTACATATATGTAAGACATGAAAGACATTTTATACTTAACTCTTAAACTAGGTACATATGTATCAACAAATTCCCCCTTGGACCTAGTTTACATATCTATTGTCTAACGTTCTTCATCAGCTCTTCATATTTCTTGTACTTCTCCTCCCTTGTAACTCCTACATGTATTTTGAATGCAAAGCAGAGTCTTATCACATTTTGGAACTGGAGGGCTTGTACAATGTCTTGCGCATCATAGAACAGTGGCCACTTATATAAAGTGTAGACATCGTCAGAAGACAAGTTGGTTAGCCACATTAGGTCAAATACCCTGATAGTTTCCATATACCTTCTCTGTTCAGAACTATGACCCTCACCTGTTCTCTAATCATAGTACCACCACTTGAAGTGTGGAGTGAGTCCTGTGGTATTTTCCTTAGAGGATTCTTGACATCATGCGCGGAGGACTCCACTTCAGCACTATATTTGGCTTACTAGTAATGGAATCAACTTCAGACCGTCTGATATACCTCGTCGGTGTTGAGGTTTGAAGTTGAACCACCTGCTATGGTACTCTCTCTTCAAAGCAGCCTCAAAACTAGCTGACATCTTTCTTGGGTCAGCATATAACAACTTCAGTTTGGCCAGCTGGTTGAGCTCAAAACCAGGTAGAGTCTTTAGATCGTGTGGGAATCTAAAGTACTCTATACCTTTCTCTCTTTTCACCGCATACACATTAAGATCCTCAAAATAGGCCCACGTGATAATCTTGCCTGACACTTGTGATGCTTCTTCACTTTGTAGAGCTTGGTGTAGACACTCGGTTTTGGAGCAATACGTTGGGCTCGGACCTCTGCAAAACAGGCCGCCCATTCAGCTTCTTGATGTCAACGTCAGTGTCTATGCTTGGGCTTGACCTTCTTCTTTTCAGATTCGCTTTCTATCTGATCCAGTATATCAAAAGTATCACTGATGAGAGTATCCCCAGATGGGGACTACATTTCCTCTCTATCTGTATACTCAGGATATGCTCCATTGTGACGTCCTCGATCTCGATGTCATGTACATCATTCAGCTCGTAGTCACTTGCAACTTCAACAGTTGGAGCATCCTTCACAATCATCCCCGGATTTAACTGGAACATCTCAGCAAGTTGCTCATCCGTAAGGTCATGAATGATTTCTCCTTCTTCAGGAGTATAGCTTACTGACCTTTGGACGATCCCTTGCAAATCAAGAATCATTGTGAGTTGAGACTTGATTTGCTAAAGGGGAGCAACATCGTACTCATCTTGTGAGATGATTGATCTGCTTGATTAAAACATGTAAATACATCAACCATTAGTCAATAATCAAGACAGAGACATATCAAATATATATAAACATTAATTACATAGGTTAATACATGATTCAATTACAAGATTAAAAATACATAACGTCTAAGCATTACTTTTATCCTGAATCATGTGGTCTTCTGCAGGCGGGGCTGAGGTCAAGGCACCCTGATACTGAGTCTTCTTGGTGCGCCTCTCGCTAGCTTGTGTGGCCCCTGATGCCACTGCATCATCTCCTTCCTCATCATCTCCCCATCTCCTACATCATCATCTCCTCCTTATCATCATCCTCCTCATCATCATTGTCATCACCATCATCATCACCATCCCTTTCTCATATCTTCAGAGGCTCATCCTTTGTTCCTTTAAGCTTGAGCATGATAGTCTTTTTGGCAGCCTCTAACTCCTCTATCTTCTTTTCTGATAGGACTTTATGCTCCGGAGTTGGGCAATCTCCACACCCTGTGCAGCCATCTGCTGAGCTTGGTACTCAATCAGCTAGGCCTGCTGTAAGATCTGCTGTGCTTGGGCAACGTTTTCTCCACAAGCTGACGTATTTGAGCAGCTCTTTCTTCATTAGTAGCCCACAGCTTCAGCACATTTTGTTTAATGCTGACAGCTGATCCTCTACCCCAACGGAAGGTAAGGATGATCCAGTAGTGAATATCGGGTGGAATGATGGTCCAGGTTGGTGGCTAGTGGTGGTGGTCGTGGCAGTGGTGAATATGGGTGGTGGTATATGAGTGGGTGGTGATGGGTAGGCTGTAGCGATGGTGGGAAGTAGTGTAGATGGGTGGTGGAGTGGCTGTAGTAGTGGTGGTGGATGCAGTGGTAATAGTGGTGGTGGTAGTGTGGTGGTGGGTGAATGAGTGGTGGTGGTAGATGTGGTGGCAATGGTGGAAGAGGTAGTAATCAACGTGAACCTCCTTCTCTTGGGCTTCATCCCGTGGGGCTGAGCCATCCTCTTCTTCCTTGTACCCTTTGAGGTGGATGCTCCCCCTGGGATGTTGGGCTGATTTGGGGTGTAGGTTGGATCAGTCATAGTCTCCCCAAACCCTCCCGGGTGTTCACCAACCGCCCTAATCCCTCGTTTGGTTGCAACCACCTTGCTGACCACCGTTCGAGTCAATGGCTCATCATCACTCTCCTCCTCCTCATCAGATCTGAAATCCTGATGGAAACCAGCTATATCAACTTCTCCATTAGTGGATGGTGGAGGTGTAACATCTGTAGTGGTGGCCCTAGATGAAGTAGGGTCCGTGTCTCCACCATCACCATTGTCGTCATCATCCGAGTCATCAGTGGGAATAACGATTGGCTTAGTGTCGGAGTCGCTGTTATCATGGCGCCACTTCCTTTGTGCGGGCACCACGTAGTCTTCACGGGCCAAATGCCCAAACAGCCGTCTCACAGGAGGTTTCACCTGCTTCCCCCTATACACCTTCATCTGGCCCAAGGTGGTATCGTCCATTACCTCGAGCAACACGACATCATCCTTCTCCTTTGGCAACGAAGGGAGCTTTTGCTCAATGATCATCTGCATAAATCTAGGGTACATGCAAAAGCCCTCCTTGCCCTTAACCTTGATGTTCTCCACCAGGTAGATGAAGATCATCCTGGAAAAGCTGAACGGATGGTTCAGCACCAACGCCATATAGGCGTTCTGTATTTGATCGGACAACTCGTCGAATCCCCCCTTCTGTGAGCAATGCACTTGAGTAAAACATGGGCTAAGTACTTAAGCTGGGGACACAGGTTGCTCTTGTTGAGCACACCTGAGTTGATGTCCCCAGAGTACTTGACCTGCAGGAAACAACCTCGTACTGTCAGTGGGTGTAGACGGGTAGGGCAGTCAGCATCGTCCCCAAACTCTAATACTATCATGAGATTGTCCTCAGTGATCTCTATAGGCTGACCAAAGATAGAGCTCCTGATCCGGTGGGGCTCTGAGGTCCTGTCAACAACCGCGCCTTCCCAGAAGGCCTGCTAAACTGAGCGGTATGGTGTGCATGGAGTTGAAATGGCACGGAAGATCCTCAATCTCTGTAGGAAAGTAATAATGCCTGAGAAGTCAGCTGCATTCCGGAAGTCAGATCCAGATGAGCACAGATGTTATGCTTCGTGCTCATAGTCCAACGACTAGCCATATGTTACACAATGCAAATAAACGTTAGTGTGTGTCAATGAGTAACAATTTGATTTATTTAACTTGAAGTCTTCTGTTCTGTCATGTGGATGAATTGTGCGACTGAGATCTAGTCGTGCGAATGAGCTGTGCGACTGAAATCTAGTCGTGCGGATGAGCTCATATGTACGACTAAGCATGCGACTAGACTTAGTCGTATGCTATCTCATGCATTTATACCAGTCGTGCGACTGAACTCATACGCATGGTTTAGTCGTGCGGTTTTGCCATTCGCCCAGCTCAGTCTTGCGACTGAAGTTCATGAGGGTATCCATTCGCATGACAAACTGACTGTTCAATCCAAATTCAAATTTTGAGCAAAATCTAATATTAGACGTCGTTGTTTGGCTCATGAGCCTCCCAAATGACCTACAGAACACCTAGTAACCTTTAATTTCACAATGTGCTTAGTTTTATTAGTTTCTTACTTAAACTAAGTCTCGGTTCTGTTTAGGGCTTAAATTCAATCATTTAGGGCACAAATCGATGGACATTTGAGTGGATTGCACCACAATTTACCTGTATAATCACTAGAATCATCAGTACACAACAATCAGTGGTCTAGAATGATCAAATGAAAATCAGGCAGAGTAAGGGTATAGTCGTGCGATCTGGGGGGGCGAACTGGAGTGATGAATGACTGCGACCGACTCCCCCTCTATTTATACTAGGGTTTCCTTCAGTCGTGCGACTGAGCCCAGTCGCATACTTGATTCGTTCAACTGAAGATCAGTCGTGCGATTGGGATAGTTGGTCACCTTCAGTCGTGCGACTAGAAGTCAATCGTGCGACTAAAAGTCAGTTGTGCGACTGTGTCATTCGCTCACCTTCATTCATGAGATTAGTTCATTCTTGTGATCTAATTGTGTGAGTTTACTCATGCTTATGGTCCAATCGCATGTCTGGCCCATTCGTGTGGGTTAATCGTGCGATTGGGCTCATAAATACGGGCCAATCGTATGGCTGGTCCATACTCATGGTCCAGTCGTGCGAATGGATCATACTTATGATTTTGACTTTGTGACCATTTCACACTAAACCCCTTTTAACTATTGATTAAAAATTTCGAGCATTCGATCATCTCAAACATGACCATTTTAACTTAGACAACTTTTGATCACCTCAGACATGATCATTCTAAAACAATTCTTCACCTCAGACGTGACCCTTTTAGTGAGTGATTCCCAGATTGACTTTTGATGCATAGTCCGACAGTTAACTGATAAATTAACTAAAATTAACTAAATTAAACAACTATAAATAAACCAAATCTAAAACATATTTTTTGTAATTTTGTGTGAGGTTAAACTCCTAAGATAAATATCTAGCAGTTTTTTTTCTCGAACAGTACAACCTCGAGTTATTTTGACCATAGCTGGAATGATTCATTATGAAATCATACAGGTTTGTTAAATAATTAGGGTCATTCTACCAAAACCTTTTGAGGCTAGATTCTTGTTTTCATCGAGAGTCATTAGCAAGACTAGGAAATCATATAGTGCTACAAGATGTACATAGTGGTTTTGACTTTCAGAGTTGCAGCCACGATGATTGTCAGTATACTTGTCCTCTTAAATCCATACATAGACTTTTGACACGGTTGGTGATGATTTTAGATTTAATTATTTCAACAAGCATTTGTGGATCCCACGCTTATATGGTAATCAACGTTCCTCACGAGATTTTTGAGCAGTCTACGGGTAATATTCAAGAAGAAACTATTCTAGAGCTTTCAAAGAGATGTTAAGCCTCAGGTCAGTGCCACCGCATAGCAGAGAGGCGCAAACAACAATGAATTTTAGAATATTTAGGTTATGCTTATCCTCAGGTCAGTGGCAGCGCACAGCAGAGAGGCACACAACCTATCTTCTTGATTTGAGCAATTATTTTCTTTTTTGCACAGATCGCACCAATAACATGGTTATTAGCTTGATTGAATTTTGCAATTTTCATGTGCTTTGCTCATTTTTATGGTCATCCGCACACATTTGTGGTGTTTATTTGCTCGTCACCCCTTATTGGAACTTCGTTGATTGTGTTAACCAGGGATAGGTGATAACCCACAGCTTGTTGAACAAATTAGTTTGAACTTGACATCACCAACGAGGTCTATTGATCTATTGTGTTGAATCTACCGACATATCATCAGATGGTCTAGCAAGCTCTAGGTCTACTTTATCCATGTTACCTTAGTAGCAGCTAGCTTAACTATCATTTCCCTTTTATGTTCCTTAGACATCTCAGACTTATACTTCGAATCCTGCATTTTGAACAATCATTCTTTTAAAGTCCCAAACTATTTGTTCTTGTGTACTATCATATTCCATAGTCATTGAATCGGTATCCCAGATACAATCTCATTTATCTTAGCTAGACTGTCCATTTCCCTTTTTTTTTAATTGCTGCTTAATACTAGTCTACCCTATTCTCCCCCTAAAATTCTAAAACCGAAAATGCTGTTGCGTTTAGAATTTTAATAGGCGAAGAATGAACTAAAATAAAATAAAAAAATAAAAACTAATATGAACTCGACTCGTCAGACTATGCACTTTCATCGGTTGGATTCACTTCATTTTTCTTTTTAACACCGTTGACCTCTCTAACAGATATAGAAAACGTGGTTTATCAAAAGCTTTTGTGTAGAGGTCAACGCATTGAAATCCGTATTAATTTTAACAACATCGATTAAGTTCTTTTCAAAACAATCACATATAAAGTGATATTTAATTCCGATGTGTTTTGTCTTAGGATGTTGGATCGGATTTTTAGTTACGGCTATTGCAACTGAATTATCGACAAATATAGGAGTGTTAGAGAATTTCAAACCGTAGTCCCGCATTTGCTGTTGAATCCATATGATCTGTGAACAACAACTTGTAGCAGCAACATACTCAGCTTCACAGGTTGATAGAGCAACCAAGGTCTGTTTCTTACACTGCCAGGTGACTAATCTTCTCCCAAAAAATTGACATCCCGCTGATGTTGACTTGTAGTTCATTTTGCAACCATCGTAATCCGAGTCACTATACGCTGTAAGCTCGAAATCATCATCATGAGGATACCACAACCCTAGTGTTGGTGTACCCTTCAGATAACGAAATATCCTTTTAACGCCGGTTAGATGGTTGACTTTCAGTTTCGCCTGATATCTTGAGCAGAGACACGTTGCGTACATGATGTCAGGTCGTGAGGCAGTGAGATACATGAGAGATCCAATCATTCCTCATTACATGGTAGAATCCACTAGATCACCATTCTCGTCGGGTGCTACATCATGGTTTGTAACAAGTGGAGTCCCAGCTGCGGAAGCATTCTCCATATTGAACCAACTGAGAATATCACCTACATACTTGGTCTGATGTAGGAATATCCCCTTTGGTGTCTGATCCACCTGTAACTTGAGAAAGGGTTTCATCTCTCCCATGGTGTTCATCTCAAATTCAGCCTTCATTATTGCTTGAATTTCTTTACATAAGTCTTCGTTCTTGGAACCAAAGATTATGTCATCAACATAGATTTGAACAAGCAGTAAGTCACCATTCTTTTCTTTGATGAACAGAGTGCAGTCAATCACTCCTCTGTGAAATCCATGTTTCACAAGATGAGTTGAGAGTTTTTCATACCATGCTCTCGAGGCTTGGTGGAGCCCATAGAGAGCCTTATCCAGTTTGTAAACTCTGTCCCAATGATATGGATCCTCAAATCCTTCGGGTTGATTGACATACGCTGTTTCCCGAATTTCACCATGAAGAAATGCACTCTTTACATCCAGTTGATAAACTTTAATCTTCTTGTAAGTGGCATAGGCTAGGAATATACGAATGGCCTCCATTCTTGCCACAGGTGCAAAGACTTCATTGTAATCAATTCCCTCGACTTTTCAAAATCCTTGAACTACAAGTCGAGCCTTGTTTCTGATTATGACCCCTTGGTCATCTTTCTTGCATTTCAAGACCTATTTTGTGCCAATGACCTTAGCACATTTAGGTCTATCCACCAGTGTCCATACACCTAACTTCTTGAATTGAAGAAGTTCTTTTTGCATGGCACTCACCCATGCATCGTCGTTTAGGGCTTCACTGACATATTTCGGCTCAAACTAAAACACAAAACACTGATATGCACCATCGTTCAAATAACCCTTTTCCATTACCGAGGCATAATCAGCTGAATATAGCTGATTTCTTGTTTGAACTTCTGATCTTACATCCCCAATGACATTGTCCAGAGGAGGATGACTTTTAAGCGGGATCCAGGAGTAGTGGGAACGACTACCTCATTATCGAGATTGTGACTCTTGGTTCCGAATCTGAGGCAGTAGAGTTTGAGGTTCTGAAGAATCAGAGGCATCAACATCAGATGCTTGTGGACTTGCAGTAGTAGGAACCTGTTCCTCTTGATTGACCTGACCGTTCTCCACGATTTCATCGTCAGAGGAGGAGTCACTTACCTCAAGTGCTCTCCTGAGTCACTAGGTGACTCTCCTTGTGAACCAAATGTTGTTGAGTCTTGTGAAGGTGTGTTTAAGACATCATACATCAATTTGGTTGCTAAATCATCTTAAGGAGTGGAGAGGGGGATGTTGAAGGACTTAAAGAATCCATCATAATCGAAAAAGAATACGGGTCCTTTGCCAGCAGGGGGATGGTGTATCTTTGAACGTCGACGTTGCACACCACTTCTACTTGACCTGTTGAGTTGTTGTAAACTCTCTTATTCAGTATGTTGTATCCTAGAATAATTCCTTCTTCAGTCTTCTCGCTGAACTTACCTTCCTGAGTTTTCTTCAAGAGGGTGCATGGTGCGCCAAACGGTTCGAGGTACTCTAGATTAGGTTTACGTCGTTGGAGTAACTCATAACACGTCTTACCATGACAATTTACCACCAGAAATCGATTTAGAGTGTAACATGCATTGGCTACTGCCTCATTCCAAAATTGGATAGGTAATTTCAAGTCTGCTAGCATTGTCCGTGCTGTCTCTATCAAGCTGTGATTCTTTCTCTCAGTAACTCCGTTCATTTAAGGAGTGTAGGCAGAAGTGAACTGGTGCACAATTCCCTTTTCTTTGCAGAATGCCTCCATCCAATGGTTCTTGAACTTGGTACCGTTGTCTGAGCGTACTTGTCTTACCTTCAGCTTGTAGAGTGACTCCAGTGTAGTTACTAGCTCTTTGAATGACTCAAATGTTTCTAATTTGGATTTCAGAAACATTACCCAAGAGAATCTTAAGTAGTCATCCGTAACTACATAGAAGTACAAGTCGCTAGCGATGCTCCTTGTACTGACTAGACCATACAGATCCATGTGAAGAAGCTCAAGAGGCAGTTTAATGGAATGAACTTTCTTTTCCTTATGAGACTTCTTAGTCTGTTTGCCTTTCTTGCAGGCGACACAAGAATCAGGTAATTGGAAGTTTTTGACGTTTACTCCTCGCACTAGATCATTATGGATCAAGTGAATCATCTTCCGGGATTGATTCGTCCCATTCTCCTATGCCCGGAGATCGAATCCTTCTCGGTAGCCTTTGACAAGAAGCACTGAACTTGATGAACCGTTGTGGAAGCCTTTGATAGATCCAAGACATAAAGATCGTTATATCTTGAAGCTGACATTAAGACTTGGTTCTCCGGGATCACATAGTCCTTTTTCAGAACATAGCACTTCTTGTTGTCGAATACTATCTTAAAGCCTTTGTCACATATTTGAGAGACAAAAAGTAAGTTGTTTTGAAGTTATTGGACATAGTTTACCTTATCAAACTTCACTTTCTTGTTCCCCACTTCCCCTTGAGTGGTGATGTAACCTCCTTTGTTTCCAGCAAATGAAACGTGACCTCCTTTAATTTGTTTGATGTTTCACAGGAGAGTCAGGTTCCCAGTCATGTGCCTGGATGCTCCACTATCTACAATCCAAGTATTTGTTTCAGCACTATAGTGAACATCCTGCACATTCAATGGAAATCATTAGTTGAGGTTAAGGACCTAAGCCTTAATTGGCTTGGGTGACTTAGAAGAATCACACATCATAAATTTCACCCACTGTCCATTTGAGGGTGAGGGAAGTTCATTCTGCTTCTTGTTCTCATTATTAGACATTGAACTAGATTTTTCTTTCTACAAGCCAGTTTTGTGTAAGGCCTGTTTATGGTAAACAGACGACTGGCTAATGGATTGAACTTTAGGTTCACTGACTCCTTTTGGTAGAGTCGCTGAGCTCCTTTTTGAATGGCTTGTTTTAGTGTCATAAAGTTCAATTCTTTCTTTCTTTGGTGTCTAATAGTAAGGACACTTAGACGCGATGTGTCCATACTTTCTACAGTTGTAGCATGATCTACTCTCAACATGTTGGTGTAACTATTTTTGTGGAGAAGTGTGTGATACACGTGTGACTTTATTCTGTTTGGGTTTTGACACTTGTTGTTTAGAGGTTTTAACTTGTTTAACAAAATTTGCTGTTTGAACCTTTTCAACCTCTTTACCCTTTTGTTTGTTTGGACTTAGACATGATGCACATGGTTGGTTAACTTGTTTGGTCTTTTCAGGTTTAGAATTAGACGTGTTTGAACCCAACTTTTACCTTAACCTTCTTAAATTGTTTATCCAAATTAACAATAGGCATTTTCCCATTTGACATTAAAGTGGCCTTCTTTTGTTTACTGACAAATTCATTAGATTTACTTAATCTCGATCACTTACAAGAGGAGTGGACACCACATGATCCTTGATTGGGTTGCTATTTATTGGTTTACATTTTGCATTCAACAAGGTCTTATGTGGTGGTGGAACCATTTTGTAACCCAAACCCTCCCTATTGTTGCGTTCTCTCACTAAGTGCTAGACTATGTGAGAAGAACTAGTCCAACTGTGTAGTTTTTGTTTTAAAGAATTTACTTCGACTTCCAAAACTGTTTCTTGTTTCTTAGCTTCTTCTAGGGAGTTTTGATACAAGTTGATGTCATTAGCTTGGTTAAAAGCCACAACTTCGGTTTCCCTAAGTTGTTTATTTAAAAGTTCTATTTTCTCTTTGTAACTGTGCTCATTTAGTTTTTAAATATGATTTGCTTCAGTGCACAGTTGCATGTCCTTTACTAGGCTATCATTGTCATCTAATAACCTAGCAAATTTCAATCCATGCTTTCCCTAAATTTATTACAATCAGAACAAGCATGATTATTGAAAATTTGGTTAGTGGAACTTACCTGAGAAGGTTGTATTGAATCAACCATCATAGCAGAGTTTGATTTTTATAGGTGGTGGTGATTCTGAACATGTTGAACTTTGACCTTCTTCATTCAGCTGATTGACTACATTTGTAGCTTCTTCATTATTTGACATCGTGATTTCCACTGTTATATCACCTTCGCTTGCTAAGTCGACATCCAAATCCTCAATGCATTCAATGTTGGATTCTCCCGGAGACACAAACGAAAGGTCCAATCTTGCCCTTCATCATCGTGAGCCGTCAAGGCTTTAGGATACTTGCTTGATGATGCAGGACTACTTGTGGGTTTATCTTGACAATTGAAGGATGAGAACATATTACCATTACCTGTCTTCTTGGGCTTCACACACTCACGCTTGAATGCCCCTTCTCTCCACAGTTAAAACAGGTAACTTTGGTTTTGTCAAAACCAAGGTTGTATCCTTTGTGGCAATCAAGTATTGTCCTGTCTTTTAAACAAACTTCTTCGCCCTCCGGACAACACTTTCCAATACCCACATGATATCCATTCTTTCCAGCTCAGTCTCATCTACTTGCTCGTAGTCTCATCTACCAGATGGCAGTTTCCAATCTTCCCCGCAACTAGACCGTCATAGGAATGAACGACAGCTGCTAGGAGATCCATATGCTCTTTTCTACCTCTACAGTCACATTACCAGATTCTATGTCTTCAATCTGGTAGCATTGGCTTCAGGTGCTATGTATTGGTGCATGATGACCCTGACGTGTCAGATCCTAAAGTAGTACCTTGAGACGGAGCGGCTGAACTCGACACGAATGGCATTTGAAGTGGTGCTCCAGATGTTTTTGCTGGAGGATTTGAGTTGTAAAATGACGGGGTCTGATCATATGACGCCTTTTGAGACCTGTACTTCATCCTCAACTCTTCCTCTCTCAGCTTCAAAAGGAAATCATTGATATCTAACTTTGCCAGCAAATCATTCTGTCTGAGATTTGACACAAATGAGACCCACTTTTCATGCAACCCATCTGCAAAATTCGATACCTTGTCTTCCAAGGACGTAGTAACACCATGAGTGTGCATCTCACTCATCAAGTGGTAGAAAAGGTCGATAACATCATCCAAACTCTCCTTCCCCATTGATAAGAAGTTATCAAACTCCTTTTTCAAAGCCTTAGCCTTTAGAGCTTTTAATGATGCATTCCCTTCATACCATTTTTCCAGAGCATCCCATAGATACTTTGCTTGCTTGTTCTCAGAGAATTGATGGAATATATCCTTAGGAATTGATTGAGTTAGCAGAGCATACACCTTCTTCTCTGCATTGTACTTTACCTTTTGGCTATCAGTCATGCCACCTATGGTAAGTTTAACTCCATCAGCCCCAACTGGCATGTTGTACCTATCTCTATTGATTCCCACAGATTAGTATCTACTTCGTTTAAGTATATCTCAAACCTTTGCTTCCATTGTGGGTAATCATCTAACGTTATGAGCTTAGGGCTCTTATTGTGATTTCCCGCTTCATTTTCCAGAAGCAATAGATTCTGGATCCGTGAATCCTTACCTGCTGTGAACGCTAAATATTGATCTTCCATCTCTGTTTACTTCGACTTTAGAACAAAACTGTTTTACTTGTGCGAATGAAAGACTACGATTGGGCTATTCGTGCGATTGAACAATGCGGATGGCTCAATCGTGTGATTGAACAAATGCGGATGGCTTAATCGTGCGATTGGACAGGTACGGATGAACAATGCGAATAGGGTGTTCAGTTGTATGAATGGATGAATGACTTATTGCAATCGTATGTATGGGAGGTGCGTATGAGTTTAGTCGTGCGATTGAGTCAATCGTGCGACTGAAGCTGCTGCTTTTTGAAAATTCGAGAGTTTTAGGTACTTTGACGCAAAAACACGAATTTTTCAAGAACCCTAATTGTTGTATACCGGAAAACATTAACCTTTTGACCTGGAGACGTCGAAAAACACTATTTGACACAAAAAGGTTGAGTTTTTTAGTGAAGAACACGATTTTATATCAAAATCGATTGAATCACACGCAAATCAAGAACCAAAGCTCTAATACCAATTGCTAAGTCGCTGGATCGGTAGACATCCGAGCATGTTCTTGATGGAAGGAAACAAAACCAAAACCAGGAGACAAACAATAAACCTGAACTATAATAAAATGGTTTTATTGATAAAACCTAATGATTACAAGCTCGTTACAACATAAGAATCAAGACTCTTGGCAAGGGGAGATCTAGCATGATCTGCCCTCTCATCCGGAAGCACCTAGGTCCTGGGCACAATCCTTAACGCTTCAACACAATGAAACTGGTATATATAGGCCTCAACCCATATTAGATGCGACTGGGCCCATTCGTAGGATTGGGCCATGCGTATGGTTCAATCGTACGACTGGACCATACTTATGGTTCAGTCTTACGAATGGCCCAATCACATCTCTCAGTTGCACGACTGGTACATTAGCATGGCTCAGTCGTACAACTGAGTCTCATTTGCATATGCTCCTGGGAATGACCCAGTTTCATGTGTTTACAACATATCAGGTGTATTACATTAAGCCTAGACTATTCGACAAGCAACGGACAAACTATATATGACAATATATGCTCTAACACAACAGGTCCATTCTGTACATTGGATGACATGTACCCTTTGTTGTCGCCCTTTATAGAGAGTTAGTTGAAGGGTGTTGTAGTCATACTCCCATCTAACTATTGGTTCCAAATCCGGCCTTCAACCATATGTAGGAAAGTCTTTCCTTTGGTTGACCATTCTTTTTCTTCCTTTTCTCTCATCTTCAACTCTTCTTCAGTCTTTGCCTTCATGGTTAGTTCAGCAAGATGAAAGCTACTCTAGTGATTCTGATGTGAGCAACTACTTGAGAGTTGGAGGGGTTAGAGAATGGGTTCTTTACTAACACAACAATGTCAAACCTACTTGAGTGTAGCAGAAATGGTATATCATGTTGGTTGACTTCACCATTCTCCCGTTCCACAACAAAGTTATGAGAAGGTTCTTTAAACCTCCACTAAACAATCTTCTTCCTAGGAACAACAGGTTGAGATAGCAGTTTATCCCCCTTCCTAGTGTCCAGCAGACTCACCAGGCTTTTTCTCAACTTCTTCACTTTTTCCTTAAGCGAATCCAAGTTTGTTGCTAAGATTAGAAAGGCCTGGTCCAAAGTTCCCCTATTCAGATCATGGAATGCTTCTCTTGTGAGGGAATAGGAAGAGCCATCAATGTTGGATAGTTTGATAGACTCCTCATCATAAGAGATCTCGCTCAAGGTAGTGCAGCTCATGAGCTTCCTTTTGATCTCCTTAAACTCTTCTAAGGGTAGAGGCTTTGCTGGTTGCAGGATCGATTTTTATACTCAACACAAGTATTTCTCTCAAACTCACTAACAAACACTCAAGAAGCAGAGTACTTCTAAGAGTTGATTATAATATACTAAGTAACACAAGGAAAACACAAGAGAATAATTTTCAAGATACTTGTATATATTACTTCTCAACTCAAAGTTTACAAGACTATTTCAAGCTTACAACAAGAGTTATAATAAGAAACTATATAAACTGCTATCTATAGCCAGATTTACTTTAATACAAGCTGGAATCCTCTAACTAAAGCAAATACTACAAATTATAGTTAAGGTATCTTAGATAATGTCTTATCTAAGATATAGTAGTCATGAGGTCCATGACTTACCTTTTGTCACCAACTAAAGTTGACAACTTGTACTAACATATAAAGGTGAACAATGAAAAAAAGTATGTTCAACTACATGGTCTTTTAGGAAAACGCCATAAAGTATTAGAGGTCTGCAGTGGAGTGTCAGAGGCCATACTTATGTCCGCTGGTTTATAGCAGCATCTTCTGAAGGTTAATTGGCTTCGGAAGAACAAGTTCTTCTGGAGCCTTTTTTACTTCGGAAAAGGCTGCTTCTTCCGTGGCTTGGGGACTTCTATTTCGGAAGTCATTAGTTTTGAATTCTTCTATGTGTTGAACTTTGGAAGAGAAGACTTTGTCTTTGGAAGTTGGAGCTTTTCCTTTAGAAGTTGATTTTGCACTTTGTCTTCAGAAGAACTCCATTTCCTTCGGAAGTTCCATACTTAGCTTTGGAAGTCCTTTACAAGTTGTACCAAAAATAGTCTAGGTGTTTGGTTTTGGTTGCACCAGCCTTCTTCTTGATCCAACAAACTCCCCCTAGGCTGATGCTATCATAACCTCACTTGTTCCTGCTTCTCAAAACTTTCAACACCAGGGAAAATAGATACTTATTTGTTTCTTTGTTCTTCCTGGAAGTGGTGCTGAGAAGCTTGTACAAATCATTCATAAAAAGTTGTGAGAGGCTTCATCTAACAGAACCCTCTTTGTTCTTCTTTGTTCACCAGCTTTGTTCTTAGCTTATTCTCTTCATCATTTAGTGAGTCAGAGTTGAGGCCAAGGAGTTTAGCAGCCTGGTCCAATGTTCCTCTTGGCAGATCAAGGAATTGATCTCTTGTGAGGGAACATGAGGATCCATCAATGTAAGTCAGCTTGACAGAATCCTCCTCACAGGAGATGTCAGTCAAGGTTGTGCATTTGTTGAGCTTCATCTTGATCTCCTTAAACTCCTCTAAGGAGAGATATTTAGAAGGCTAAGGGGGTGGTCTGGAATGTTGTTGGGCAGGTAAAGGTGTTTGGGTCCTGGGTAAGGTTTTAGGTTGAGGGATGATTAGTTTAGGTGGTTATGGTGATGAGATAGGTATGGTGGTTGGTGTAGGTTAAGGGGTGTAAGGTTTGGAAATGGGCTCAGTTTTGTTAGGGAAAGGAAATGGAAAAGGTTCAGGTTGAGGTTAGGATTGAGTTTGGGTTGTAGGTTGGGGTTGAGGTGTTGGTTAGAAGATCATCCCCTATCCCCTTTTGTACATTGTTAAGTCGGTTTCTTTGGATCGATAAACATCCGAGCATGTTCTTGATGGAAGGATAAACAACATCAAACCAAAAGTCAAACAATAATACGAATTATAATTGAATGGTTTCATTGATAAAAACCTAACGATTACAAGCTCGTTACAACATAAGAATCAAGACTCTTGGCAAGGGGAAGATTGAGCATGATCTCCCCTCTCATCCGGCAGCCCTAGGCTCCGAGCAGACTTCCTCTCAATCCCCTTTCTCTCTACACATTGAAACTAGTATATATAGGCCTTGGCCCATATTAGATGCGACTAGGCCCATTCGTGCGATTGGACCATGTGTATGGTTCAATTGTACGGCTGAACCATGCGTATGGTTCAATCGTACGACTGGACCATACTTATGGTTCATCTTACAAATGTCCCAATTGCATCTCTCAGTCGCACGGCTGGTTCATTAGCATGGCTCAGTCGTACGACTGAGTCTCATTTGCATATGCTCCTGTGAATGACCCAGTTTCATGTGTTTACAACATATCAGATCTATAACATTAAGCCTAGACTATTAGACAAGCGACAGACACACTATATATGACTATATATGCTCCAACATACATCTCTTCCTTTTTCTCAAACGAATGATAGCCTTGATGTCACTGACATGTCGCTGGAGTGTCTTTTCAAATATGGGTCCCACCTACCTAGCAGAGAATCCATGGGCCTAAAGATAATCCTTTATCCAGGCATTCTCACCTATCTTCTTGGCAGTAGTGACCCCACCTTCTTCTTCCTTTTTCTTTTTCTCCATCATATTCTCTCTCGCAGCTTTCTTCCTCTCTTTCTCCAGTTGATCCTGCTCTTTGTTAAAGAGCCATAGGATCGTGTCATTATCATGTGGAGATAGTTCTTTAAGAGAGAAACCCCTAGAGGTTAGGAAAGAAATCCTTTCCCTCCTGAGCTGCAGATCAACTTCCCTCATCTCCCTTTCTCTTTCTCCTCTAAGGCCAATGCTTCCTTCCTTTGTTCAATCTGTAGCATGGTTGCCTTTTCTAACTCTAATAACTCCTCTAGTGGTCTCAAGAGTATATCTTCACTGACAGCTCCAAGCTTGATGAGCCTGTCAATGATCTCCACCCTTTTCTTGTTGTTGACTACCTCCTGGTTGGTTGCAGCTGCTTTGGAACTGGCACCTAGCAACTTCCTAGTTGGGAGTATACCTTTTCTTTTGAGTCCTCTCCTCATATTGAAGCTCTTCTACATTCATCTTCTTCTTGCCTTTATCATCTTTGGAAGTGCTGGACTTTGGTGGTTCTTCGATGGAGGGTTCAGATTGAGACATGGTGGATGAAGATAGTGAAGTTGTCTGAGCTAGGGATCGGTTGAGAAAGTCCTCACTATTCACCTCAGATGCCAGCTCTAAAATTGCATTTGTGATGATTAGATCCTCGGACAAGGAGAACGGACTTTCCGCAGCTTCCATCTCAACTTCGGAAGATTTAACTTGTTCTTCCGAGGCTTTGATTTCAGCTTCGGAAGTTTGAGGGAACGCACTATCTGTCCCAACTGTTCAGTTGCTGGGCATCAGTCCTTTTTCCCCTTTGAAGTGAATCTCAGGTTCCATTTGGACCTTAGGTTGACCAACTTCTTCCACAGTGGTAGAAGGTGCACTTAACCTCTGAAGCTCTTCAGCTCCAAAGTATATCATAGCTGCATTAAGGCTAGGTAGATCTAAAGAATATCTCAATAGGAACTTCGAGAAGATCCTGTTGAGATCTCTGAGCATCCTTGGGTCCATTTGCAAGATAATTTGAGAAGGCTCAGATTGTTGTAGTAGGAGTTGAATATCTAGCAGATAAAGAAGTTAAAGCTTGGCTTAGTGGTTCCTCAGTTGTTTGTCTCTGAACATTCTACCCCTTTTTGATAGCGTCAACTTGAGAGCTAGATGAGCTAGAGGAAGAGGTCAAGGAGACCTGAGTTGGTACATGCCTAACAGATCTCTTAATCTGTTTCTCAGCTAGTTAAGCCTTGAGATTTTCAATCTCAAGTTGCTGAGTGGCAGACCTATCCTCTAAAGTCTTAACCTTTGATTGAAGATCTGAGACTTTAGAAAGTAGGTCCTGAATGATGAGTTTCATACTACCCTCATCTTCTTTTGAAGAATCACGGGGAGATGAGGTAACATACCTTGTATGTTCACGCTCACTACCAGATGTGGTTTCTTGGCACCCTGGTTTCCCTTGCCTAAGGATGTCTCTTTTAGAGTCATCAAAAGGCATGGTTGTCGTAGATTCAGTCTCAGAGATGGTACCACACCGCCTGAGGATCCAATGAGTTTCCTTTAGTAGTGGCAGTTGTATCTACAAGAGTCCCCTTCATATCTGTGGGACTCACCTCAGTTGGTTTTAACTGATATGGTCTAGAGACAAGAGGTTATTGTAGATCTGTTGATCCGTAAGAGGGTGTTGTGGATCAACTTCATTGCCCTGAAGAGACGTAATCTCCTCATAAGCTCTTAATAAAAGGTTAGTAAAGGATAAGGAAGTGAAGCCTAATGACCCTGGACTTTGGTCAATATCTAGTGGCATTGAACCTTTGGTGGGACTGTCCCTTTTTTGTTTCTCAAGAGAGTGTTGGTACTCTTCCTGAGGGCTTGCAGCCTGGGTTTGGGGCTCAAGGAATCAAGACTGAGGAGGCTTAAATCCCATATTAAGGTCAAGGAGAAGGGTGGTGAGACCTTTGACTGAGTGGGAGCCCATGGTTCCACTCTAGTCTTTTTGGTTTGAACATAAGGGGCTTGCTCAATCAAAGTAGACTAAGCAAGGGTTCGTTTGCGTCTCTGATATGTGCTTTTGATGGGGTGAGCAGGAAGATTTGGCAAAACAAGGGTAGTTGCTAGTGTGGGTTCATCACCTATAGGGTGAACATGGATGTCACCAGGAGCCATTGGCTCAATCATACCTGGAAGAAGGTCAGTGTGTCTTCCAGTGAAGTTGGTTGACACTCTCTTCAAGATCTTGAAGATGGTCGGCCTCATTTGAGGGAGATGCAGAGTAGCTGCATAGACAAGCTTACTCTAGTCCAGCTCACAGTTGATTATGTGCTGAAAAAACCCAGGATACATAAAGAATGTGTCCTTTTGGAGATTTCCTAGAAAGTTAGTCAGCATAAATCTTGAGTAGTTGAAGCAGAGGCTCTTCACCAATCCATGAACTAGGCAGCATATAGGATTTGATCCCATCCCCCAGACTTGTTTGACAAACAATAAAGAGCAACATGAAGTAGAAACTTCCAGTTATAAGAAAATTTGAACTTATAAACTGTAGACCTATTCAAATCTCCACCATATCCTATTTGAAGATAGGTGTCATCAAGGTCTGATTTGGGGAACTCAGTAGGAACGCCTTCATCATGGAGCTCCTGATGCTCCTGGATGACCAGTTCAGTAATGACCAACTCCTGGCCTAAAATGCTTGTCCGAATACCCAGCTCTATTTAGGAGTACTATCTGACCGTTACTCCAGAAATCTTCCATGTGGTTCAAGTGAACAATAAGGCTCACGCTCAGAGCAGTGAAGTAGGGAGATTAGGTAAGGAAGGAGATGATGTCTGAGAAGTCGGCATCCTTGGTAGAGTCAAGGAATGTGACTTGGTTATGCTGAGGGTTGAGTGACGTGGTAAGAAAGGAGATCATGAACAAGTTTGAGCAGAGTGAATTTGGGGTGATGGAGGCTTTGGATAGTAAATTTGGTAAAGAGATATAAAGTGATGAGTTGGGATTATTTAAATGGGTGAAATGGCGGTGTTGGGTGGATAAGGTGAAAATATGGTTGGGTTAAAAGTGACAGTGGCGACTGTTGGATCATGTATGCCCAAGACACGTACAAGATTGATGTGGTTATACGTTATGATCCAAGTCGGGTCATACCCAATAACAAGCTAAAAAACACCAATATATGTTTATTTGTTGATGAGATCATACAATAAATATTGACACCAATTTAGAAAATTGGTTTTCTAATACTTTGCTTTTGTAAAAGAACAACATTATATGGATAATTTGTTCATAAGAAAATAAATCCCAACAATGGCATCTAGAGTCGGTTATGTGGAATATGTGCTTCAAAAGGTCTTGAAAAATTAGTTTTCATGGACCTTTTCAACCCATTGGGGGCTGTTTTGTTGTGGCTGTATGAATCCCTTATGTTTCAAGGTTTAATCTTGCATGCTTTAGTATAAAACCTTGAAAGATTTACATCAAATGGTTGATTGTATTGTTTGGACAAACCTTAAAGTTTTAGTTTATGTTGTCTGAAACTTTAGGGCTGAAATAAGGGGTTCATTGTTGTTCTTGGATGTTGGATATGTTTCTCATTTTGGTGCATAACATAGCCTTGGCCTTGTGTGGTTGGTTTTGATTGATTGTTGTATGTCATGTTGGTTTTGATCCTTCTAAGGGTTGTAATTTGTGTTTTGTATCTTGGGTGGTAATTTATTTATTCATGTGGTTATGTAATAAATAGATTAGGTGCATTTCTTTTATTAGAAAAATATATTAGGATATGATTTTGTAAAAGAAGATACACAAGATAAAGACTCAAAGAAGGACACAAAAGACATGGACACTTGAAGCATTTGGATGTGGATTCAAGTGGGAGTTCATGGACAAATTTTGATGTGTCATCTTCACCCTTAGGAAAGACCTTATGATAACACTTGTGATGGCAAACAAGTGTGGTCAACTATGCACTCATGTTGTATGTTTATGCTTGTTTGGATGATTGTTATTTGATTGTTTGGTTGATATTTGGATATGCATTACAAACTCATTAACAACTTAACAAGCTAAAATTTTGATGGTTCTTTATCATTAAGTGGTTAATAAAAGGTTATTAAAATGATTAATGGTTTTAATAAAAGAGGTTTTATTAAAAGTGAACCATAGGGTTCCTTGTCTTTGAAAGCATGCAAATATAAGGTACATAGAGTTTTCTAAACTAAGATTATGAAAACTTAAATTTCTTTTATAAACAAGTTTAACACCATCCTTTGCACAACACTTGAGTCATTTGTAAACTCTTATGGGATAAAGGTCACCTAACCATTTTGAGGGAACTTGTGACTTGAGATGGGGATACCATATTTGTGGGATAAAGGTCACCAACCACTTATGTTGGAAAACTCACATGTGTGTGCAAGTAGGGTAACTTGATTTGCAAACCATGTTAAATACATATGATGTTGATGGGATAAACATGCCGACAATACATATGATGTTTAAAGTCGATCCCATACCCTAGAAGTTTCAAAGGGTTGCAATTGTCAAAACGTTGACTACCTTGTTAATTTAAATAATGGGATAAAGGTCACCTAACCACTATTTAAATGTAACGTTGGATTCAAGATTTTTATATTGTGTAAGACCCTTAAAAGTGGTTTTGATTATTAAAATATGAACAATGTTGAAATTACTAAAATTGAACTTTGTTGTACTTTGTAGATGGCCAACAACAATAATGATAACAATGAAATCCTGACCGCTCACTCATTATCACTAAGGACCATTCTCCAAAAGGAGCGTCTAAACCACAATAACTTTATTGATTGGTTTCGAAACTTGAGAATTGTTCTCAAGCAAGAGAAACGATCATACATATTAGACGATCTGATTCCCGATCAACCTAGTGAGGATGATGAGGAGGCCTATAATAATTAGGTGAAATACACTGAGGACTCGGTCCAAGTGTTTTGCCTCATGTTGGCAAGTATGACTCTAGATCTCCAAAAGGAGTATGAATATCATGGAGCGTACGACATGATAACCCAGTTGAAGGAAACGTTCCAACAACAAGCACGGGTTGAGCGCAAATGTTAGGAAAAAGAAGAGGCCTCACCCCGTACCCAAGGCAAATGTTGCCAAGGGTAAAGGGCACATTAGGGGAAAGGGAAAGGGAGTGGTAAGAGCGCCACCACCAAAACTAGTGGAGAAGAAGCAAAAGGTTGCTTCGAATGACCCATGCTTTAAGTGTGGGGAGGTTGGACATTGGGCAAGAAATTTCCCAGTCCATCCCAAAGAGTTGCAAGAAAAGAGGGATGCCGGGCAAACCTCAGGTACAATTTTCATGATCCATATTGATCTAAATTTAATATCCTCTAACACATGGGTATTGGATACCGGATGTGTAACTCACATTTGCAACTTATTGCAGGGGTTCAAAACAATTAACGACTTCAAAAAAGGGGATGTTAGCCTCTACATGGGGAATGGGGTAAAGGTTCAAGTTGAAGGCCGAGGGGACTACATCTTGAAGCTTCCAAATGGTTTGGAAGCATTTTGAACAATATTTTGTATGCTCCTAGTTTGACTAGGAACATTAGTTCCGTTGCCCAATTAAGACAATATGGTAATGTTTTGTCATTTTTGAGAATGAAATTCATGTTTCTTTAAATGGCACGTTTTATTTTAAAGCTATTCCTGTTAATGGTATTTAGGAATTGGTTCGTGAAAACACATTATATGATAGCTCATTGTACCAAACCACCACTAAGAAACTCAAATTGGATTTGAGTGGTACCTATCTTTGGCATTGCCATCTTGGTCATATAAACAAGAAGCGCATACAAACACTTCAAAAGAACGGTCTTTTAAAAGCAAATGAATATGATTCATTCGATGTATGTGAATCTTTTTTACAAGGTAAATGACTAAGGCACCTTTTAGTGGCAAGTCCGAAAGGGCAAAAGATTTATTAGGCATCATACATTCAGATGTATGTGGTCCTTTTAAGCCAATGACTAGGTACCATCAAAGATACTTCATTACCTTTACCGATGACTATAGTCGATATGGTTATGTGTACTTATTAAGACACAAAGATGAAGCTTTTGAAATGTTCAAAATCTTCCAAAATGAAGTTGAAAATCAACTCAATAAGAAAATAAAAATTCTCCGCACCGATAGAGGAGGTGAATACCTGAGTGATGCCTTTAGAGACCATCTTAGAAGTTGTGGTATTGTCTCACAACTATCTCCACCTGGAACACCATAACATAATGGTGTGTCCGAGAGGAGAAATCAAACTCTATTAGATATGATTCGATCTATGATGGCCAGAAGCTCACTGCCTCTATCATTTTGGGGTTTCGCTTTGCTCTCTACGGCCCGTATTTTGAATATGGCCCCAACCAAGAAAGTGGAGACGACACCTTTTGAAATATGGCATGGAAGAGTTCCATCACTGTCATATTTAAAGGTATGGGGTTGTGAGGCTTATGTTAAGACTCCCACCTCAAACAAGCTATAAAGTCGTTCCACTAAGTGTATCTTCATTGGATATACCAGAGATTCTATGGGATATTATTTCATGATCCATTGGAACAAAAGGAGTTTGTTGCCAAGAAGGCTGAGTTCTTAGAAGCTAAGTTCCTTACGGAAGGAACTAGCAGTAGAACTGTGGATCTTGAGGAGGATCAAGAACCACAAACTGATACACGTTTGGTTGATACTAGCACTCAACACGAGGATGTTGAGAATGATCAAGTGGTTGATCAAAGTACACACAACATTCATAGATCTGGTAGAATTAGTAATCCACCTGAAAGATATGGATTTTTCGTAGATGGATGCTATGTGGTAGATTCCAAGGAACCAACCACCTATCATGATACAATGTCCAGTTTGGATTGTGACAAATGGCTTAAAGCCATGAATGTTGAGATGCAATCCATGTATGACAACCAAGTGTGGGACTTGGTTGAACCACCTCTTAACTCTAAGATAGTTGGAAGTAAGTGGGTTTTCAAGAAGAAAACCGATATGCATGAAAACTTGGATACTTATAAAGCTAGACTTGTAGCAAAAGGTTTCACTCAAACTCAAGGGGTTGATTATGATGAGACCTTCTCACCTGTTGCAATGCTAAAGTCTATTAGGATATTATTTGCCATAGCTGCTTATTATGATTATGAGATTTGGCAAATGGATGTCAAAACCGCTTTTCTAAATGGATATCTTGAGGAAGATGTCTATATGGTGCAGCCTGTAGGTTTTGTCAGCTCAAAACATCCTAACAAAGTATGCAAGTTAAAGAAATCAATCTATGGATTGAAACAAGCATCAAGAAGTTAGAATCACCGTTTTGATAAAGAAATAACCAAATTTCGTTTCATCAAAAACGCTGATGAATCATGTGTATATAAGAAGGCTAGTGGGAGCATCACCATTTTCTTAGTATTGTATGTCGATGACATCCTACTATTTGGAAATGACATTCCAACCATGGAAGGTGTAAAAACCTGGCTTGGAAGCTGTCTCTTCATGAAGGATCTTAGTGAAGCCGCCTATATTTTAGGAATAAAGATCTATAGGGATAGATCAAGGCGGTTGATAGGTTTGAATCAAAGTGCATACATTGATAAGATCTTGAAAAGGTTCAAGATGGAAAAATCTAAGAAAGGTGCCGTACCTATTCAAAGAGGAACGATATTGAGTAAGACTCAATGTCCAAGCTCAAAGGATGAGCAAGACAAAATGAAGGGAATTTCGCATGCGTCTGCTATAGGATCCATCATGTATGCAATGATATGCACTATACCGGACGTGTCATGCGCTTTGAGCATGACAAGCCGATACCAACAAAATCCTGGAAGCAGTCATTAGATGGCTGTCAAGAACATAGTGAAGTACCTAAGGAGGACTAAAGATATGTTCCTAATCTATGGATCTGGTGAGGCGGAGCTCGTAGTAAAGGGTTACACGGATGCGAGTTTCCAAACTGATCGGGATGATTCACGATCACAATCGGGGTACATTTTCATCTTGAATGGAGGAGCAATCTCTTGGAAGAGCTCTAAGCAAGATGTGATGGCATTATCAACTACAGAGTCAGAATACATCGCCGCTTCATTAGCAGCTCAGGAAGCTGCATGGTTAAGGAAGTTCATTGCCGACCTAGGGGTCGTCCATTCCATTCAGGACCCCCTAGAAATTCTTATGATAACGAGGGTGCGATTGCTCAAATCAAGGAATCCCATGCACATCAAAAGACTAGGCACATTGAACGAAGATTCAACTACATAAGGGATGAAGTTGAAAAGGGAAAGATATGTATTCGTAAAGTTCACAGGGATCAAAACATTGCGAATCCACTCACGAAGCTTCTTGAAAAGGCAAAGAATGAAAGTCATGCTTGTGCCATGGGGCTTCAATATTCTAGTGACTGGATTTGATCTTTAATTTCTGTAATGAGATATTGTAACCCTTTATTACTTGAATGAATTATTCAGTTATAATGATTCAACTAATATTCCTATTTTGCATGTTTAAGATCCGTGAGTAAATTATTTACTCAGAATGTCCTTAGCTGTTCATGCTTGTGGGAACGAGTATGAAGGTAATGCTATTATGAACTTGGATTGGTAGATATTCATATGGATGAATATAGAGCAAAAGGTTGCTGCCAAAGTTCATAGATATTTGTGGGATGCAAATATTGGACTGACTAGCATCTCAAATTTTACTACATGGAATCTTCTTGATTGATCATAAGTAATTTTGAGTAAAGGCAAACATCATTTGGTATCCTTTGACCTGAGATATATATTGGGTCTTGATATTTACCGAATATTATACTTTGACTTAGCTCTTCACTGTTCTGAAACATGGCAGTACATAAGCCTGAGTTCAGGTATGATATAAGGTAATTGTAAGAGACGTATATAGTCAAGATGGGATTTGTCCCTCTTATTCGTTAAGAGTACGATGTCTAAGGTCTGATAAAGTTAAATCAATGGAGAATGATCACTCTGTGTCTCTAGGATTTAACATGACATCTGCGACAAAAGGATAGATGATTGATTCACCTAAAACATTTCAAGTATGGTACTTGAAGGAGATGATGTTATTGAATGGCACTTAGTCATACGTATTAAGGGTAGTAAACCGTTGTTAGGCGGTACTTACTGCTTGCATCAATCTTCTATGAATCTTGTGCAAGTGGGAGATTGTTGGATCATGTATGACCAAGACACATACAAGATTGATGTGGTTAATATGTTATGATCCAAGTTGGGTCATACCCAATAACAACCTAAACAAACACCAATATATGTTTATTTGTTGATGAGATCATACAAATAATATTGACACCAATTTAGAAAATTGGTTTTTAATACTTTGCTTTTGTAAAAGAACAACATTATATGGATAATTTGTTCATGAGATATTATTTGTTTGTTATTTAAATTGGTTAAATAATGACAAATAAAAGTGTGTTGATGTTATAAAATTAAAATTTGTTTTAATTTTATAAACTATGGATTTAAGGAGTGTATTATTTTTATAAAATTTCAAAAGGGGGGGAACCCTTTTTGAACCCAAAATTCAGCCGCCCTTATGGGCATTGGAACTCCCTCTTTTGTCTTGTTCCTTGAAAGATTAAGACACTAGAACACTCTTCCATCATTCACCTTTCTCTCACACACACTTAAGCAACAAAAGGCTCTCCACAAGGCTGCATAATTTTCAGATTTTCAGCTCTAACAAGGCTGAAATTTTCGGTTTTTGAAGGTTCCTTGGTGTAGAACTTTGGTGTGAATCTCCCTAACTTGCTAGGTGTTTGGAGAGCTTGTGGGTATTACAAGCTTGAGGTCTTCTCCTTTGAAGGCTAGCAACTCAAGAACATCATCTTCTTCATCTTTTACATCCACAACTTGTACAAGAAAGGTTGTATTTTTGAGCACCCTATGGTTGTCATGTTTTGTTTGATAGCACACTATTTCACATATGTTTATATGATCCTTCTTGGGTTTTGTTTATGATTTAAATGGTGAAAATTTTCAGATTACTAACCATATATTTAAACCATCTATCCGCTGCGTTTTCAAGTTTAAATTGTTAAACTTAGTGTTTTACATGTGACAAATCCCAACAGCGACAATGTGAAAAACCATTTAAAAGATTCCGACATCATTAATAAAATCTTTGCTTTTTACTGTGGGGCCCAAAGGTTTCCGTTACAGAGAGAAGTCTTCTTCTGAAGGTAAAAGTATTTCCGAAGGATTTTCTCCTCCGAAGCCAAAACTTATTTCCGAAGGTAAATACATTTACTGCCAAGAATAAGAATGTATTCCGAAAGATGAAGTTTTCAAGCTTCAAAAGTAGTGAAGATATGCTTCTGAGACTAAAAACTCTTTGGAAGATAAAGCTTGAATTGAGGAAATTGCCTTCGGAAGATAATGAAGAGTTCTTTCGAGGGTAATTTTCTCTTCGGAAATACTCACACTTAGTCAATTATGAATAATAACTTTTGTGTAACAGGGCTTAGATTGTATTTAACAAAGAAAAAACAAGACACATTTTAAAAAGGGTTTCAAATGAGATATATTAGTCAATGTTTATTATCCCAATAGCAGTAATGTGATACTTAAATCATTGTTTATCAAAGGCATTGGTGAACAAATAAGAATATATTCATTTGAGTCAACTTTGACTAATTTAATCAGGTTTTCTCATGAATATCTCTAATGAAATGATACCTGATATCAATGTGCTTTGTCTTGGAGTGCTGCATAGGATTTTTAGTGATAGAGATAGCACTGTGTTGTTAATATGGATAGGGGTGCTCATGAAGTTGAATCCATAGTCTAGCATTTGGTTTTGAATCTACAGTAGCTGAGCATAGCAACTTGCAGCAGCAATGTATTTAACTTTAGTAGTAGATGTAAAGACACAGGATTGCTTCTTGCATTGCCATGAGATGATCCTTCCACCAAGAAATTAGCATCCTCCTTATGTGAATTTCTTGTTAATGTTGCAACCACCATAGTCACTATCTGAGTAGCCATAGAGATTGAAGTTGCTATAGGATACCAAAGACCTAATTTAGGTGCTCCTTTAAGGTATCTAAGGATTCTCTTGGCAGCAACTAGGTGAGACACCTTCGGAGCAACCTGATATCTTGCATAAATACATGTAGCAAACATTATATTTGGTCTACTTGCTATGAGATACATCAGAGAACTGATGATTTCCCTATACTGATGTTGATCAGTATCCTCCCCCTTAGAGTCAGGACAAAGGTCATGTTTCTGGGTATGGGTGTCTTGGCTGGCTTACAGTCGTTCATATCAAATCTATCTAAGATATCAGAGACATATTTAGATTGATTGATAAATAACCCTTCCTTTATTTGCTTCACCAGAATTTCAAGGAAAAAGTCCATTTTTTTCCATAGAACTCATCTCAAACTTCTTCTTCATAATGCTCTCAAAGTCTTTACACATTTGGTCATTTGAAGAACCAAATATGATATCATCAACATAGACCCAAACGAGCAATATGTCTTTCTCAGACTTCTTGATAAAAAGAGTCTTATCAATGGTTTCTCTAGTATAACGATTCTTCAAGAGAAATTGAGACAAAGTCTCATCCTACAGCGTAGGTGCCTAGTACAGCCCATAAAGAGCTTTATCCATTTTACACATAGTTGGGATGTTGTGGGTCTTCAAATCCTAGAGGTTGGCACACATAGACCTCACTATCTATATTTCCATATAGAAATGCACACTTGACATCAAGTTGATAGACAATAAAATTCTTGGATGCAGCATAAGTAAAGAAGATTCTAACTGCCTAAAGTCTTGCAATAGGTGCAAAGACATCAGTATAATCAATTCCTTCCTCTTGAGTGTATCCTTGAACAACTAGTCTAGCTTTGTTCTTGATGATCAAGCCTCTATCATCTCTCTTGTTTCTGAAAACCCATTTGGTGCCTATAGGTACTTGACCAGATGGTAGCGGGCAAAGGTTCAAAACCTTTTGTCTCTTGAATTGAAGCAACTCTCTGCATTAACTCAACCCAACTACTATCTTTTAAGGCTTCTTCTACTTTCTTGGGTTCTATCTAAGACAAGAAGCATGATTGGAAGCAGACATTCTCATGATGAGTTTGTCCCCTTGTTCTCACACCTTCATAGACTTCTCCTATGATGTTCTCAATTGGATGAGTATTGTGTATCCTTAGTCTAGGAATCACTTCTAGTTGCAAAGATAGATCCAATTGGAAATATTTTGATGCAAAACATGAACACTTGGTCCAGCTATTGTTTTAGTGTCATTCAATGAGGACTGATTGAATGAAAGAGAAACATCATCAACATCAGTTGACTGAGAGTAGTATCAACAGTTGCATGTTCCTTTAGAATACTACTTCCATCAGCTTGGTGTTGTATGTTATCAGCTGATGAGTTATTAGGCTCACTTTGCTGGTAACTTGTTAAAGCTCCACTAGTTCCTAAAATGGTCGTGCTATCAGATCCACCAATGATAGGAGCTTGGTGTTTAGAGACTCTTGGAGAACTTAAAAGAGGTGTGGGTAGCTCAAGTACCTGGTCTTCATCAGAATCACTTTGAGTACCTATTCCAGCTGATCATTCTCACAAGATGGTTTAGAATAGTTTGGAAACAATTCTAAGTCAAGAATATGATTAAGGCCATTCCCCCTAACACAAAGAGTGTGCTCATTATCCAGCAATGTTGGATGATTCCTCAAATTGTTGGTTTTTGATGTTATAGACTCTATAAGCAATAGAGGTGGAGGAATATCCAACAAAGATAGCATCATCCAACTTCTCAACAAATTTTGTCAAGTTGTCCTTTGTGTTAAGTATGGTACACCTACTGCCAAAGGACCTTAGAAAGCCAATGAATGGCGGCCTCTTGTTCCATAGCTCAAAAGGGGTTTTCCATGTGGCTTGACAAGAACTTGATTCTTAAACTCAGTCCCTTGATCACTCCTAATTATCTTTACCTTGTGATCTTTGATTTTCAATTTTAAGAATAAATGATTTTAAAGTTTTAGCAGTTTCATCCTTAGTTCTTAAAAAGAAAACCCGTGTAAATCTTGTGAGATCATCAATAATCACAAGGCAATATGATTTCCTTCCAATACTCATTATACTTTTTGGACCAAATAAATCCATGTGCAATAAGCGTAATGGGGTGGTGATGGTGTTAACCTCTTTGGATTTGTGAGAGACTCTATGTTGCTTTCCATTCAGGCAAGCCACACAGTTGTCTCTACAGAAAAAATTCCTTTTTGGGCACACCATGTACCAAGTTATTTTTAACCAATTTATTCATGGTTTTAAAATTTACATGACACATACGTTTATGCCATAAGGCAGACTCATCGCCATCAACTTTGGGAAAAAAGCATGATACTTCACCCAATAGGAAAGCATTGTTCATATCCAGCTTGTACATATCCCCTTTTCTGGGAGATCTAAGAAACCCTAATTCCTGAGGAATTATCATTCTAGTTTTGTGGATGATGCACTCATGTTTTGTGAAGAGCATTTGAGGCTTTTGATCACAGAATTGAGAAACACTTAGGAGATTGTGTTCAAGTTGCTTGACAAAGTTCACTTTGTTGACTCTTAACAAGCCATTGGATACACTTCCTCTACCTAAAATGTATCCTCTGGTCTCACCTCCAAATTGAAGAGGACCTCCATCAAAATGTTTAAATGTTGAAGTGGAGATCTGTTCCTGGTCATGTGTCTCGAGCATCCACTATCCACTATCTAGACATTATTGTTCTTGTCTTGTGAATGTCCTTACATATAAGGTAAAAAGTTAGTTTTGATTGAAAACCCAAGCCTAATTGGTCTTGGTTTTTTCCATTGATGATGACATAATTGAACCATAATGAATGCTAGAGGGTTCAATTGATGTCTTTGAAGACGAAGGTATGGCTGCAACATCTTGTCTGATCTTCCATTCCATCCCATGGTTGGTAAGTTTAGATAAGCTTGTTGAAGCTTGAGCAGCATGACTTTCTTTCGAAGATTCTTTGTTTTCTGAAGAAGCATTCACTACCTTCTCTTCCAAAGTAGCCTTCTTCTCGAAAGGTTTTGAGGAGACTTTTTTGTTCTTATGAGCCTTCCTTGGCTTAACTTCCGAAGCCATTTTCCCTTTGGAAGAATGAGTTTCTTCCGAAAGCAACTTAGCTTCGGAAGCCATCTTTCCTTTTCTCATCACTTGAACCATGTGATAAGGTCCAAATGTGAATCCTTCCTTGGTTGCTTCCTTTTTAACATTATTTTCATAATATGTGCTTGCTGGATTGTAATAACAATCTTTAGCCAAGTGGTTTTGCAGACCACACATTATGCATGTAATGTTAATCTTTGTGGATTTTGAGGGCTCAGGTTTCTTAATCTTCTTATCTTCCTCTACAGCCTTTCCTTTTGATTTCTGATCCTTTGGGAGGACAGGAGTGTTGGTACTACACTTCTTTCCTGAATCAGAATTGTCTACCACCTGGAATCCAGTTGAAATGAAAACACCCTTTTGCTTTGGGTCAATCTTCATCTTAGATTCAGCTACTTTCTTGGCAGTTCTTCTGGTTGCCTTCGCCCGGTTCTTCTAGCTTTAGTTGATAGGAATTAATCATCACAAGTGGAAATAGGTTAATTTACCTATTCCTTCCCTGTGGTGGTCTCCATTGTTGCATCATTCTTTAACTCAAGTGAAGATGGGTCAGCAAATGGGACCTCTTGCTCTTCAATACCACACCTTGGTTGTCTAATAGACTCATAAGAGTGTGGTGGAGAAATCTCATTGGTCTCCAACCCACCTTGTTTTGATACACAAATCTTTGAGTGGGGGGATGATGCAAGAATGGCTTGGAAGTTTTGCTCAGAAATAGCATGCTTCCTTGCTTGAGCCTTAGCTATTACTAGCTTGGCTTGAGCCTCAGTTAACTTGGATATTAAATCCTTGATTTGAGTCATGTAATTGGTGTGCTCATGTTTTAAAGAAGATAATGTTTTCTCTAACTCCTTAATTTTATGTTGATAATCAGATTCAACCATTTTAAAATTAGCTTTTAAGATGTTTAAGGACTTAATATCGGATTTAATTTCCATGGTATAGTCCTGGTACATTTTAACCTTAGCAATACAGGCTAGAATACAGAGATGATCATATACCTTAGAGTTATCTGTTCCAGCCATGAGTGCCTGAGCAGGGGTGACAACTTGGACCATAAAGCTCCAATCAACTTCTTGTGCCACAATAGCAGTTTCAGTCGAATTTCCAACAGCTTTTGGTGTTATAGGATGTGAGGAGGCATGAGCAGATCCCGGGTTTGATTTAGGAGCTTTGCATTCCCTTGCAAAATGGCCCAACTGGTTACAGTTGTAACATTTGGCCTTTGCTTTGTCAAACCCGAACTTGCTGCTAGTTGGCTTCAAAAGAACTGCCTTCCTGTTCTTTTACATAACTTCTTTGCCCTGTAGGTTAACAGAGCCATTTGTTGGACTATGTCCATGTATTCCACATCATCTGGGCTGAAACACTCCAGATCTTCAAAACATAACTGAAAATCATTAGAGTTTCCACTCCCTAAGACAAAAGCATAGCTTTCCTGAAAGGGACTAGGCTGAGCCTGTTGAGAAACGTGATGAAAGGCCCAGAAGAGGTTGATGGCTACTAGAAATAAGACAGGTAATGCTAAGGTTAAGGGGGTCTTGAGCCTTCAGCAACCATGAGAGCTTTGCTAGCAGAAAGGCTTGAAGGTCTGCTTCCTTGACGGCCACTCTTGTTTTCCATCTCTACACGGTATCCATCTAGAATACCGTATACCTCAATCATTATGACTGTGTTCAGGTTCTCTGTCCTCTTAATGGAGACACACTAGAATGTCCACTTATTGGGAAGTGCATTCACGAATTTCCTTGAGAGGTCTCTCAATTCAGGAGCTATTCCCATAAACTGAAGAGAAGAGATAAAATCCATGTACCTGAAGTATTGCTGGTGCAAGGTCTCTCCAGCAATATGAATAAAATTCTCAAATTGTTGCTTCAATGAATCCTTCTTTGAATCATTGCAGTTGGAGTACATCGGGTTAAAGCATCAAACAATTCTTTAGCTGTCTGGCAATTCTCAAACCCTACCATAATGATGTTGGGAATTGCTATCACTAGAACAGTCATTGCCTTTTCATCAATGTCTATCCACTTGAGGTCTTCTTCATAGTAGTCTTCCACTGCCTTCTCTATCATGGCACCACCACCAGCAGGTGAAGCCACCTTTGTCTTGTAGGGACCATAGGCAATGGATTTCCATATGCGGCTGTCTTGATATCTGATGACACTTCTATACATCTTCTCCATTGTCTGATGTTCTCTGGGGTGATGACGGTGCTTTAGTCATCGTCCCCATTTCACATTCAGATTTATGGTTAAGAGCCATGTTTTGAATGTACTAAAAGAGTAAGTGAACAAGAGGTTGATTAGGATGGTTAGATCACACAATCAAGAGCCTAAGAAGCTTTGATACCAATTGCAGGATTGGTTTTTACACTCAACACAAGTATTTCTCTCAAACTCACTAACAAACACTCAAGAAGTAGAGTTCTTCTAAGTATACTAAGTAACACAAGGAAAACACAAGAGAATAATTTTCAAGATACTTGTATATATTACTTCTCAACTTAAAGTTTACAAGACTCTTTCAAGCTTACTACAAGAGTTACAATGAGAAACAATATATACTACTATCTACAGCCGGATATACTTTGATACCAGTTGGAATCCTCTAACTAAATCAGATACTACAAAGCTATAGTAAGGTATCTTAGATAATGTCTTATCTAATATAGGGTAGTCATGACATATCCATGACTTACCTTTTGTCACCAACTAAAGTTGACAACTTGTACTAACATATAAAGGTGAACAGTGGAATAAAGTATGGTCAACTACATGGCCTTTTGGGAAAACGCCATGAGGTATCAAAGTCTGGAGCAGAGTGTTAGAGACCATACTTATGTCCACTGGTTCGTAGCAGCATCTTCCGAAGGTTATTGGCTTCGGAAGAACAAGTTCTTTCGAAGACTTTTATACTTCAGAAGAGGCTGCTTCTTCCGTGGCTTGGGGACAACTACTTTGGAAGTCATTGTCTTTGAATTTTTCTAAGTCTTGAACTTCGGAAGAGAAGACTTTGTCTTCAGAAGTTGGAGCTTTTCCTTCGGAAGTTGATTTTGCACTTTGTCTTCAAAAGAACTCTATTTCCTTCGAAGGAGAAACTCCTTCGAAAGTAATATCTTCTGATGCCAAACTTACTTCCGAAGGCAAATTACGTCCGAAGAGAAATTTGCTTCCGAGAGTACAATGGTCTTCCGAGGAAAGAAGTTTTAAAGTTTCGAAAGTATATTTGATATAAAATCAAATGTTCTTCCGAGACCAAAAACTCTATGGAAGGAATACTTGTTCAACGAAATTTGCCTTCGGGAGATAGATAAAATTATCTTGCAAGGGTAAATTTCTTTTTGGAAAAATTCATACTTAGAAAACTTAAAGAAAGAGCTTTTGTAATAGGAGATAACATTAAGAAGACACAAATTAAAGAGGTTTTCAAAAAGAGATACACAAATTAATGTTTATCATCCTAATAGCTGTAATTAAATACTTAATATTTGTTCATCAAAAGCTTTAGTGAACGAGTCAACATATTATTCATTTGAGTCAACTTTGACTAGTTTAATCCAGTTTTCCCATGCATATCTCGAATAAAATGATACCTGATGTCAATATGCTTTGTCTTAGAGTGTTTGACCAGATTCTTTGTAATAGAGATAGCACTCTTGTTATCAATATGGATGGGGGTCACCATAAAGTTAAAGCCATAATCTAACATTCGATTTTGAATCCAAAGCAGCTAAGCACAACAACTTACAGCAGCAATGTATTCAACTTCAATAGTTGTTGTAAAGACACACATTTCTACTTACATTGCTAGGAGATGATTCTTCCACCAAGAAATTGACATCCTCCGGATGTGGATTTCTTGTTGATATTATAGCCACAATAGTTAGTGTCAGTGCAACCATAGAGATTAAAGTCTTGATTCCTAAGATACCATAGACCAAGTTTGGGAGCTCCTTTGAGATATCTAAAAATTCTCTTGGTAGCAACTAGATAAGACACCTTTGAAGTAGTATGATATCTTGCATAGATACAAATTACAAGCATGATACCAGGTCTACTTGTGAGATACATTAGAGATCCTAATATTACCCTATACTGATATTGATCAACATCCTCCCCCTTAGAGTTAGGACAAAGGTTATGATTTCTGGGTATAGGTGTCTTGGCTGGGTTACAATCTTTCATTTCAAATCCTTCCAGGATATCATTAACATACTTAGGTTAATTGATAAAGAACCATTTTTCATATGCTTCACTTGAATTTCAAGGAAAAAGTCCATCTTTTCCATGGAACTCATCTTAAACTTCTTCTTTATAATACTTTCAAAGTCCTTGCACATCTGGTCATTTGAAGAGCCAAATATGATGTCATCAACATAGACTTGTACAAACATAATGTTTTTCCCAGACTTCTTTATAAACAAATTTTTGTCTATTGTCCCTCTGGTGTAGCCATGTTTAGGAGAAATTAAGAAAGTGTCTCATACCACAGCCAATGTGCCTGGTATAGCCATAGAGAGGTTTATCTAGTTTGCACACATAGTTAGGATGTTGCGGGTCTTCAAATCCTGGAGGTTGACACACATAGACTTCTTTGTCTATATCCCCATACAAAAAGGTGCATTTGACATGAAGTTGGTAGACAATAAAGTTCTTGGAAGTTGCATAGGCAAGGAAGATTCACACAGCCTCAAGTCTTGCAACTAGTGCAGAGACATGAGTGTAATATATCCCTTCCTCTTATGTGTATCCTTGAACTAAAAGTATTTTCTTGTTCTTGATAATCAAACCTCTATCATCCTTTTTGTTTCTAAACACCCACTTTGTGTCAATGGGTAATTGATAAGGTGGTAGAGTACATAGGTTCCAAACCTTTTGTATCTTGAATTAAAGCAATTCCTCTTTCATTGATTCAACCCAACTATTTTCCTTTAAGCCTCTTCCACCTTCTTTGGTTCTATTTATGAAAAAAAAGCATGAATACAAACAAACATTCCCATTATGGGTTGTCTTCTTGTTATCACACCTTGAAAGACATTCCCTAGGATGTTTTTAGCAGAATGAGTGTTATGAATTTTGAGCCTTGGGATAACATCTAATTAAATAGAAAAATCTAGGTTTGAAAAGTTTTGCTCAGAATTGAAACATTATTCCAGCCGATGTCTCATGCTCATTCAATGAGGACTGATTAAATGAATGTGAAACAACATTAATAGCGGTGTGCGGTTAAGCAGCATTAACATGACCCTATACCTCTTGAATGATGCCTTCATCAGATTGGTGTTGTATGCTGGAGTTGTCATTCAATAAATTTTGAGGTTCATTTTGTTAATAACTTATTGAAGCTTCACTAGTTCCTGAGATGTTTATGCTTTTAGGGATTTCATTAGTGGGAGCTTGATCTTTATTGATTCTTGGAGAACTTGAAATAGGTCTGAGTAACTCAAAGAATTGAACATCATCACAATCACTTTGAATTCATGTTCGAGCTAAAACATTCTCACAAGAAGGTTTAAAATAGTTTGGAAACAATTCTAAGTAAAAAATGTGGTCAGGTCTATTCCCCTTAACACAAGGAGTGTGCTCACTACCACAATGTTGTATAATTCCTCAAATTGTTAATTTTAGATGTTATAAACTTTATAAGCAATAGAGTTGGTGGAATATCCAACAAAGATATAATCATCTAACTTTTTAACAAATTCTACCAAATTGTCATTTGTGTTAAGTATGGTACACCTGCTACCAAAGGACCAAAGAAAGTCAATGAACAGTGGTCGCGTGTTCCATAGCTCATAAGGGGTTTTTCCATGGGGCTTGACTATAAGAACTCTGTTCTACACATAGCACTATACCCAGAAAGTCAGACGCAACTTTGAATCAGTCAACATAGTTCTAGCAACCTCAATAAGTGACTTATTTCTCCTCTCAGCAACAACATTTTATTGAGAAGTTCTAGGAGCACTATATTGTTTGGTCATCCCTTTTGAATTATAGAATGAGTTAAGAACTTGATTCTTAAACTCAATCCCTTGATCACTTATTATGATTTTTACCTTATGAATAATTTGATTTTCTATTTTAAGAAAAAAAGATTTTAAAGTTTCAGCAGTTTTATCTTTAGTTCTTTAAAAGAATACTCATGTAAATCTTGTAAAATCATTAAAAATCACAAGGCAATATGATTTCCCTCCAATGCTCATTATACTTGTGGGAGCGTATAGATCCATATGCAATAAGTGTAATGGAGTAGTGATATAGTTAACTTTTTTGGATTTATGAGATGTCCTGTGTTGCTTCCCTTTTAGACAAGCAACACAATTATGTTTGTAGAGAAATTTCTTTTTAAGCATACTATGTACTATGTTATTTTGAACCAAAGTGTTCATGGTTTTAAAATTAACATGGCATATTCCTTTTTGTCGTAGAGTTGACTCATCACTATTAGCTTTGGAAAAAAAAACATGACACTTCACCTAGTGAGGAAGTATTGTTTATATCCAGATTGTACATGTCCCCTCTCCTAGGAGATCTAAGTGTAACACCCCGAAATTTCTACTTAAACGAAAGGAAAAGAAAAGTAAATAGAAGGAATAGAAACTTTGCATAAATGGAAGGGGATAAAGTGTACAAAGTACACTTTTTATATTTTAAGATATTAAAGGGCATGGTTGCCCATTCTTCCTTTTTCATCATCTTCTTCACGGCTAAAAAGAAGAAGAGAGAGAGAGAGCTCGGTTCTAGAGAGAGAAAGAGCAAGAAGAAGCTGAAAAAGGTAAGTCTTCTCTTCTATGAGCTCGGTTTCAGTTGGGTTTCGAGTTCTTGACCGAAGTTCCGGTTGTTTAGAGTTTGTTTTCGGGATTCAAGAGCTGAATCGAAGGTGGGACTCGAACGGGAAGAGTGCTGCTCAAAAGCTGCTAAAGGTGAGTTTCTAGAACCCCTCTTTTACAGATTTTTAACTGATTTGGGGCTATTATGCATACTATGTAAACGTTTTTAAAGAAACCGTGGACTTACAGCCTTATGTTCGAATGTTGTATGTATGTATGCATGCTATAATGATGATTATGGGTTAGAGATGATGTTTAGCATGCTTAGATGGCCTTAGTATGTTAGATCTATGTTTGGGTATGCTTAGAATGATTATCAGGTGAAATTGGTAGCATAGAAAAGATTTCAGAATGTTCTGATGAACATGAAGAGGATACCATGCGCCTAGAGGTGGCTCATGCGCCCAAACAGTTTTCCATGCGTCCAACATGAGTGGCCAGACGCCTAAGTGTTGGCCATGCGCCCAAGGGTGGGTCATGCGCCTAAATAGTGCCCATGCGCCCAGCATGTTGGCCCATGCGTCTAAGTATTGGCCATGCGCCCAAGTGGCCATGCGCCTAAATAGTGCCCATGCGCCCAAGTGAAGAAAAGACTAAGTGTGGACGGTGTGCCCAAACAGTGTCCATGCGTCCCAGAGATTGAAACGGCTAAGTGTGGACCATGCGCCTAAATAGTGCCCATGCGTCACAGAGATTGAAACGACTAAGTTTGGCAATGCGCCTAGGCAGTGCCCATACGCCCAAGTGCTTGAAACGGCTAAGTGTTGGTGATGCGCCTGAACAGGGCAGAAGCGCCCAAATAGTGCCCATGCGCCCAGACTGTTTTATACTTAGAATTTTTATGCTCACGCGCCTGGAAGGACCCATGCGCCCACTTTGGACTTAAGGTTTTCTAAGTAGTTTTTAAGGGGTAAAATGGGGAGATAAGCCTGGTTATGATGTGATGGCTTACGTTTGATGTGTGTTATGCATGTATGATGTGCCTGTATTGGTGATGATGTATGCTTATGATTATGTGTATGTTCCTTATTATGTTTGTATGTCTTCCCTTGGCTTTACGTGTTACGTTAATGAATGTAATCAAAGTATTATGTAACATAAAGTGGAAGATAATGAAAAGAGGAACGTAATGAATGAATGCATGCATGAATAAATGAATGAATAAATGAGAAAGTATAGAATGGCTTGCAAGCATATGTATGAGGTGAGCGACTCTGTGTCGCAACAGACTCGAAAGAGGTCCTTGTCGCGTATCCCGGTACTGTGTCAGTCTTTGGACATGAGTCGGGGGTGTGTTCGTTAGACCCCGGCACAGTATCAGTCTTCGGACATGATTCGGGGATATTGCATGAGACAGGATACAGATTGCGTACTCCGGTACTGTGTTAGTCTTCGGACATGAGTCGGGGGTTTTTGAGCAGGCCCCGGCACAGTATCACTCTTCGGACAAGAGTCGGGAGTATTGCATATGACGAAATTGACGGATGATGAGATCCGTGTCGCGTATCCCGGTACTGTGTCAGTCTTCGGACATGAGTCGGGGATTTGTTTGTCGGGCCCCGGCATAGTATCAGTCTTCGGACATGAGTCGGGGATATTGCATGAGACGAGATAATGAGGTGAGCGACTTTGTGTTGCAACAAACTCAGATGGATTTCAATCCCTGTGACTGACTCATATGGGATCTTTGTCGCGTATCCCGGTGTTGTGTCAGTCTTCGGACATGAGTCGAGGGTTTGTGAGCAGGCCCCGGCACAGCATCAGCTTTCGAGCATGAGTCGGGGATATTGCAAGAGACAAGATTCGAGTAATAATGAGTAATGAAAGAAAGATCATGTATGATAGAACGAACGTATGAATGAACGTAAATGAATTATTGTAATAATGTACTGAACAGGATCCTTGTCATTCGACCTCAATAATCGTGGCTGAGTGCCACGAAGAGGGTAAAGTCTGACTGGATCTAGAAAGAGAAGTGAACGATAATGTAATACGTTGAATGAACAAAGCTAATGAATGTAATGACGAAGATAATAATGATATTATCTGTATGTACGTATGATGCATGATCACGAACGATGTAAAGTATAGTATGCTTTTGAAAGAAAAGTAAAGAACGGTTTTAACAGAGAAAAGTATGTTTTATTATAAAACTAGAACTCACTCAGCGTCGCTGACTTTTGTATGCATGATATTTGGCAGGTATGTTGATGCTGAGGAGTTGCAGGCATGGATGCATAAGCTACTGGGAACATTTTGAGGCTGGCATCCGTATTTTGACATGTCTTGTATTTTGAGATGAAAAAAAATGTTGTAATTGACATGTTTTTAATTATAAATGAAAGTTTTAAATTCCGTTGCAAAATTAATGTACATTTTATAATATTTTATGTGCGATCAACCACCGGCTGTGAGGTGCCCGAGAACGGGGCCTACACTAAGAAGCACCAATTCCTAAGGAATTGTCATCCTGGGTATGAGTATAATGAACGCATTATCTGTGAAAAGCATTTGATTCTTTTGATCATAGAATTAAGAACACTTAAAATATTGTGTTCAAGATGTTTGATGAAGTTTACTTTGTCAACCTTTAACTTATCATTGGATACACTACCTCTGCCAGAAATGTATCCTCCGGCTTCACCTCCAAATTGAACAAGTTCTCCATCAAAATGCTCAAATTGTTAAATAAGATATTTATGTCTTGTCATGTTCCTGGAGCATCCACTATCTACAATCCACACATTTCCATTTTTATCATGTGGATGTCCCTGCACATAAGGTGAAATTATTAGTAGCTATTGTAAACCCAGCCTTGTTGGTTTTGGGTTCTTCAAATGCAGATAAGGTAATTGAACCAAAATGTATGAATGGGGTTCAATTATGAATGTTGATGAAGAGGTTTGGGCTACAACATCTTCTCTGATCTTCCATCCCATCCTTTGGTTGATCGGAGTAGATGAGCTTGTTAAAAGCTTGAGCAGCATGACTTGCTTCCGAGGCTTCTCTCTTCTTGGAAGAAGTTATCACCACCTTTTCTTCCAAGCAGTATTCTTCTCGGAAGGTTTCTTTTTGTTTCTTTTCTTATGCTTGACTTGTTTTTCCGAAGCTATTTTCCTTTCAGAAGAATGAGTTTCGTCCAAAAGCAACTTAGCTTTGAAAACAAGCTTTCCTTTCTTTAACACTTGAACCGTATGATAAAGTCCAAATATGAAACCTTTATTAACTCCTTTATTCTTAACATTGTTTGCATATGTGTGCTTCTTGGATTGTAGTAACAGTCTTTAGCCATATAGTTATGCAGACCACACATTATGCATTTAATGTTATTTTTCATGGGGCCTGAGGACCGGTGCTTCTGGCATATTTTTTATTCTATGATAGCCTCCCTTTTTCACTTCATATCTATCAGCTGGAAAGGAGTGCTGGTTTTTATTTGGGTCTATTTTAAGCTTTGACTCAGCCACTTTTTTGGCAACTTTTCTTGCTGCCTTGATTTTGTTTCTTATGGATTTGGTGGTCAAAGGTTGATCATCAACGGTGTGGATCAGGTTTTCTACCTCATCCTTCTTTATAGCGGCAACCATTATTGCATCATTCTTCTACTTATTGGGTAGTGGGTTAGCAGTTGGAACCTCTTACTCATCAGTACCACATCTTGGTTGTCTTACAAACATGTAAAAGTGCGGTGGAGCAATTTTATTGGTTCCCAACCGACCATTGTTTTGATTACACACCTTTGAGTGGGAGGATATTGCAATAATGGTTTTGAAGTTATGCTTTTCAATAGCATACTTTTTTGTTCCAGCTATTACTAGTTGGGCATGAGCCTCAGTCAACTTGGAAATCAAATCCTTAATTTGAGCCATGTCATTTGAGTGTTCAGGTTTTAAAGAAGAAACAATTTCTCTAACTCTTTAATTTTTAGTTTAGTTAGATTCTGCCCTTTTAAAATTAAATTTTAGTATATTCAAAGACTCAATTCATATCTGATCTCCATGTTATAGTCCTGATAAAGTTAAACCTTAGCTATACATGTTGGGGTACTGAGATGTTCATATAACTGATTATCTTCTATTCTAGCCATGAGAGCTTGAGTTGGAGCTACATCCTACACCATAAGACTCTAGTTGACTTCTTAAGCAACAACAACTGTTTGTTGCTTAGTTGGCTTTGCAACTGCTTTTGGAGTAGTAGGATGATGTTAGGAGGCATGAATGGCTCTAGGGTTAGACTTTGGAGCCTTGCTTTCCCTTGCAAAATGACTAAGTTGTTGCAGTTATAGCACTTGGCCTTTGATTTGTCTAACCCAAATTTGTTGTTGGATGGGTTATGAGGGAAGTGCCTTGTAGTTTTTTTAAAGAACTTCTTGGCTTTATAGGTTAAAAGAGCCATTTGTTGAACAATGTCCATGTATTCAACATCATCTGGGCTGAAGCACTCTAGATCATCAAAGTAGAACTGAAAATCACTAGAGTGCCCATTTCCTAAAACTAGGGTATAATAATCCTGGAAGGGATTTGGTTGAGCCTATTGAGATCAGGGTGTCTCAAGAAACGTGATGTATGGCCCAGAGGAAGATGATGGATGTTTGGAGTAGCTCACATACTACTAGGGCTAAGGATTTCTTGAGCCTTCAGCAACGAGTAAAGCACTGCTAGCACGAATAAAGTATGGTCAACTACATGAGCGTGAGAAACCACTATGCAATATATCAGAGGTGGTAGCGACTATCAGACAGACTATACTTATGTCCATTGGTTCATAGTTGGCTCTTCCAAAGTTTAACCGGCTGCGAATGAATAAGTTCTTCCGAAGCCATTTATACTTCAGAAGAATCAACTTCTTCCGAGATTTCTGTTGGTCTTCAAGACTTTATACTTCGAAAGTCCTTGTCTTGAAACTTCTAAGTGTTTATCTTCGGAAGATGAATTACTTAGTCTCGGAAGACTTGGTTCCTCTTTGAAAGTTCGTCTTATTCAATCTTTGGAAGTTCTTCAACATGACTTCGGAAGTGCAAATTAGCTTTGGAAGATTTTCTTTATTGCACCAAAATTCTTCTAAGTATTGTTTTGGTTGCACCAGCCTTATCTGATCCAACAGTTTTCTTCATGCAAATCTAAATTGTCAATTATCTTATTTATCAAACAATCAACCCCTGTAAAACTTTAAAATGGAATTAAAGCAGCGGCACAAGTAAAATGGGTGGTAACTCTTGAAAGTATTTTTCTAACTTTTCTTTCATTGGTTCTCTCATTTGTGTAAACATGTGATTTTTAAACTTTTAAAATTCAAAACAGTTACATATAATTATGAAAGCATTGAATAACTAATGGGATAATAAACTCCCGATAATTTTGTAGTTGAGTTTTTAAACACACAAAGAAATCCAGTGAGATGTTGAACATGTTCCAACCCAAATCCGAAAATGGGTTGGCTTCACTTTTCTGAAACACTATTAGGAAAATCTTTCAAAGTCACTTTTTTGTTTGAAAGCACAATCAAATATGTGACAAGTCGAGTACCACCAAGTAGATACATCGCAACTAGGACCTAAAAATTTAGAATTTGTATTCTTACAAGGTTGTTTAAATCTTAATATCTTTTTTTAGTTTTTTAAAAACATCATGTAACATAAATCTAAAAAATTTAATAAAGTTATTAACAAATTTCATGACTAGCCCATCTTGCACTACTAAATTAATAATATTTGTAAGAAAATGAGTATTGAAAAATTCACGGTTACAAATCAAAATATATTATAATTTTAATTTTTAACCGTGGTTGTGTTGTTTGATACGTTATAAAATACAACTAAGAGAAGTTTATTTGTAAATTAAAATAGTAATTACATTATCCAAAAAGTAAAACAGAATACTCTAGTATGCGGATATAGAAGGAGAAAAAAATCATATGTTCATCATTTGCCATGGATCTACCCAATGAGCAGTGACGTAAAGGTACAATTCGGGTAAAATGGGTAGAGCTGACCAAACGTCACTAGTTAAGTTTACGACGGTATATAAATTTTCAAATATACAATTCATTCATTGTTTGCTTTTTTCCATAATTTTAAAGAAATACTTTTAAGTATAATACGACTTACGTAGGTGTAATGAGGTTGAAGCATCTCTCGAATTAAGTTGGTCAACCGAGTATTGTTGAAATGACCAAAAGGCAAAGCTTCTTGATTCATGAATGTTGCCAATTCAATCTCGAACCTTATTAATGTCTTAATGAAAGATTCTACCATCTCTACCCATTTGTGTTTGTTCCAAATCTTTACTTTTCAACGGTTTACAAAACTTCTTGCTAATATGTTTACCTAAAGTCGGTTTTGATCTTTGGCTAGAAATGCTCCAAAAAACTTGCAAAGAGCCTTTATAGACACGCCGTTTTTTATCTTTGGATAGTGAAGCTCCAAAATTCACGATTACAAATCAGAATATATTTTAATTTTATTTTTTCAACCGTGGTTGTGTTGTTTGATACGTTATCAAATGCAACTGAGAAATGTTTATTTTGTAAACTAAAAATAGTTATTACATTATCCAAAAACTGGTATGCGGATATAGAAAGAGATAAAAAAAATCATACGTTCATCATTTTCCATGGATCTACCCAATAAGTGGTGACGTAAAGGTATGATTCGGGTAAATTGTGTAGAGCCGACCGAATGTCACTAGTTAAGTTTACACTGGTATATAAATTTTCAAAAAATACAATTCATTTATTTTTTGCCTTTTTCCATAATTTTAAACAAATACTTTTAAGTATACTATGACTTACGTGAGTGTAATGAGGTTGAAGCGTCTCTCAAATCAAGTTGGTCAATCGAGGATTGCTGAAGTGACCAAAAGACAAAGCTTCTTGATTCATGAACTTTGTCAATTCGATCTCGAACCTTATTAATATCTTAATGAAAGATTCCACCGTCTCCATCCATTTGTGTTTGTTCCAAATCTTTACTTTTTGACGGTTTACAAAACTTCTTGCTCATATGTTTACCTAAATTCGTTATTGATCTTTGGCTAGCGTAGCTCCAAAAAAAACTTGCAAAGAGCCTTTATAGACACATCACTCAACTCAACCCTTAAAGTCTTTTTTGATCTTTGGATAGTGAAGCTCCAAAATAACTTGCAAAGAGCCTTTATAAACCCGTCACTCAACTCAACCATATCCCTATTGCACCAAACTTACATGTTACAATTGTCTGCAAAAACCCGAACAACAGTTGGAGCGGTGAACAAACCTTTATCTATGGAAGATTGTGAGTGAGCCATTATATGTACAAAGATAGTGAAAGTGTATAACGAGAGTAGAAATGCGCAAAGAGAGTAAACCAGGGTATATTTGTGTTTTTAGCGTGTGTTTTGATGTTTTGAACTTGGGTACTCAATCATATCAATCCTCACGTATTTATACTACGTTGTAAAGTTAATATACAAGAAACGTCATTTGTTTGGTCTAACGGCTATATAGCCGTTAAACACGTCTATTTTTTTCAAAAAGGGAAAATCGTAAAAACTAAGTAGAACTTGAGAACATCCGATTTGGGTCTGGGTCAGGTACACTATAAAGTTTCATATCTGAAACCAGACCCTACGGGTTTAACCGGGTCCAACCGGGTGCACCTCCCATTGGGTACTACTCCCATTGGGTACTACTCGTAACCGGGTCTGGATCAGATCCATGTCAAAGTTTTTTTTTCCATCTCTAAAAGCACACATGATAAAATATGCTTAATTATAAAACTGTGACAAAATTACATGGATGATGCATGTTCTTTTCAGTAAATTTTGATTTTGGTGTTTAAACTTTACACTTTTCATTTATAGTCTATTATAACTATTATATTCGCTTGCATCATGATCCTTGATTTTAACAATGTTGAATTAACGGTAAACTTCATGAGTTGTCTACTCATTTCAGCTTTAACAAATTAAAAATAAAATTCTTAAAAACAATTGAAGAAGAAATTAAAACAATAATCTTTTTCAATTAAAGCTTCTCAAAAAACAAATAATAATATATATATTCAACACTTCGCACAGGTTGTTGATAACTCTTTGCATATGTCCCCACGTAACTCCCATTTAACATACTCCACCGAAAAATAATCACAATCGCCAGCTTCGTTAGCTCTTCTTAACATACCCCACTTAACTCTTTTCACATTCTTTTTAGTAATTCAAATAATGAACCACTTCATCGATCATGAATGTGATATCCATCTTTCTACCTTTGATCCCTAGCTCTAGGGCTGTAAACGAGCAAAGCCGGCTCGCAAACTACTCGAAATTAACTCGAAAAAAGCTCGAATCGAGCTGAGTTTAAACGAGCCCAGCCCGAGCTCGAGCTCATATTTTGGCTCGTTTACCAAACGAGCTCGAGCTCAAGCTCTAGGTATCGAGCTCAAGCTGGCTCGCGAACCTAAACGAGCTTTTATTTATATATATTTTTTTATAATATTTTTTACATATCAAATATATATTTATAATATTATTATTAATTATATATACAAATATAATAAAAACAATTAAAATTATATATATGATAAGTACGATTATAAATAAATATAATAGTACTATAAAAAAAGAAAAATTAAGATATAATGATAAACGAGCCGAGCCCTAGCCGAGCTCGAGTTTGAATAATTCCTAACGAGCTCGAGTTTGAATAATTCCTAACGAGCTCGAGCTTTAGAAATATAATTACAAACAAGCCGAGCTCGAGCTCGAGCTTTATAAAGTTAAAACGAGCTGAGCTCGAACCAAAGTAAGCTCGGGCTTGACTCGACTCGTTTACACCCCTAACTAGCTCTACAAATCCTTTGATATCTTCAAATTGTGCCACTTAGATGGCTTAACAGATTCTAGTTCAACGTGAATCGGTTGCTTCACCGATATACAGAATATAGTCCTTCAAGGTTGGGTCATTTATTTAATTCATCTCAGCATAACACATATAATTCATTGCAATTGTAATGCACAAGGGGCTTCTTGATCCAATGGTTTGTGTCTTCTTCTTTTAACCCAATGTTTGGGTTTTGATTCTGGGCAACGAAAATATTGTGTTTTCTGTTCTTTTTTTTTGGTTTTGTTTTTATTTTAGTCATATATTTCTTCGTGAATTAAAAACATGACTCGACTCTTACCCTACTAGCAAACCTATGCTTCTGTTGAACCCCGTGATACAACTTTCATTCCACGGGTTAATAAACCGTATTCTATTCTTTCCTTTCTATTGTCCTTTCTTATATTTATTTTTAAATTACTTATTTATAGTTGTTTCTATAAATTTTTCTTTGTATCTAACTTATTAAATAAGCTGGGCATTTAATCTTTTAACTATTATTTGTCCGTACCATGCAAGACATAATAATCTTTTAAATTTTAACTATTATTAAACAAGTATTTTAAGTATTGGATCATATGTTGGATTTTTCTTACTTGCCAAGAAAAAGAATGAAGTGGTTCTTTTTGGCAGAAGTAATCTGACAGAACGTAACACCCAGAGTTTTAAAGAAAATAAGAATAAAAGGAAGAAATATAATTTAACCCAAATTGAGGGATTAAATGTGTAAAAAGGACAAAATATTATAAAATTTTGTACAAAAGGTGGGCATGGCCGCCCATTTCTTACACATCACCTTTTTGTCCACGGTTCTAGAGAGAGAAAGAACTAAATTTGGGGTTTTAGAGAGAAGAACGAGAAAAAGATCGAATTCAAGGTATGTTTTGATGTTTTGAAGTGTTCTTGACTGATATTTAGTCTCGGGTTTGTGATTATATGTGTTTTATGTGTTCGGTTATGCGTTTTTGGTGGGTTTTTAGGTGTTCGAACTCATAGTGCATTTGGGTTTGAAGAAGTCTAGTCGAAAGTTGCCTAAGGTGAGTTCTAGATCCCCATTTAGATGTTTTAATTTGTTTTGGGGCTGGAAATACATGTATTTATATTTTTATTAAATATGGGTATGCACCAGAATGTATGTGTGTGTGTGTGTGCCATGTTGGGTGGATGTTGATTTGGGTGGATTTGAAGATGTCCATGATATATGCATGTTTAAGATGCTTAGTATGTTAGAAACTAGGCTTGATCATGTTAGAATCGGATTTGGGACTGAATTATGATGTTAGTTATAAGTTAGTTGATCATGCGTTCAAAAAGTACCCATGCGCCTGGAAAGGTGCCAAAATGCTTAAGTGTTCCCCAAACGCCTAGAGTTCATGCGCCTCAATAGTGATCGAATGCCCAAAGTGCCCATGCGCCTACATAGTGCGCATGCGCCTAGAATGTTGCCCAAAATGACTAAGTGTTGGCCATGCGCCCGTACAATGCTCATGCGCCTAAAAGTTTTCCCAGGCGCCTAAGTGTTCCATGCGCCTAAGTAGCCATGCGGCCGTATAGTGGCCATATCCTGCAAAGTGCCCGTGCGCCTAAAGACTTAGAATTATTTCTAAAATTTTGAGGGAAAAGGAAGTTTTAGGCTATGACTTGGGATGTCCCTAGGGTTGATGTATGATGATTATATGATGTTTCATGATGTTGTATGATGATGTTATGTGTATTTTTGTTCTGTTGTCTTTATGTTCCTTATTACGTATTATTTTGGTGGCTTTACGTGGTGTGATAATGATAATAATTGTAAAGTATTATGTAATGAAAACAAAAATTAATGATGATGTAAAGAGAATGCAGGACCGGTGAAGGAGGTTTAGTTACAACACAACAACACAAAGAGGAGATTAACTTAAAATTAAACAAACATTGAACTGGATTAACCACAATAAAGACACTAAGAACACAAGTAATGTAAGATACAGAACACAAGTATATGGTTTGCAAGAATGCAGTATATTGCTTTCTCTATGTTCTATTACAAATTTTACAAAGCATATCCATAAAGTTACAAGAACATGAGATACTTATACTACATCCTACAGCCGGCCATACTGTGAAAGCCAGCTTGATACAATTGACTAGACTCAAAACAAAATCAATTGTAGAGTCAAAAAGGCAGATTGCCTTTTTTGACTTTGTGACTATGACATGCCATAGCTCACATCCTTATCTATTACAAAAAGTATAAAGTACATGATGTAGAAAGTTACAGACTCAAGACCTCAATGTACAGTTACCAAAAGCATGGACCTTTTCACCAACTCATGCAAGTTGGTGACTTTACAGAGACGTAGTAGAAAGGTGTCCAGCTTTATGGAATAGTACATCAGATAAAGCATGTTACTAAAAGTCTTCGGAAGAAATCTGTCTTCAAGAGTTGAGGCTTCGGAAGACTTTGTCTCTGAAGCTTCGGAAGTCTTCATTTTTGGCTTCGGAAGACTTCATTTTTGGCTTCGGAAGATATTGGTCTGGGCTTTGGAAGATTTCACACTGAGAATATTTCTGTTGCATGTGTGAAACTTCCAAAGCATTCTTCTTCAGTACTTGTGCAGCATGCATGCAGAAAGTCTTTGGTTGCTTCAGCCTCTTTGCATATTCTCTACAAACTCCCCCTAGGCTGATGCTACCAAAACTTTTGAAGACTTCAGATATCAATATTCCTCATCAGGATGATAACCAACCCTTTCTTCATGAGATGATCAGGATCCTTCAGACTGTCAAAATGTCTTCTCATGTTAAAGAGATCATGCAGAGGCAACTGAAACATGTCTTGCCAAGTGTAGACATTTTCAATGCCATGATCTCTTATGACATGCCACCTTTCTGGATTTGTAGTGTATGTCCAGGACAAGATGGTTCTTTCTGATACAAGAGGAGCTATTTGAATGGGAGATGATGCAGCATCCTCTGGCTGCACATCCTCAGGATGTTCTGACTCATCCTGAGGTTTAGAAAAGGATGCAGTCTTTTTCTTCTTCTTTGGCTTTGGTTTAGAAGCCATTCTTTTCTTTCTCTTTATAACTTCTAACTGAGAAGACTGGCCTGCAGTACCTAATTGATCTTCATTTTCTTTCTCAGTTGGGTCTTCAACTCTCACAAGTTCAAATTGAGAGTGAGTCTGACCCTGCTGTGGATCAGAAGATGAAGCTTGCTGAGATTCAGCAGGAGGTCCAGGTTGTGATGTCTCTGGTTGTTCAACCTTAACCTCCACTTCAGGTGGGGCTTGACTTGGAAGGAAATGTAAGTCAACCAGCTCTCCACTCTTGATCTTCTGCTTGATCACCCTGATAGCTCATCCATAGTTGATAGAGACATGGGGCCAAGTCTCCTTCCAAAGAATCCATACAGCTTCAAGAAGCTCATCATCCTCTGCCTGTCAGCAGATTTCTTCATGCTTTTGTGGATGATGGCTCTTGACTTAGCAGCTTCTTCCCTCAGCTTTCTTTTAGTTGTCTTTCTTTCTCTGACTATCTCAAGTTCAAGTTGTTTGAGATACTCAAACTCAACATAGTCATAAGACAGGGGAAGAAGTGCTTCTGCCTAGTAGAGGCATGTGGCACTCAGGTAGTTGATCATCTTGATCCTTTCTTCTTTTTTATCTACCTGAGGTTCTTGTTGAACCACATCCTCTTGTGCAAAACTTTCTTGAACTAGGGAGAGGGTAGGCACATGCTTGTATAATCTTTTTTTTCTGTCTTCTTTGATTTGTACAAGAAGTTCTGCATCTTCTACCTCCTTCTTCTCCCTTGACCTTTCCAGGTCAACCAGTTCATTTAGCTCTTCTAAGGGGAAAGAGATGACATTGTCTATGTCATAGTTCCTTGTCTGTAGATAGTTTATCCTGACTACTCTTAACTCATCATTCTAAGTATCTGGTCTGGGGGCAGCCCTGATAGCAGACTCCATGAGTCTTGCAGACCCAGAAGAGGAACCTTCTCCCCTCAGCTTCCTTTTCCTCTCTCTCTTCTCCTTCTCAATCTCCTCAGATGTCAACTTTCTTTTCCTTTTGTCACTCACAGACCTTTGTGACTTGGGGTGGAGAGAGTTTTGGCCTTCATTGCTTGATACAGCTTCTGAGCTCTGACTAGAGAGAGGTTGAGAAGCAACTTCACTAGCAGGTGTCTCAAAAAGGGCATTGATCTCTGCAGCAGTTGTTGGTGATAAGACTGGGCTCTCAGTTTCTGTCACTGGGCCTTCAATCAAGGTTTCCCCTATGAAGCTAATCTTAGGGTCTGCCTCAACATCCAGTTGACCAATGACATCGCCTGATTCCCATAGTCTTCTTCTTAGGCTGAACTCTATAGTGATCCTGTCTTGGATTCTTTGTGCCAAGTTGTCAGCTTGTCTTGATTGGCTTGGATTGACAAGTGGCATGTTGACTAAATCCAGACTATCATAATAGTTCAGGTTCTAAAATTGAAGATCTCGTGCTGTCCCTAACTTTTATAATGATTAGGGCTCTCCTTTTGTTGTCATACCTCCACCCAATGATGTGATTGGAAGATGGTGGAGATGACATAGCCCTTAGTATCCCATCCTCAAACAGTCACTGTATGAAGGAGTCTGTATAATCCACATCAATGTGGACTTGAGGAGGTTGCTGAGAATGCACAGTTGCAAGTGAGGATGGTGAGTCCTCAGTGTCCATTCTCTCTGAAGAACTCCCAGGTTCTGTAGCTGTAATGACTTTCTCCCCCTTTTTGGTAGCATCACCCACTTGCATAGGTGATCCAGGAGTTAGGTCAATCACATCCACAGGTTCTTGTGTTCCTGGTTGAGCTCTTCTTAAAGGTCTCTCAGCTAGTTTTTCCTTAAGATATGAAATCTGAAGTTGCTGATCATTGACCCTGTTATGCAAGGTAGTCACTTGAGATTCAAGGTGACTAACCTTGGAGACTAAATAGGTGCATGTTTTGGATAGTTTATGCACCTTTAGTCTTAAATTCCCCTCATCTTTATGAGAAGAATCATTAGGGAATGAGATGATTGGACCAAAGTCCTCTCTCTCACCACCAGCTTTAGATTCTTGGCTGCTGGATTTCCTCTGCTCACTGGCAGTCTCAGTTGAGTTTCCATGGTTGAGGTCTTAATAACGTAATCACTTTCAAAAGTGAGAGCCTCTTCCATATGGACATCCTGAACAGGTTTAGAAGTGTCCACCTCAGCAATAGGTGACTGATGGGGGCTAGAAGTAGGAGCCTCAGAAGCACTCATCTCTCTTTGAGTAGGGGAAAAGAAGAGATAATCATGATACTCACTGAAACCTAGATCTTATCAGTGTAGAAATCAAGGTTGGGGATTGGTTGGTTGAGATCTAAAGGCTGGGGATGGTAACCGTCCCCTAAAGGTTGATAACTTGAGTGTTGAGACTCAGAGTGATGGCTTAAGGCAGTTTGGCTTATGAGCTCATCAGGCTGAGCATGAGGAACCTCAGCACTGATCCTTGAAGAGATGGGAGTGGTCTACTCCTCAAGAGAAGTGGGAGCTCTAGTTTCCACTTCCTCCTGTATGGGTGAGTGTATGGGGGCCTCTACAGACTGAATAGTCTAAGTAGGGGTTTGTTTGGATTTTCTTTGGTAGGTGATAGTGATTTGTGGTTGTGTATGTGATTGGGAAGTAGCAGGTGTGGGTTCAACACTAGCTGGTGCTGCTTGAGCAATGAGCTCTAACATTTTTGGGACCAGTGTTGTTTCTACCCCTGAGAACCCAACAGTGGGCTTTCTCAATATTTTAAAGATGTTGGGCTTCATCTGTCCCAGTTTAAGAATGTTACCTGTTCCCCTTAACTGTGAGCCCAGTTCACAGTTAAGAATGTACTGAACATATATAGGAAACATGTAATATTCTAAGGAATCTAAGTTTGCAAGTAAGTTAGTATAAACAAATTAAGAATACTTGAACTTGATCCCCTGAATCATTTCATGGATAATGAAGAAGAGATCCATCCACCATGCTTGTTTGATAAGCTATGGATGACCACATGGAGCAAAAATCTCCACTGGGATGAGACCTTCCCTTTTCTAAAGGTCTTTACAGAGAAATCTCCCTCATACCCCATCTGCTCAAAGGAATGATTGACAGCTTCTTTGGGAAAGAACACCTCACTTTCTTCATCATCCAGCTGAAGATGCATGTTGATGATGGCTGGAGTGATGAAGACTGTTCTCCCCTGCACTGTGGCTGACAGTGCCTTCTCCCCATCCATTACGACCTCTTAGCAGGTCTTCCAAAATTCAAGCAGATGATCCTCATAAAGTGGAGGATCAATGGTTAGGGAGGTGAAATAGTTGAACAAAGCTAAGAAATGGCAAACCTCTGAGAAATGAGAATCTTTCTCAGAGCTTAACAGAGCAACCTGATTGTGTTGCCTGTGGAGCTGCATGGTGAAGTTCGGGTCATTTCTGTGAGTGGGGTTGGCCATTGTGAGGTTGCTTAAGGATGAAGAAAGAAAGAAGAAAGAAATTTCAGAGAGAAATTTGGGATTTTAGGTTTGGAGGAAGAAGCAGATGATAGAAAGGGGGAAACTGTTGGGTTTATATGTGAAAAGGATTTCAGATAAAGTTTAATAAAAGAGGATAAACTTTGAAATCCGGATTTCGGTCCCACCTCTAAAAAAGTAGTTTACTTTTGCTGAAAAAGTAGTTTTTTTGGAAGTCAAAAAGCTTCCGAATGTAAATTATATTCGGAAGTTTTAATGAAAAAACTTCCGAAGGTAAAATGACTTCGGAAGAATTTCCTGAGAGTTTTGAAAATTTTGCTTCGGAAGAGAAATTAAGACTTGAATGCTTTGTGCACAAAAGAACAAAACTTCCGAGATTTAATTTTGCTTCGGAAGAGAAATTAAGACTTGAATGCTTTGTGCACAAAAGAACAAAACTTCCGAGATTTAATTTTGCTTCGGAAGAAGAAGATCCTTAAAAACATATAAGTGTCTTAGACAGTCATTTAAGCTTCGGAAGATACATTAGAAATCTCTTCCGAAGGTAAAATTTCTTACACAGTTATTTGTTTTGAAGGCATGATTTTCTTCCAAAGTTAAAAACAGACCTTCTCAAGGATCAAAATTTTCATAAATCTAAGGAAAGTCTTCAAAAAGATTTTTATCCAAAGAAAACAAGAGCTTATGAAAGTGATGAACTAGACAACTTAGGAAACACATGTTTTAAGAAATAATAGAATTAGTTTTAAGAAAAACCTACTCAAAGTTGATCATCCTAATAGCTTATACAAGATATTTAAATCTCTGCTCATCAAAGGCCTTTGTGAACAGATCAACATATTGTTCATCTATGTGAACTTTGACTAGTTTAATTAATCTCTTTTCATAATTATCTCTTATAAGATGGTACCTGATATTGATGTGTTTGGTTCTTGAGTGTTGCATAGGATTCTCTATGATTGAGATAGCACTATTGTTGTCTATGTGAATGGGAGTCTCCTTGAAGTTAAGTCCATAGTCCAGTATCTGATTCTGAATCCAAAGCACTTGAGCACAGTAGCTTACAACAGCAATGTATTCAGCTTCACCAGTTGATGCAAAGACACAGATTGTTTCTTGCTTTGCCATGAGACAACCCTTTCACCAAGAAACTGACATCCCCCGGATGTAGACTTTGCAGTCATGTTGCAACCACCATAATCACTATCTATATAAGCATACAGATTGAAGTAAGGATTTTTAGGATACCATAGACCAAGTGTTGAACCACCTTAAGGTATCTTAGAATCCTTTTGACAGTGATAAGATGAGACATCTTAGGGTCGGCTTGATATCTTGCACAAATGCAGGTGGCAAACATAATATCAGGCCTGCTAGCAGTAAGATACATAAGAGACCCAATCATAGCCCTGTATAAGTGTTCATCTACACACTCCCCCTCAAGATCAGGTCCAAGGGAGTGGTTTCTGGCTATGGGTGTCTTAGCAATCTTACAATCAGTCATGTTGAACCTCTTGAGTATGTCCTTAACATACTTTGACTGACTAATGAAGATTCCATCTTCAACTTGCTTCACTTGAATTCCCAAAAAGAAATTGAGTTCCCCCATAGCACTCATTTCAAATCTGTCTTTCATTAGCTTCTCAAAGTCTTTGCAAAGCTTTAGATTAGTTGAACCAAAGATGATGCCATCCACATATACTTGAACTAGCAATATGTCATTTCCCTGTCCTTTGATGAAGAGAGTTCCATCTATAGTACCTCTCCAGTATCCATGTTTGCAAAGATACTCAGATAGTGTCTCATACCACTTCCTGGGTGCCTGATGCAGCCCATAAAGAGCTTTGTCAAGCTTGCAGACATAATCAGGATGATCAGGATCTACAAAACCAGGAAGTTGTTTGACATACACCTCCTCATCAATCACTCCATAAAGAAAAGCACACTTCACATCAAGTTGAAAGACCTTGAAGTTCTTGGATGCAGCAAATGCCAGGAATATCCTAACAGCTTCCAGTCTTGCTACAGGAGCAAAGACATTAGTGTAGTCAATCCTTTCTTCTTGTGCGTACCCTTGAATAACTAGTGTAGCCTTGTTCTTGATGATAATGCCTCTACCATCCTTCTTGTTCCTAAACACCCATTTGGTTCCAATGGTAGTCTTCCCATGAGGAAGATGACAAAGGTTCCAAACTTTCTGTCTTTTGAATTGAAGCAGCTCTTCTGCATAGCTTCAACCCAACTTCCATCCTTTAGATCCTCATTAACTTTCTTTGGCTCTATCTGGGATAAGAAACAAGATTGAAGACAAACATTTGCTTCATGGGTTTGTCCTCTTGTTCTTACCCCTGTTACAACATCTCCAATGATGTTTGTGGTAGGGTGGGACTTATGGATCCTTAGCTGAGGGATCACAGCAAGTTGCTGAGATAGATCTAAACTAGAGAAATTTAGATCTGGCATAGATGTTTCACCTACCACATCAGCACACTTATCAAGAGAGACTTGATCCAAGGAGTGTGTGACATCATGATGTTGTCATCTATGGAGTGGTTATCAGTATCATGAAAGTCTTGATCATTGTCACCACTACCATCATTGTCTTCTACAATTGAAGCATCTTTATCTGGTTGTGGAGTCTCTGAGCTGGAATTTGAAAGCATACCAAATGTATCAATTGAGTTTGTCATTGTAGTGCTGATAGAAACCTCATTTGCAGAAGTAGTTCCAACTGGAGCTGAAGATGTGTTACTTGAAGGTCTTCTTAGCTCAAATCTTGAATCAGGATCACCTGTGTTTAAATTTTCTGCAGATCCTGAAACAGTCTCACAAGATTTGTTAAAACCATTCGTAACTAAATCAAGATCAAAGAGCCAATCAGGACCAGAACCAGCCACACATGGTGTGTGTTCATTGAAAGTCACATTGGTTGACTCCTCAACACTTCTAGTTCTGAGATTATATACTCTGTAAGCCTTAGCTTGGGAAGAGTATCCAATGAAGTGTCCATCATCTGATTTCTCAACAAATTTGCCAATTTGATCCTTCGTAATCAAGATGGTGCAAGGACAACCAAATGACCTGAGAATACTAGTGAAAGGTTTCCTCTTGTGCCAAAGTTCATAAGGAGTCTTGCCATGAGTCTTAACTACCAAAACTCTGTTCTGCACATAGCAGGCAGTGTTGACTGCCTCTGCCCAGAAGGTGATGGATAGCTTTGATTCAGACAACATAGTTCTTGCAGCTTCAATCAGTGTCCTGTTTCTCCTCTCAGCAACACCATTCTGCTGAGGAGTCCTTGGAGCACTGTATTGTCCTAAAATACCTTTTTCATCATAGAATGCATCAAGGATTTGGTTCTTGAATTTAGTTCCCTGATCACATCTTATAATTTTGATCTTGTGATTAGATTGATTCTCAATCTTCAAGATGAAATTTTTCAGAATCTCAGGATTCTCATTCTTAGTTCTAAGGAAGAAGACCCAAGTGAATCTTGTAAAGTCATCTGTGATCACTAAACAGTAAGAGGTCATTCCTAGACTCATTACACTAGTGGGGCCAAAGAGATCCATATGTAACAAGTGTAAGGTGTAGTGATGGAGTTCCTTTCCTTAGGCTTGGGAAATACCTTATGTTGCTTTCCTTTCAGGTATGCAACACAGTGGTCATCACTTGTAAACTCTTTCTTTGGCATTCTAGTTACCAAATTATTCTTAATCAGTTTATTCATGTTTTTAAAGTTTACATGGCACATTCTTTTATGCCATAGGAAAGACTCGTCACTATTGGCTTTAGACATAAAGCATGAAATTTCTCCAGAGGAAGATGTTTCCTGCAAATCCATCTTGTACATGTTCCCTTTCCTGGGGACTCTAAGCAGAATATGCTCATGAGTAATGACCACCCTGGGCTTGAGAAAAATGCACTCTTTCTTAGTAAAGAGCATGTTATGATTCTAATCACAAAATTAGGATACAGTCAGAAGATTGTACCCAAGCTCCTTGACAAAGTTAACCTTTTCAATACTGAGCTTACCATTTGTGACCTTGCCCCTTCCTGAAATGTAACCACCTTCATCTCCTCCAAAGGAAACTAGCCCTCCATCAATCCTTTCAAAGTTCTAGAGTAGGGACCTATTGCCTGTCATGTGCCTGGAACAGCCACTGTCAATGATCCAGACATTTTTGTATGTCTTCAGTTGTCCCTGGACAAAAAAATAATTAGTTACATTTGGAAACCCAAGCCTTACTTGTCTTGGGCTCATTAAGAGAAACATAAGGTAATGCAACAGTAATAGATCCTATGGTTGTGCTAGGAGGATCTGAGCTGTTGTTGATGGAGAATTCTCAGTCACTTGGTCTTTCTTAGACTTTCACACCACCTTTGGAGTCTTGGACTTGACCTTCAATACTTCGGAAGCTTTTGATACTTCGGAAGTTTTGATGACTGAGCCTTTGGAAGAACCTGTAGACACTGCAGCAGACTTCAGTGCTTCGGAAGTATTACTTCCTTCCGAGACCAATTTTTCTTCCGAAAGCAATTTTCCACTTCCTTTCCTTTTAGATTTGGAGCTTCTGAAGGAAACAGACTTTCCTTCCGAAGCTTGAATCTTCTTGGAACTCTTAGAAGTCTTTGTGTTGGTTATGTGAAGAGTATTATTAGGATTGTATGGACAATCCTTAGCAAGATGAGCAGTACTTTCACACATGACACACTCAATTTTCTTCTTCCCAAGAGCCTTCTACTGGGAACAAGACTGACTTTGCTCACATCCCCTCTCCACCCTCATCTTTGCAAATGCTCAGACAGTCCTTTTGGGCTGGTAACTGTTCTTGGAGTTTGATGGTCCAGGCTATGCAGCAGTGGTACACAGCAGATCAGTCTTCTTCTTGGTACTGAGATGATTTGAACAAGAACCAGAACTCTTAGCAGAAGAGTTTAGGTTGATGTCTTCAGTCTTTGCTACTTCAAATCCTGCAGAGATAAACACTTGTTTCTGCTTGGAATCCAAAGTAGCCTTGATCTCTTGAGCCTTCCTTGCTTTCCTCTTGCTCTTCCTGATCAAGTTCTTTCTCATTGACTTGGTCATCACAGTCTTCTTCTTCTCCTCAGAAGGATAGTGGCCCTTCTTAGAATCCTCCTCTTCACTCTTCTCAGAGGAATTCTTCACTATCACTTCTTCATTCTCTTCACTCAAAGGATCTATGAGAGGAAGCTCATCTTTACAAGTTCCACACCTAGGTGATCTTATAGACAAGATTGTGTGTGGAGGAGCTATCTCATTTGATCCTAGTCCCTGCATGTTCTGATAGCACACATTTGTCTGCCCTAGCCTTGCTGATCACAAGCTCAGCCTGGCACTCAGTCAGCTTGGTTATGAGATCCTTGATTTGAGTCCTAAAATCTGTATGCTCATGTTTTAGAACTAAAATGGTTTTCTCTAAGTGCTCAATCTTTAGTTTATAATCATTTTCAGACTTTCTAAAATCAGGTTTTAAAATGTTTAAGGACTCAAGATCAGATCTCATTTCCAAGTTATAGGACATGCATCTATTAACTTTAGTAATGCATTCAGGGGTATAGTGATGTTCCAATACCTTGGCTTCATCATGACTTGCCATTAGTGATTGGTTTGGAGAAGCATCCTCCACCTGAAAGCTCCAGTCAAAGCCTCCTTCTTCAACTGCAACAGCAGCCTACTGCTTTGGCTTCTCATTTTGGGGGGCTTTGTTAGTGTAGTTGGGTCTAGAATGTGTTTGGCCACCATTTGTTCTAGGTGCCTTACACTCCCTAGCAAAGTGGCCCATCAAGTTACAGTTGTAACACTTGACTTTTCCTTTGTCAAGACCAAACTTTCCACTGGTTACATTGCTTGGAAACTTCCTTCCAGTCCACTTGTAGAACTTCTTGGCTCTGTGAGTGAGAAGAGCCATCTGCTGGACTATCTCCATGCACTCTAGATCATCTGGATGGATATAGTCCAGGTCTTCAAGGGTGAACAGGAAGCTGCCACAACTTTCATCAGAAGACACAAATGCTTGAGAAGAACTTGTCTCTTGGAATGGGCTTCCTTGGGTGTAGTTCCCTCTAGATGTCTCTAGGAAGGTGATGAAAGGACCCTTAGGTGAGTTGTCAGGGTAGCATATGAGATGATGTTGGGGTTCTATGCTATCCCTTTCAACCATATGCAGGGTTAAACCCATTTGATTGTTAGAGTTGCTAGATGAACCTTGCATGTTCATCTCCATCTGGTAGCCACTGAGAATCCCATATAACTCTGTCAGAGTAAGAGTTTTTAGATTCTCAGTCCTCTTGATCACCACACAGTAGTGTGTCCACTGCCTAGGAAGTGGGGACATGAACTTCCTTACAATGTCCCTATTCTCAAGAGGAACTCCTCCATCCACAAGGGTATCCACAATCTCAACATACCTGAAGTATTGTTGACTCATGGTTTCACCTATTTTAAAGGTGAAGTTTTCAAACTACTGCTTCAAGAGATCTTTCTTGTTCTCCTTGGCTTCAAAAGAACCCTCATACATCAGTTTTAGTGCATTCCATAACTGCTTAGTTGTTTTGCACTTCTTAAAACCTCTGTATACAGAGTTTGGAAGGGCAGTTTGAAGGGCTGTAATCGCTTTTCTATCAATCTCTACTATCTTCCTGTCTTCATTAGAGTAGTTTGCCATATCCTTGGGGATCATACCAACACCAGTAGCAGAAGGAGTGCTACGTATGAAAGGTCCATTTTCAATAGACTCCCACATTCTTAAGTCCAGAGACCTGATGAAACCTTCCATTCTTAAACACCAGGTATCAAAGTCATCAAAAGTAATCATTGGGGACTTGTTCATGGTTTCAGTTTCCATATCAGTCTTGGAAATGGCTGCCATTTGAAAAGTTTATTATTTGTGTGTGTGAGGGATCTTAAGATGGTGAGATCTTATATCAAGAGCCTGGAAAGCTCTGATACCAAATGCAGGACCGGTGAAGGGGGTTTAGTTACAACACAACAACACAAAAAGGAGATTAACTTAAACTTAAACAAACAGTGAACTGGATTAACCACAATAAAAATACTAAGAACACAAGTAATGTAAGAGATAGAACACAAGTATATGGTTTTCAAGAATGCAGTATATTGCTTTCTTTATGTTCCATTACAAGTGTTGCAAAGCATATCCATAAAGTTACAAGAACATGAGATACTTATACTACATCCTACAGTCGGCATACTATGAAAGCCAGCTGGATACAATTGACTAGACTCAAAACAAAATCAATTGTAGAGTCAAAAAGGCAGATGCCTTTTTTGACTTTGTGACTATGACATGCCATAACTCACATCCTTATCTATTACAAAAAGGATAAAGTACATGAAGTAGAAAGTTACAGACTCAAGACCTCAATGTACAATTACCAAAAGCATGGACCTTTTCACCAACTCATGCAAGTTGGTAACTTTATAGAGACGCAGCGGAAAGGTGTCCAGCTTTATGGAATAGTACATCAGATAAAGCATGTTACTAAAAGTCTTTGGAAGAAATCTGTCTTCAAGAGTTGAGGCTTCAAAAGACTTTGTCTCTGAAGCTTCGGAAGACTTCATTTTTGGCTTCAGAAGACATTGGTCTTGGCTTCGGAAGATTTCACACTTATAATATTTCTGTTGCATGTGTGAAACTTCTAAAGCATTCTTCTTCAATACTTGTGTAGTATGCATGCAGAAATTCTTTGGTTGCTTCAGCCTCTATGCATATTCTCTACATAGAAACGTAAAGAAGAAAGAATGAACATATGAAAAGTCTTGCAAGCAAATGAAAGGAGGTGCACACCCAATGAAGGTGTTAGCTCAACTATGTGCGGTTTAGCTAACCCATAAGGATGCACACGGGGGTCTAGTCTTTGTGACTGACCAGATGTATGGGACCTTAGTTGCTTGCCCCGTACTGGTGTCAGCCTAGTGCATGATGTTTGAAGTCTATTTATAGACTTCGGCCTAGTACTCGCTTTATGCATGATGTTTGGGGTATAGCACATGTCATTTGTTCGGATTAAAAGTGAATGATAATAATGAATGTATGATGTAAAAGGGTATGAATAAGAATGGATGATGATGATGATGAATGATAACGAATGATGACGAATGATGACGGAAGATAATAATAAATATTATCTATGTGTATGTATGATGTATGATCGCGAATGAAAGTAAAGAACGGATTTAAACAAATGTAAAGCATTATATTTTATAAAACTAGAACTCATTTAGCAACGCTGATTTTTATTTATTTCCAATTGGCAGATAAGAGTTGTTGAGGATGGCATGGATGCAGTTAGTTTGCTAGTTTTAGATGCATCCATTTTAAATAAAGTTAAATGATTATCCAACTGTAAGTGTTCTAGAAATGGGGCCTTACAAGTTGGTATTAGAGCCAAAGTTTAAGAGAATTGGGTAAATATTTTCAAAACCTAAACTTAAACTGAGAATGGGACAAAATGGAAGGATGTTAGACCAAGTAGCTACATGCATCAGGTATTTTCAGTGATGAGAGTGCTAATATGAGGGCCTCAGTGAATGAGGCTGTTGTGGACGAGGTTCACCAGGTCATGCAGACGATCCTGGCGTCTGTGGTGACCGAGGTGATTAAAGCTGTGATGGAAGGTGAGAGGAAGGAGAGGAATAAGCCCGCAGGGGAGAGAGAGCAACTGATGACTGAGACAATTGTTTCTAGTGTTGAGGAAGAGGAGGAAGAGGCTATGCTAGAAATAGCTCGGGGTTGAAATTATGGAGCCTTTCAGAGGTGCAAGTCCCCGACTTTCAATGGCAATAGTAGTGTTGCTGCTCTCACTGATGGGTGAGAGAGATGGAAGTTATGCTTGATATCAGTGAGTGCAGAGAGGATCAGAAAGTAAGGTTTGCTACTCACTCATTCGTGGACTCGGCCTTGTGTTGGTAGGACAATATTGTCCAGGCTGAGGGCATCAGGACTATCAGAAGGATGAAGTGGGGTGAGCTAAAAAATTGGTAATTGAGGTGTTCTGTGCTCACATGGAATTTGATAAGGTTGAGAGGGAGTTCTTGCACCTGGAGGCGAGAACCATGACACACCAGCAGTATACCACTAAGTTTTCGAAATGGCAAGGTCGGTGCCAGATCTAGTGACGCCTTTATCACGAAAGATTAAGAGATATATCCAGGGCTTTTCGGTGGATATCCGGAGGCATATGATCGCTGCCCGGCCAAGCACTTTTAGGTCGGTGGTTAATCTAGCGGGAAGGTTGTATGATGAGAGAGAGGTGGCAGTGGTTGAGGTGAACATGAAGGTTGGTGGCGGTGACAAGAACTGGAATGGGAAGGTTTGGACGGGGTGGTGTCCCTTCAAACAACAAGGTTGCGAGGGTGGACGATCAGCGTATAACCACAACCGGAGCGGGATCGAAGAGGTGTGGTAAGTATAGGAAGGAGCATATGGGAGAGTGTAGGTGGGGATTGAATGTATGCTTCAAGTGTGAGAAGCCTGGTTACACGGCGAGAGAGAGCAAGGTGGAGAGGTGTTTTAACTACGATGGAGAGGGTCACATAAGCAGGGACTGCAAGAGGCGAGGGTAGAGAGTTTCGGAGCGAAGAAGACGACTGGAACTAAAGGGTAGAAGGCGAATGCCAAAGCATTCATGATGATCTGGGAGGAGGCTATGACGGACCCCAATCTTGTGTCAAGTACGTTTGTCACACCCCGACCGATGGCGGAATTATCGAGGCGGGCGAATGTGAAACATTTGTTCATAGCACATGGAACTAAATAAGTTGGAATATTATTAAATACCATTTTTCATTGAACAATACTAGACAATTAAGTCATTACAATACCACAAAGATATAAACAACAACATAAGATGTTTAATTAAACTAAGTACAAGTCCTATATGAGCAAGAAGAGTTTCTTAAGTAGCAATCCTGGAACATGTTAAAAATAAAGGGTCAACTTTAAAAGGTGGTAAGTTTCCACGGGTTAAGCATAAATATATATATTATATATATATATATAATATATATATATATATATATATATATATATATATATATATATATATATAATATATATATATATATATATAAAAGATTTACAAGTAGCAATTCATATCAATGGTTCTGAATTATGCAAGTTTATAGAACACATATAGCTATAATCAAACCTCGACCAAGTATAAGATTATAAGTTTATAAAAATTGGCTAAGTGTACTTAGTTCCCATGATGAACAAGTCATATATCATCAGGTGTCGGCAATACATCGGCTTTAGCACCAAATAGGCTTGTCAGACCCATAGATCTATGATATTGCCAGGCTAGCAATAGTTAATGATTGTCAATATATAATGTATCTCATATAATACTCACGATAATACAAATAACCATGACAAAAAGTAAAGATGAATTGAATATGTGTTACAAGTATAAAAAGTCTACAAGTGTAAGTTGATAAGGTTAACATGTTTCACCCCAAAAGGGTGTGAAATAAAGTAAAAAGGGGGCATGGAGAACTCACATGGCAAATAAGTATAAGAATGATGATTAATAATAATAATAATAATAATAGGCGTCATTCCAACATAACTCGTCACAAAGCACCTAAATATATATATATATATACAAGATTTAAGTTTAATAATAAGTTTAACGAATTAACGATGACTAGGGCTTTAAGTGAATTTTTGGGGCTTGTCAAATAATTAGGTTTTACAAATGAAAATCATTCATGTTTTCTTGAAATATATTATATTTTATACAAAGATGTGAAAAAAAAACATGTATAATAACTTGAAAATTTTATATATATAAAGTTTGAATAAAGTTTTATAACTAAAAGAAATAAGTACAATTTAAACAATATTATTTGAAAAAAACATTTGGACTAATAATAATTTATTAATCATTATTTATAATCCATTTTACAAGAAATTATTCAAAAACAATTTTGTTAAAATGCTTTTTAATATATATATTTATTTAAACTTAGAAAAATTAGAAAAAATCTTTGGTGGCTTTTAGAAATATTTGAACTTTATAAAAATAAATTTTATATATATTATATTTTTTCTGTAATTCATTTAAGGCTAAAAAGGCCTTAAAAATGTTGAGGGTGCCCGGGTTCAAACTCGGGACCTACAAGTATGGATGTGAGTGACTAACCAGTGAACCAGGGTTGTGGTCGTAGTTTACTTTGGTTTAAAATTATTAAAATTATAACTTCAGAAATTCCCCCAAATCTTTAAGAACCCCCGTTTGTTCTTGATCCAAATTTAAACCTTGATTCAAGTTATTCAACCAAATTAATCATAGGGCTTTGATTCATTAAGAAAAACCAGGGGTGTTAATGTGATTTACTCACTTGATTAAGATCAAATTAATGCCCTTCGATGGTAGAGCAGGTCGCCGCCAAACACGAGTTCAATTGATGAGCAAATGTTGACAATAATCAAATCAACTTTGTGTGAAGCTTCAGAGAATGTTCAAGACTCAAATCCCTCTACTAATTTCGGGTTAGATCGATTCGAAGGTCGGTGTTGATAGTGGTGCAGGTATGCGATGAAGATGATGATTGAATTCGGGGTTTTTGTTTGTTTCAGGTGAAATTGAGGGTTGTATTCGATTAATGATAGCTAGATGATTGTTTATATTGAGTTAATTAGATTATTATTATGTTTTAATGATCAAACGGCTATGAGATTAAAAGAATTTTGGTTATTCGATCTAATGACATTTGTAACCGATGTTTTAAACGAAATTAAGATGTATTCAAGTTCGAAATGGTTTCAAGGATTATTTGGAACGATTTGGTGTCTAATTGTGGAGGTTTTTGATGATTTTGGGGCTGCCGGAGCTCCGCCGGTGGTCGACGGGGATAAAGGGGAAAGGGGGTTTGGGTTTTTGTAATTTTACACATTTAGTCCCTGTGGTTTTTACTTTATTATTATATGCGCAAAACTCGTATTTTAAGTTTCTAAAATTTAGAAATTAGACACCAAACTTATTAAACCCATTCTATAATTAAGTTAGTGTCTATTAAAATTTTATAAAGCTAATAAATAAAAAAAGACTTTCTTTATTAATCATTAATCTCAAAATCTCATGTTTAACATTAAACCTTATAACTTATAATTTTGATAGAAATATTGAAATATAAGTATTATTTCTATGTTGAAACTCATAAATAATGATTAAAATTATAAATTTATAACCTTTACTTTATAGATTATAAAATTATTATAAATTGTTTAAATGATTTAATAAGTAATAGTTAAATAAAAAAATTTATTTTTTATTGATGCCACTTCTAATTCATATGATTCATTATAATAAATAAAATAAGTTTAATGAATAAATCTATATCGTATGAAAGTTCCAAAATAAGTTCATGTTTGGGTTTTAGCTCAGAAAATGGCGGATGTTACAACGTTTCTAGTAAACCAAATTTTTGCTTCTATATTATTTGATTCTGGTGCTAGTAGGAGTTTCATTTCTACTACTTTCTATGCTAATTTGCCTGCTAGAAGTAGAAATATTGATGAGCCCTTTGATGTAGAAACTATCATAGGTAAGTCTACCAGGATGTTTGAGTTGATAGAAGGCTATGACATATAATTAAGTCATTAGTTTCCTGCTAAACTATTCGTGTGTCGCAAGAAGATGATTCAACTTACAGGGCCCGACGGGAGTTCGGTGATGATTTACGGTGATCGAGTTATTACGATTCCGAAGGTGATTTCGATGGCAGTGGCGGGAAAGTGCATTAGGTGTGGATGTAGTGCCTACCTAGCCTACGTGAAGGATGTGGACATGTCAACACCATAATATTCTGATGTACTAGTTGTGTGTGAGTTCCCGAACATGTTCCTGGAAGATTTACCATGTGTGCCACCAGACCGTGAAATCGAGTTTTAGGTTGATTTGATACCTGGTGCTCAACATGTCACTAAGGCAGTGTATCGTTTGGCTCCAACAGAAATGAAGGAACTAATGATTCAACTGCAAGAGCTGCTTGATAAGAGGTTCATTAGACCAAGTATCTCTCCTTGGGGTGCTCTGGTCTTATTTGTCAAGAAGAAGGATGGTAGTATGTGGATGTGCATTGACTACCATGAGTTGAATAAGTTTACGGTAAAGAACCGATATCCTCTACCTCGAATCGACGACTTGTTTGATCAGCTCCAAGGTGCCAGTTGGTTCTTAGGGATAGATTTTCTATCTGCTTACCATCAATTGAAGGTAAAGGAGCAAGATATTCCTAAAACAACTTTTCATACGTATTATGGACATTACAAGTTCCTTGTGATGTCTTTTGATTTAACCAACGTGCCAGCTGCTTTTATGGATTTGATGAATCGAGTGTGTCGGCCGATGCTAGATAAATTATTGATTGTGTTTATCGATAATATCCTGATTTATTCAAAGAGCGAGGAGGAGCATGCTGGAGTTTTAATGAAAAGAAGAATATAAGGGAGAAATGCAATTTAACTCAAGTTGAGCGGTTAAATGTGTAAAAAGGACAAAATATTATAAAAAAATTATAATATGACCCGGAGTGATGATCTCCTTTGATGTATGATAGTACTGACCTGGAGCTCTTATCAGCACATGATTAAATGGTCATCTTCTTTGTTATACGTGAGTATAGACCTGAAGCTCTCACCATTTTAGTCTAAGTGGTGTCAAATCATCTTAATGATGAATTCATCTCAGAATGCAATATTCTGTCGATAATCACTTGCACACTAATGCACAAGCCTTGCTCTATAAATATCATAACAAAATTCAAGAAATCCTGAGGTTGGGTGAGGGTTTTTGCCAAATGATTGTCGGGTCCTAACAATTAAAGCATCTAATCGAACCTTAACAAATCATCTGCTATTTGTTGAAAAAGATAGGGCATGGGTTTAAGTGGACATCACCGTACAGCAAAGGAGATCATCACTCTAAGTCAATATGGCCGATGCTAGATAAATTCCTTACACATCACCTTTTTGTCTATAATTCTAGAGAGAGAAAGAACTGAATTTGGGGTTTAAAGAGAAGAACAAGAAAAAGATCGAATTCAAGGTATGTTTTGATGTTTTGAAGTGTTCTTGACTGATTTTCAGTCTAGGGTTTGTGCTTATATGTGTTTATGTGTTCAGTTATGTGTTTTGGTGGGTTTTTAGGTGTTTGAACTCATAGTGCATTAAGGTTTGAAGAAGTCTACTTGAAAGTTGCCTAAGGTGAGTTCTAGATCCCTGTTTTGAATTTTTTAACTTGTTTTTAGGGCTGGAATGCATGTGATTACATTTTTATTAAATGTGGGTATGCACCCGAATGTATATATGTGTGTGCCCTATTGGTGGGTGTTGATTTGGGTGGATTTGATATATTTATGATATATGTATGTTTAAGATGCTTAGTATGTTAGAAACTAGGCTTGATCATGTTAGAATCAGATTTGGCACTGATTTATGATGTTAGTTATAAGTTAGTTGTTCATGCGCCCAAAAAGTACCCATACGCCTGGAAAAGGGCCAAAATGCCTAAGTGTTCCCCAAACGCCTAGATTTCATGCGCCCTAATAGTTCCCGAACGCCCAAAGTGCCCATGCGCCTAAGTCATGTCATGCGCCTAAGTCATGTCATGCACCTGGATAGTGTCCATGCGCATATAATGTTGCCCAAAATGACTAAGTGTTGGCCATGCGCCCTTATAGGCTCATGCGCCTAAATATTTTCCCACAAATCTAAGTGTTCCATGCGCCTACATAGTGCCTATGTGCCTAAAGACTTAGAATTATATATGAAATTTTAAGGAAAAAGAAAGTCTTAGGCTATGACTTGGGATGTTCTCGAAGATGATGTATGATGATTATATGATGTTGTGTGATGTTGCATGATGATATGTGATGATTTTATGTGTATTTTTATTTTGTTTCTTTATGTTCCTTATTAAGTATTATTTCTGTGGCTTTACGTGGTGTGATAATGATAATAATTGAAAAGTATTATCTAATGAAAGCGGAAATTAATGATGATGAAAAAAAGGAATGTAAAGAAAGAAGGAATGAACACATGAAAAGTCTTGCAAGCAAATGAAAGGAGGTGCACACCCAATGAAGGTGTTAGCTTAACTATGTGTGGTTTAGCTAATCCATAAGGATGCACACACGGGTCTAGTCTTTATGATTGTCAAGATGTATGGGACCTCTATCATTTGCCCCAGTACTATTGCCAGCCTAGTGCATGATGTTTAAAGTCTATATATAGACTTCAGCATAGTACCCGCCTTGTGCAAGATGTTTTTTGGGGTATAGCACATGACATTGATCCGAATGAAAAGTGAAAGATAATGATGAATGATAATTCTAAAGTATTATGTAGTGAAAGTGGAAATTAATGATGATGAAAAGAGGAATGTAAAGAAAGAATGAATGAACATATGAAAAGTCTTGCAAGCAAATGAAAGGAGGTGCACACCTAATGAAGGTGTTAACTCAACTGTGTGTGTTTTAGCTAACCCATAAGGATGCACACACGGATCTAGTCTTTGTAGCTGACCAAATGTATAGGACCTCTGTCGCTTGCCCTAGTACTGGTGTCCGCCTAGTGCATGATGTTTGAAGTCTATTTATAGACTTCGGCCCAGTACCCACCTTGTGCATGATGTTTGAAGTCTATGTATTTTCCAGTTGCCAGGTAAGAGTTACTGAGGATGGCATAGGTGTTGCTACTTGGCTAGTTTTGGATGGCATTCATTTTGTATAGAAATGATGTTTTTGCGTTGTAATGCAAACATATGATATTTTATAACAGTTAACAATGTTGTATTATTTTGCCAAAACGATTATCAATATATGAAGTGATTTTAGTTGCATGATTCCTCTGTGTTGTTTAAATAAATTTATGTATTTTTAAGCATGATGTGTAATGATTATTTGACTGTAAGTGTTCTGGAAATGGGACCTTACACGGAAGGACGAGAAATAAAACAACATGATGGTAGGTTTTCATTCATCCGTTGGGTAAAAATTAAAAAGCAAGGGGCTAGTTTTTCAGTCGGAGGTCGATATTCAGATTGCTTAAACGATTCGAGAAGAAGTACAATTCAAAGAAGAAGGTTTTAATCCAAAGAAAGTGTTGTGAAAAGTAAGGGTTTAGACCAGGAATATCTAGGACGTGGCCAAGGTAGAGGTAGGGTGTAGGATCGGTTTTGTCACTTAACACTTGGCTTTTCTCTCAAACTCACTTATACTACACTTGGATTAGATGAAGCAAAGTCTCTTCTAAGAGTTGATAATAATATAATAAGTAACAAAAAACACAAAGAAATAATTTTCAAGCTACTTGCATATATTACTTCTCTACTCAAGATATTACAAGACTCTTACAAGCATGTTACATGAGTACAATGAGAAATTATATATAATACTACCTATAGCCAGATATACTTTAATACCAGCTGGAATCCTCTAACTAAAACAGATACTACAAAGCTATAGTTTAAGGTATCTTAAATAATGTCTTATCTAAGATATGGTAGTCATGACATGTCCATGACTTACCTTTTGTCACCAACTAAAGTTGGTAACTGTACTAACTAATAAAGGTGAACAGTGGAATAAAGTATGGTCAACTACATGGCTTTTGGGAAAACACCATGCAGTATCTCAGAGGTCTACAGCGAAGTGTCAGAGACCATACTTATATCCACTGGTTCATAGTAGTGTCTTCCGAGGGTTAAATGGCTTCAGAAGAATAAGTTATTCCGAAGCCACTTATACTTTAGAAGAGGCTACTTCTTCCCAAGGCTTGAGGACTTCTTCTTTTCTTCATACTTAGGAAGTTGACTTCTAATCTTTTCTTCTAAGTCTTGATCTTCAGAAGTGAATACTTTGTCTTCAGAAGTAAAGTTTGTCTTCGGAAGATGATCTTGCTTGTTGTCTTCAGAAGAACACTTTTTCCTTCGGAAGTTCCACACTTAGCTTCGGAAGTCCTTTATTAGTTGTATCAAAATAGTCTAAGTGATATTTTTTTGGTTGCACCAACCTTCTTCTTGATCCAACAAACTCCCCCTAGGCTGATGCTACCAAAACCTCACTTGTTCCTGCTTCCTAAAACTTTCAACACCTGGGAAAGCAGATACTTATATGTTTCTTTGTTTTTCTCGAAAGTGGTGTTGAGAAGCTTGTACAAATCATTCGTGGACAGGAGATCCAGTCTGTCACTTCGAATGATATGCACCCTTTGTTGTGCCCCCTGATGAGAGTTAGTTGATGACAGTTATAGTCATACTCCCATCTAACTATTGATTCTAGTTCAGGACCCTCAACCATTTGAAGAAAGGCTTTGCTTTGGGTTGTTGATCCTTTCCTTTTCTCCTTCTCTCTCAGTTTCAACTCTTCTTCAATCTAGGTCCTAGCATTTAGCTCGGCCAGATGAAGACTGCTCAGGTGATTTCTGATATGAGTAGCTACTTCAGAGTTAGAGGGATTGGAGAGTGGCTTCTCTACTAACTCAGTAATATCAAATCTGCTTAAGTGTAACAGAGATGAAGCATTTAGCCTATTTAGCTCTCCACTCTCTCTCAATAACAAAGTTATGAGAAAAGTCTTTGAACCTCCACTGGATAATCTTCTTCCTTGGCACAAATGGTTGATTTGGTACCTTGTCTCCTTTTTTCATATCTGGCAGAGTCACCAGCCTTCAAGCTATTGAGAAACACTTAACAGATTGTGTTCAAGCTATTTGACAAAGTTAACTTTGTCAACTTTTAATTTTCCTTTAGATATACTTCCTCTGCCAGAAATATATCCTCTGGCCTCACCTCCAAACTAGACAGGACCTCCATCATAATGTTGAAATTATTGAAAAAGAGATATCTTCTGTATCATGTGCCTGGAGCATCCACTATCCACAATCTAAACATTATTATTCTTGTTATATGGATGTCCTTGCACATAAGATGACATGATTACTTTTGATTGGAAACCCAAGCCTTGTTGGTCTTGGATTCTTCCAATGATAATGACATAATTAAACCAAATTGTATGCATGGGGGTTCAATGGTTGTCAATGAAGAAGAGGTTTGGGCTACAACATCTTTCTTGATCTTCCAATCCATCTTTTGGTTGATCATGGAGGATGAACTTGTTGAAGCTTTTGCAGCATGGCATTCTTCCAAAGCTTCTTTCTCTTTGGAAGAAGTCTTCACCACCCTTTCTTCCAAAGTAGTCTTCTTCTGGGATGGTTTCAAGGGAACTCTTTTGTTCTTATGATTCTTGACATCTTTAGCTTCCAAAGCCATTTTCCCTTCGGAAGAAGGACTTTCTTTTGAATGCAACCTTGTTTCGGAAACCAGCTTTCCTTTTTTCATCACTTGGACCATTTGATAGAGTCCAAATGAGAAACCTTCCCTGACTCCTTCTCTTTTAACATTATTTGCATAATATGTGCTAGCAAGATTGTAATAACAATCTTTGGCCATATGGTTATGCAAACCACACATTATGCATGCAATGTTAGTCTTCTGGGATCCCGAGGATTGTTGTTTCTTGTTCTTTTTCTCTTCATCAGCAACTTTTCCCTTTAACTTCTGATCCTTTGGTAGGACAGGAGTGCTGGTACTACACCCCTTACCTGAATCAAAGTTACCTACCACCTGGAATCCAGTTGACATGAATACACCCTTTTGTTTTGGGTCAATCATCAGCTTCGACTCAGTTACTTTCTTGGTAGTTCTTCTTGTTGCTTTAGCTCTGCTTCTTTTGGCCTTGGTGGTTAGGATTTGATCATCACTAGGAGAAGTGGGTTGATTTACTTGTTCCTTCCTTGTGGTGGCCTCTATTATTGCATCATTCTTCAACTCAAGGAAGATGGGTCAGCAGATGGGACCTCTTGCTCTTCAATACCACACCTTAGTTATCTTATGGACTCATGAGAGTGTGGTGGAGCACTTTCATTGGTCCCCAACCCTCCTTTGTTTTGATAACAAATTTTGGAGTGGGAGGATGATGCAATAATAGCTTAGAAGTTTCGCTCAGAAATGGCATACTTCCTAGCTTGAGCCTCAGCAGTGACAAGCTCAGACAATTTGGATATTAAATCCTTTATTTGAGTCTTAGTTTGTATGTTTGTGGTTTAACAACGACACATTTTTCTCTAACTCCTCAATTTTTCTTTGATAGTCAGATTCAGCCCTTTTAACATCAGATTTTAAAACATTTAGAGACTCAATATCAGATTTAATCTCCATATTGTAGTCCTGATATAGTTTAACCTTAGCAATACATGCAGGAGTATAGAGATGTTCATATACCTTATTATTATCCGTTCCAGCCATAAGAGCTTGAGCAGGAGTCATATCTTGTACCGTAAAGCTCCAGTCAACTTCTTGAGCCATTGTAGTTGTCTCTGTTGACTTTCCAGTGGGCTTTGATGTAGAGGGATGTGTGGAGGCTTGTTGGGTTCCCGGATTTGACTTGGGAGCCTTTCATTCCCTTGCAAATTGACCAAGTTGATAACATTTGTAACATTTGGCCTTAGTTTTGTCAAACCCAAATTTGTTGTTGGTTGGGTTTGAAGATTGCCTTCCGGTTCTCTTGAAGAACTTCTTTGCTCTGTAAGTTAAGAGAGCCATTTGTTGGACTATTTCCACATACTCCACATCATCTGGACTGAAGCACTCTAGATCATCAAAGTAGTATTGATAATCACTAGAGTTTCCACTTCTTGAGACAAAGGCACAACTGTCCTGAAAGGAACTATGCTAAGCCTATTTAGACCTTGGAGTCTAAAGGAAATGTAATGTATGGTCCAGATGAGCAGGATGGCTGTTGGGTGTAAGTCAGGTACTGTTGAGGTTGTGCGGGTCCTGAGCCTTCAGCAACCATCAAAACGTTGCTAGAAAGACGACTCAAGGGTCTACTTGTCTTATGGCCTCTCTTGCTTTCCATCTCCAAACGGTATCCGTCAAGGATGCCATAGAGTTCGGTCATGGTGAGGGTGTTCAGATTTTATGTCCACTTGATAGAGACACAATAGAATGTCCACTCATTAAGGAGTGCACTCATGAACTTTCTTGTGAGGTCTCTAAGTTCAGGAGTAATTCCCACAGACTGAAGGGAAGAAATAAGGTCCATGTACTTGAAATATTGCTGATAGAGAGTCTCTCTAGCAATGTAGGTGAAGTCCTCAACTGCTGCTTCAGTGAGTCCTTCTTGGAGTCACTGGAATTGGAATACATCTGAGCAAGTGCATCAAAGAGTTCTTTGGCTGACTTGCAATGCTCAAACCTCATCATGATGGAGTTGAGTATTGCAGTCATAAGAATAGTCATTGCATTGTTGTCAATGTCCATCTTCTTCCGGTCCTCATTAGAGTAATCTTCAACAACTTTCTCTATCATGGCATCATTTCCACCGGGTGCTACCACCTTAGGTTTATACGGGCCATGGACAATAGATTGCCACATCTTGTTATCTTGATACCTGATAAAGCCTTCCATGCATCTGCTCCATGATGAGTCATATTGAGTGTGATGTAAGGAGGAGTGAAAACAGGTTGATTAGGATGGTAAGATCTCAAAATCAAGAGCCTAAGAAGCTCTAATACCAATTGCAGGATCAGTTTTGTCACTTAACACTTTGTTTTTCTCTCAAACTAGATGAAACAAAGTCTCTTCTAAGAGTTGATAATAATATAATAAGTACCAATGAACACAAAGAAATACTTTTCAAGGTACTTGGATATATTACTTCTCAACTCAAGATATTACAAGACTTTTACAAGCATGTTACATGAGTTACAATGAGAAACTATATATAGTACTACCTACAGGCGGATATACTTTGATCCCAGTTGAAATCCTCTAACTAAAGCAAATACTACAAAGCTATAGTTTAAGGTATCTTAGATAATGTCTTATCTAAGATATGGTAGTCATGACATGTCCATGACTTACCTTTTCTCATCAACTAAAGTTGGTAACAGTACTAACTGATAAAGGTGAACAGTGAAATAAAGTATGGTCAACTACATGGTTTTTGGGAAAATGCCATGCAGTATCTCAGAGGTCTGCAGCGGAGTGTCAGAGACCATACTTATGTCCAACGGTTCATAGTAGTGTCTTCCGAAGGTTAAATGGCTTTGGAATAATAAGTTCTTCCGAAGCCACTTATACTTTGGAAGAGGTTATTTCTTCCAAGACTTGAGGACTTCTTCTTTTCTTCATACTTCGAAAGTTGACTTCTGATCTTTTCTTCTAAGTCTAATCTTTGGAAGCGAATACTTTGTCTTTGGAAGTAAAGTTTGTCTTCGGAAGATGATCTTGCTCGTTGTCTTCGGAAGAAATCTTTTTCCTTCGGAAGTTCCACACTTAGCTTCGAAAGTCCTTTATTAGTTGTATCAAAATAGTTTAAGTGATCTGGTTTTGGTTGCACCAGCTTTCTTCTTGATCCAACATTAGGGGTCTAGGAAAAATCGAGGAGATGAAAGATTTCAAACAAAGATGATAAGTTAAGTTAAAAATCAATATTAGGGGATGAATGAATGATCTAATCTTGATATGTTCACAATTAAAAATGTTATTTAGAACAAAGTAGGAGGTCAAGTAGTGAAACTAAAAGTTTAGCTTAATTAATTAGTAATTATTAGTTTGTTAAGAAAACATAATTATTAGTTTGTTATTTAAATAGTATTTGAGTTTGAACAGAATTAGTTCACATCTAGTATAAATATAGGGTTACATATTTAGTTTTACTAGTTGAGTTAAATAATATACTAAAAGAGTTCAAGTATGTTAATTTAAATATGTGTAATTATATATGTTCTTGGACTTATCCCTTTGGTTACTCCAACAGATTCTTTCATCAAATACTTATGATCGATATCATTGGTATAAATTCCACAAAAATCACTGAGAGAAATTATGTAGTATTGCTCTTGGTGTTAGATCGTTAGGTAGGAACCATATATTTTTAATTTGTTCCTTAATTGTTTTTTTAGACTTTTGTTTTTTAGAAGAGTAAATACTAATTTGGCCCTTGGGGTTAGGGCCATTCAACACAATTAGCCCAAAAAAATCTTTTGTCACATCAGCTCTTCACATTTTATTTCTTAATTATTTTGGCCCCTAAAACTAACTCTATTAATTTTTTTATACTTAAGAGTAAGGGTGCTTTGGTCAATTTCCACCTTAAGGACTATTTATGTAAATGTTACATCTCAAAGGTTATTTATCCACATTTTAAAATTACTAGTATAACCACCATACACCACCACTACCTACATACAGTTGAACAAAGTAGACCATCATCATCTTCATCAATTTTACTAAAATCTCAATCTTCAACACATGGACTCGCAGGACTTCCTCACCGGCAAGTCTCCCTGGCCACTCCAAGGCCCACGTCCGACTGCCCTCAAAGTCCACGAAGACTACCACTAAATGCACAAACCACCAATCCCACCACACCACCAACCACCACAGCATCACCACCAACAACCACCGCAATACCATTGACCATCGATCATCATCTACATCATCTCCCAAAAGCTAATCCACACAAAAACCAAACAAATTCATTACTCTAGAACAATGTTCGACCAACCCATCTATATCTTCTCCGGTAGAATCGTTGTTCTTCACCTTCCAAGATATCAGTGGCGTTGTGTTTCTGGTGCCCAGATTTGCGTCCATAGGGAGGGGTGGAAACCATCGGCGATGGGGGATTTGAATATGGGTAAGGGGTGAAATGGGTTTTTTCATAGAGATACTATCGTCAGTGCTAGGATCGCTATAGTCAATTTTGGCAAACTTGTTTGCGGTGTTGCCGAGTGATTTTTTCTTTGGATTGAGCCTTGTGATACATAGCAAATAGAGTTATGTTAGTGGTGGTGTGTGGTAGGTGTTTATATGCATAAATAACCATAAATATTTATAATTTGAAAAAATAGGCCTTATGTGGAAAATAACCAAAATACGTTTACACTTAACATAAAAAAAAGTTAACAGAGTTAGTGTTAGGAACTAAAACAGTTAAGAAATAATACATTAAGGGTTGATATGTCAAAAGAAATTCTTTTTGGGCTAATAGAATTAAGTGGCCCAGGGGCCAAAATAGTAATTTACTGTTTTTAGAATTTTGTTTTTTAATTTGTTAAAACTAAGATGACCAAAATACCCCTAACATTAAATGATTAATTTAATAGTGTAAAATCTAAGGATCATTGAGGTAAGCAATCTTGATAGTTAAGGACCATATGCAAAATATAAAGTTTGGGGATGAAATTCATAATTTTCTCTAAACCATAAAGACAATCCATATAATTTAATCTAAAATTATATTACAAATAACTTGCTCTATTTGAACCATCTAAATAAATATATACAAAGAATTTGATTTGTTATAATGAGTGTTGATCAGGTTATTCGGGTATTTAAAGTTTTAAAGTCTATCTGAAACTCCACCCGAATAACAATCAATTTAGTCTTTTTTCGGGTTTTCAGGTAATAGGCTACCTCGATTTGGGTTTTGAGTAAAATCGAGGGGCTTAATGCAAATTGGTTTGAACGAATTACAAAAAAAGGTTTATGTGTATTCTATGCTACAGGAACACTACAAGAATTATGCCAATGACGGTATAAAAACGACAAGGATCATCAGGGCAAATTAATAATTGGCGATTACATTTTTCGCTAGTCTTTCCCATATTTTTATAGCACCTGGGTATTTTTAAAGACAAGAAAGAAGGAATAAATGTGAATAAAAGAAAGAAAACATAATTTAACCCAAGTTGAGGGGCTAAATGTGTCAAAGGACAAAAAATACAAAAAGTTAGTGCATAAAGTGGACATGGTCACCCACACTTCCCTGCACACTTCTTTTCACCGGATTTTCTAGAGAGAGAAAGGAGAAGAGCTGAATTTTTGAATTTTGAAGAAAGAAGCAAGAATTTAAATCCAATATAAGAATTTGTTGTTTTAAGATGTTCATGATCGGCCTATGCCTCGGTTGTATGCTTATGTATGTTCAAGTGTGTGTTTTTGGTGGGTTTCTAGGTGTTTGAACTCAATTGCAAACGGGTTTGAAAAAGTGATACTCGAAGGTTGTTAAGGTGAGTTTTAGAACCCCATTTTTATATGTTTTAACTGATTTTGGGGCTGGAAATGCATGTGTGAATGTTTTTATAAATGTGGGTTTTATAACCGTATGTATGTGTATGTGTGAAAGTGGGTGGGTTATGATTTTTGGGTGTTCTTGATGTTAGGATGATGCCATATTCATGTTATGATGCTTAGAATGCTAGAACTAAGTTAGAACATGTTGAATGGTGATGTTAAGACTGATTATAATGTTATTAGTATGAGTTGGATTGCCCATGCACCTGGATTTGGCCCATACGTCTAACGTTCGAATTTGCCTAAGTGTCCCCATGCGCCTGAAAACGCATACGCCCAAATAGTATCCATATGCCTAAAATAGGCTGAAAATTTACCAAGTGTTCCATGCACCCAAAACTGCCTATGCGCTTACATAGTGCCCATGTGCCTAGGAATTTGCCGAGGAGACTAAGTGTTGGGTCATGCGCCCAAATAGTGCTCATGCGCCTGAAAGTGTTTCCATACGCCTGAAAGGTCATCCGCCTGCATAGTGCTCATGCGCCTATGCCTTAGAATATTTTTCTAATTTTGGGGGAAATATAAAGTGTAGGCTCTGACTTGGGAGATTTCCGGAGGTAATGTAAGTTGACTTTATGATGATGGATGATGTGATATGTGAGGTGTATGATGATGTGTGATGATGCTATGCATGCATGATATGTTTTCTTATGTTCCTTATTAGGTATTATGACGTGACTTTACGTAGTGTGATTATGTTAATGAACGTAACGTATTATTTTAACGAAGTGAAAGATTTAAGATAATGAAAGTGGAACATAATTAATGAATGAAAAATCTTGCAAGCAAATGAAAGGAGGTTCAAAACTCATTGAGAGTTGTTAGGTCAACTATGTGTTTACAGCGTGTGATCTTGGCTAACCTTTAAGGGTTCACACACAAGGGAGTTAGTCTATGTGACTACTACATATGTGTGATATGTGTGATATGTGCGATATGGGGTCCTTATCGCTTAACCCTATATGGTATGGCTTTGTGGACAAGAAGGGGGTTAAGCATACGACAGAACCTAGATAGAAGTGAAAATATAATAAATGTACGGAAAGTACGATAATTACGAAACGTGCGATATGTACGAAGTGAACGATGATGGAAGATAATAATTATTACCTTGATGTACGTATTGTGTGTGATCATGAGTGATAGTAAAGAAAGTGTTTTAATGAATGAAATGTAATATAAGGTTTTTGTAAACTAAAACACATTCAGCAATGCAAACTTTATATGTTTCCAAGTGGCAGGTAAATGTTGTTAAGGATAGCACGGGGCGGCTACTTGGTATTTTTGGATGGCATCCATTTCTTTAAATTATAATGTTTTTATGATGTAATGCAACGAGTAATATTTTGTAATCTGTCAAGGATGTATTATTTTGCAAAAGCAATTATATATAAATGAAATGGTTTGTTTAAAATAATTCTGTTGCAATGTTTTAGAAATCGAAATGTATATTCTATGTTTTATATGCGATGGTTGTCCAACTGTGAGCGCCCTTACAATTTTTGACTAGTTAAACGCTATAACGACAACATGTCATTGCTAAAAAGGTTGATGAGGTGGAGGAAATTTAGGATGCCACATTAAAAATATATACTGACGTTGGTATAGATAAATCAAACTTTTTTTTACCTTTTATATAATTCTCATAAAGAAAACAATGGAACATTATCATTTTAAATAAGCTATATGACGACAACTAGGGTTTTAGTCTCGGAGTGCGTTATGCTAGTGGGTTTCAACTCGTGTAGCTACGTAACTATTGTCAAGTAGTAGTAGGCACCATTCTCGAGGAATGCTAAGCTCAACCCGCGGGCCTAGTTTAGACAATGTAGTGATCAGGCATATAGGGGTGATGGTTCTCCAACTTATCGGAGATGCAACCGCCATCCCAAAAAATAAAAGTCATTCAAAAAAAATAACTTCATCAAAAACTAGCCACGCAGGACTCCATTACCAACAAGTAAACATAAATAGAAGTTGTAATGCCGAGGTCTTCAGCATCCAATAACATCTTCAATACCTAAAAACGCATACTAAAACACACCATTATAATTGAGCACGTATAGTTTACACAAAATAAACTACAAAATGGTTACATATAAGGCGCAATAATTAAATAACTCCACAACCAAACCAATTCTCATAACACAAACGCCCCATAAATTTATGTTCTATTAGATAATATAAACATTTAAAACATATAATACAACACACGGTCACATGAAAAATATTTTAATAGTTACAGTCATAATGAGACCTCCACAAAATTTAAATAGGTCAAAGTAACCGCCTAAGAAATAGTCGATTAAATCAAAAATTATTTAGTGGTGTTGCTATACATACTCCATCTTCTTCATGTTTACTTGTTATATTCTCCTTTCAAATATTAGATAAATACAACTAAAACTTTTTTTTGTTTTTATTTTTTATTTTGTCTTTTATTATGATGATGATAACAATTAACTTTAAATATAACAACTTAGGATTTACTAATTAGATAAGACTTAATTACATGGGTGGTCCCGATGGTTACACCCTATTTCACTTTTAATCCCTAACTCTCTAAAATTACAAGGTTGGTCCAAAACTTTACACCATCGTAACAACGATGGTCCCTGAAATGGATGGACATTAATTATTATTGTTAAGCGTGTATGAAATAACAAAAATACCCCATTTTACCTTTCTTCTTCTCCATCAACCATCATCCCTACTACTTTCAACCATTGTCACCACCAACACCACCTTCAATCACCATCACCACTAGGGGTGTTCAAAGTCGGATATCCGAGTTTCGGATATCCGAAAATTTCGGATAGTGATTCGGATATCGGAAATTCATTTTTTACTTTTTATTTTTTATTTTTTTATTTTTTTGTTTTATATTTTTTATATTTTTTAAAATAATTAAACATATAATATTATAAAAATAACATAAAAAACCAACTCATATCATAAAAATCACAATATACACTAAAAATCTCAATGTAATGTAATATATCTAAAATTAAAAGAAATATTTTTTAGTTTTCGGATAACCAGATATCCGAATATCCAAAACTTTTGAAAATCAGTATCCGAATCCAAATATTTGGATATCCAAAAATTCGTATATTTCGGATTCGGATATATTTGAACACCCCTAACCACCACCACCACCACCTCCCTCAACCTTCAACAACCACCACGACCACTTTTAACCTTCAATTTCTCACCACCTTCAACCACAACCACCACCTTCAACCTTCAATCACCACCACCTTCAACCTTCAACCACCATCACTTCAACCTTCAACCACCTCCAACGGCCTCAACATCCATCATTGACCCTCCACCTCCGGCGACCTCCACCTCCGTCATCTACTTCTGACGCCACCATTGCCATAATTTATGTGGATATATGAAATAAGTTTTAGTAAATTTTATTATATTTTTATAAAATTTATTAAATAATACAACTTTTTTTTGAAATTCGGATATCGGAATGGATATCCGAATCCGAAATTTTGGATATCCGAAATTGGGATATCCGAAATTTCGGATTCGGATAGTGAAATTCACTATCTGAAATTTTTGGATATCCGAAATTCGGATATCCAAAAATGAACACCCCTACCTGCCATGGCCAAAATCCTCCAAAAACTCCAGCAACAAAACAAGTTCCATATACCCAAAATCCCCCCATTGAAGACATGCCATGGTCGACCCCTATTGATGACCTACAATGGCCGACCCTAAACTACACAAATTTGGCCATGGCCGACCCCCAATCGACGGTCACCAAACATACAGCCCCCATCAATAACCTACCATGGCCGATCCCATCTAAAACAAATAGTCCCATAGAACACACGACCACCGTCAATAACCTACGATTGTGAAGAAGTATATGTACTTGTGAAGGGGACGAAGGAGGAGACCGTGAGAAGTGCCGCAGTCGGTGATGGCCGCCGACGAGATACCTGCTGAAGGGGAAGAAGATGGAGACGAGAAGTGGGGGAATTTGATCAGATCTTCAATGTTGTCTGACTTAATAAGAGCTCAATAAGAGATATTTTTCATTAAGTGGTCATCAAACCAAACAGAGGGTCTGACCGAGTCAGATATTTGGGTTTGACTGGGGTCATTAAGACCCAAACAAACAACCCTTAAGCTTTAGTAGTAACTATGTTCTTTTGGTAGAAACTGAACTTCATTATTGTTTGTATCAAATCAAAGAGTTGAAGTGATGATATCGCTATAGGAAGAAAATACCTTATATACTTCTTTTCCATTTAGGACATAAGGTTCATTAATGAGGTGTCATCTCCGATTTTATTAGGGAATTATGTATTATACTATAACATTACAAATTTTAAGGATTCAAAGGCCTTGTGGATATCTCTTCGTTTACGTGATTAAATTGTTGTATGGTTCACTAGATTTAGTAAATCTGTGTATTACACGGGTTGAAAATAATAATATTAAATATATAAATTATAAAAGAATATTTTAATATAAGATACGATTGATTACATAAGAGTATGACTATAAGATAAAAGAAATTACAATTATTTTACAATGGTGAAGAAGATTGATGGTGAAGAACATGAACAAGAACAACAAAACAGAATAAGAAGACCACAACAAGAATAAGAACTCACAACATACATTTCTAGGGATATCGATGATGAAGAACAAGAAATTTGAAAAAGAAAACATGAAAATGAAAGATTTAAAGGTATTCTTTAGTAGGTTCAATCTTCAAAATTAAAGGTAACAACATGAAAACTTTAAGTTTTACTTTGTCTTATTTTACATTGTGTTTTCCTTTAATATAAATTAAGATCAAAATATAATTCCACGTACTATATATCATTTTAAAATAACGTACGAAAGAGTTTTGAAAATAAATTTCATTTTGTTAACCATGTTCATGTGTAATTTGATGTGGATAATCTTCCTATTTAGTTTGAATGTTACATACATGTATATCCTTCGGTGCATATAATTTAACATTTTGTTCATATATTTGTTTTGATTTTTGATGCAAACAAATTCTTCTTTTGTTGATGATTTAATATGTAATGGAAGTCATTTAAAGGGAGTTTAGAAATAACATACATGTATTAACAAATTACATATATGCGATAAGGTATTACAAATCTGTGATAAGTATTAATCATGGTTTAGTTTATAACATATTGTACGAAATATCATGAACAATGTTAAAAATATAATGTATACTCTTTTGATACTTATACTCTTTGTTGTATGTATTATTATTGTTTGTGTAATTCTTCTTTTAACAATTTATATCTTTTCTATGCTTATTTAAGTAGGTTTTTGAAGGGCTTAAAATTATTTATTCCTTGCGTAAATGTCAACGAATGTAATAGTAAATGCCGCAGTAAAGCACAGTTATAGTTTCTAGTTAGATATATATAATAACATGTTTAAAATAAGCATTTTTTTCATTTTATGAATAATTATGCATGTAAGCATTCATATTATGAATAATTACACGTTTTGGAGAAAATATTTTATTTAGTGGCTTATATTACATGTGCTCCTTTTATTTTAATGAGTGACTAGGAATGGTTGAAGGGTATAAAAATACTCATATAACTAAAAATATCTAAAGTAATCTCACGTATCAATCTCTTCGATTATTAATGGTTAAAATCAAACTTTAAGGAAAAAAGTTTATTAGAGGAGTAACTTAGGCATAGCCACTTTTATTAACATTTTTCAAGTTCTTTTCATTTTTCTAAACATTCATAACTTATATATGTGATTATTGTTTTATAAAAATTATACCATAAAAACAATCGTTTTTTATCTTATAAACGAGTATAATATTGTTAAGCTCATGATTCGTTATTGTGACTTTGGTGCAGTTTATGATTTTTTTATTAGTTATTGTGTTTTTCTAGAATTTTGAATTCTAAATACATATAATGATGAATTAACATTATTTTGTATTTCTAGGAAATACAATAATAGATAAACAACTAATTAATCTAATATATTAAAAACAATGATAAAAACACAATGTCTTGTATTTTTTATAGTCATTATGTTATCTTAAACACTATGAGTTTTGAAATGTATATTAGTGAATAACATTATTGTGTACTTCTATTTGTCAAACACGGATAATAACAAGTTTATATAATTTATAAAACCAAAGACAAAAAGAACACATTGTGTTATCTTTTAACACTATGATTTTAAAAATTGACGAAAATATATCATTGTGTAATTTTAATTGTAAAACACCATGGTAGATAACAAGTTTAAACAATCTATATAAACGATGACAAGAATAATACAAAATTAAGTAAAACATAAAACACAATGATAAATGCATATACCAAATAATACAAAAATATGACACAATAAATTGATATTCAACACAATAAATGCGTTTGACACAATCAGATGACGTATTTGCCACTATGACCAAAATTCCCTCCTTCTTTTAAAACAATTGAATAACACGTGTCAAACTGATTATCCTTCTTAGTCTTTTAAAATTAAATATTCTTTTTATTATAACCGTAGCTTAATGGCTATTCTTTTCTCTTTGCTCGCGGCCACTATTTCTAATAACGAAATAAACAACTCAAAACAAGAAAATCATAGACGTGGCAATAAAGATAGATACCTGATATAAAGCAAATCAAGGAATTTCTATTGTTTTATAATGGTGATGAACAAGTCTTAACAATAATTTTTTAGCCTAAGTAATAACTAACTTAGCTCTAGCATGGCCTTGTACCTGAAACTGCTCGGTGATGCCCAATTGTGCCATCAGAAGCCAAATATGAGTCAAAAACTCTCCCCCTCTCCGAAGCTGTTGTGCATGTTGAAACCCTCTGCAATGAGTAGCAGCATAAGCTAGAATCTCAACCCAAACTTGACTCATAACCTTCCACATGCGTTTCTTTTCCATATTTTTCAATGCTAACGCGAGCATGCAACCATCAAAGAGTGCAGATTTGCTTCGGTCTCCCTTCACTTTGCTAGGCAAAACCTCAGGACTAATAACTTTAAGCAGCTTTCTACACGCTTCAACTTTTTTAGTAATAAGACCATTTTCTTTGAAGTAACGTGTGGCTTCAGCACAAGTGTCGCGATACCTGATCAGGCCAATGCCTATTGGCAACATATCAGGGTATGACACAAGAAGATACAACATGTAATCTGATATATGCTTGCTTTCCAACGACGACAGACATCAATGTCCACTTGATCATTATCGTCCCCGAGCTCTTCTGAGTAGTAGCATAGAGTGGTAGCAATGTGCCATAAGATAATGCTTTGATCAAAATCCACTTTGGTGACACTCCATAATAGGTCATCACATTTATTCTCATGAAGTGAAAAGCTGCCTTTGTGACCACACAATGCTTTGGGATCGGAGCTCTTACCCCTGAACTCTTGAAACTGCTTGTATATTACATCTTTCATGTTGTCAGAAACTATGCTATAAGTCTTGTAACGGTGCATTACACGATACTTATCTATCCCGAGGAACTTTTGAGCTGTCCAAAAACTAGCAGGCTTCTCTTCAAGTGCGACACTTAGCAGGTCCAACTGTGCAATCGAATTGGACCATCGTCGTTTAGTTGGTTTCTTTAAGAACGGGAGCATGAGAACATTGCGAGAGTAGTTATGTTGGCTAAGCCAAACATCTGTTCGGTCAGAATGCAACATGGTGATAAAGCCGAAGATTTCCATTATTACTGTTGTTGCGAATAACAGATAAGTAATGGCAATATCAATGACTCTGTAATCATCCACATCACACAGAAAATAAAAGCCGAAAAGTATAATAAGAATGATGAAAAGACTAGTAAGACGGATTACTAGGCCTGTAAAGGTATATATAACATTAGCCTTTGTGTAAAGCATGTCATATGCAAATCCAAGTTCAATCTCAACAACTAAGAAAGCTTCACTTGATTCAAGACAGCTAAAGTATAATTCGCTATTCTCTTTATCTTCAAATGTGAGTATGAGGTCAACAAAAAGCCGTTTGAATGTTTGGAATAGAGCATAAGCTTCTAATATTACACTACCTCGTCGTGTGGGATACTCGTGATAAGTTACGGGCAACAAGGCCTCCGAGACTTCCCCAATGGCCACATCATAACCCTGGTTTTTTCTGCAGTGGTAGTCCTCTAGAAATTTAGGATAATTGGGACCTGGGTCAGGAGAACCAAGCATCGAGTCTCGAAGACGCTCAGTGTTTGCTAGCCTTAAAGCTTGAATACGCTCAAAACACTTGATCAAACCGACTATATAAACCGGCACACTTAGTAATGGAAGATGAGAACAACCTGGCAATGACAACAAGAGGATAAAAACTGCAACTCCTGACTGAAAAACGAATTCGGCCAAATGTCTTAACCAAATTTCATTATCTTCCAATGAGTAGGCGGTAATGGTGTCCGGACCACCGAGGTGAAGAAGGAGAAATGGTGCCCAAAAAACATGAGCTCCCTTGTGTTTAGTTTTTCACATTTTGAAATCGGATGAGATGTGTTGTAAACATCTAAGGCACCTTTCATAACGATACCAAGAGCTCCTGATACAACTGCATATACCAATAAGTATGCACACCAAACATGATTCTTACTCGTGTTCTTGGATTGTGTTTTCGAATGTTTCCTAAAATATATAAGACGATCTGTGATGCGATGCTGATCAAAATCAGTCCCTGAAGCGCCCACTCGTTCCATGTCTCCTTTACATAATTTGGTAGAATCTCTAGTAGCTTTTTATGATCCCCAAAGGAAAGAAAACCAACTGCTGGAAACAAGTTACATTTATAAAAAGTTAGTAACCATGCTACTTATGGACTTATGCATGAATTTGCTGCATTGATTAATGATTGCTTTTGTGCTTTTTAATGGTAAGGTTCATGTGAAAAGAGATATTTGTTGAGGCCCCTTCAGATATCGATCATGTGGATGAACAACATTAAGAGTATGCACATTCATGTGCAGTGACTCGATGGAAAACAGGGTCAAACGGGACACACAAAACACATACAATACAATCTGATTTCCACATATTATTCGACATGACATACAAGTAGGGTATCTGTACCTATGCAATGGCGGTTACAAAATACTAAAACTAACACAATCAACCCTTTAATACCACCTAATTTACATGTTTGACTTTTCCTATTTTGACTTTTCTAATCTGACTCTAAATAAATATTAATTCATATATTTAGGATTATTTTGATTATGATCTTCCAACAATACTAGGATAAAAGTTGTAGAGAGGATTCTTGCAGTTTAAACAAATGATGTATCAAAGTCTAAACAAACAAACTTAGTAAAATCCCACGTAATAGTAGGATTTGGGTAGGGTGAGATGAGCTAGTGCAAACCTTAGCTTTACCTCAAGTAACCATATCAAAGTTTTAAAAATGATGCACGAAGTTTAATTAAAAACTTAGGTTAATGTCGACACTAAATAAAACCTAAATTTATAACTTTTATAAGTTTTCTAGATCTTATCTCTATATTCACTTCCTCTTTCAATGCTCAATAGCATCTATTTATTTTTCTTTATTTGTGTTTCTTTTTGTTTTTAAACCCTACTAGGTTCTCTGTTTCCTTTCTTTTTCTTTTTAATTCATGAAATAACTACATTTGGTAACATAACTATGTTTAGTAACATACCTATGTCTAGAATTTTACTAAACACATTTATATAGTAGCATCTATAAGATATTCAATTATTAAGCATCTTTAGTGGTAGTGTTCTTGTGGCATATATACAATGCTCTTGCAACATATGTAGTGCTCTTGTGGCATATATACAATGTTCTTGTTCCTAGTGTTAATGTTTCTTCGAAACCACAAAATCAGTAAAATACATAAAGTAAAACACATAAAACCCCAAATTCATAACACACTATAACATGCAAAACCTAAAAACTAAATCAAAACCCAACACCATACACAAAACAGACGAAAATCAAAGCTGGAAGAAGTGGAAGAAGGCAACACAGTCCAAAATAAAAAAAAACTACCAAAAATCAAAGACCCGAAAAGAGCAAACAAAAAGAAAACCCAAACCTTAATAGCAAGAATCGTCAGTGTATCGATAATGGAAAAAAGAAAGCAAGAAACTGGAGAAAGATAACGCCAACAAACCCTATAACGAACCAATCAAAACACACCTCAAATCTACACCAAAACAAACCCTATAAAACACCAAAAAAATTAAAAGAAAAAACAAACCACCGACCAAACATATTAATAGTAATATATAATAGATAATGTGTTGGTGCTTATTATCTATCTCTTAACCATTCAGATATGGTTAACTTTTAACCACTAAAAGACTATAAACTATTAAAACGTAGGCTTTTAATAACCATTAACAGACTGCAAAACTCCCTAAAAACAGGCATTCATGCATGGTATGGTTACGATAAAAGAGTTTAAACTAAAAGGAATTAAGATCAACCAACGACAAAAGTTAGAGAATTTACCAATCGAAGTCATTAATAATTAAGCTAGCTTCTTGAAACCGTGAATCGCGTATACGTACAAAAGGAGAATCCTTAGAGTCTATGCGTAGGCAGGCCCAGCGATAACCAATCAACGTCGTCAGTGGAACAAAAGAAAGATGAATGGGAGACGTTTTAGAGGAAGATCTATAGGTATCAGCAAACATACAGAGATTTTTAAACTTGTTTCAATTTAATTCTGTCTAGTAAGTTTAATTGTAAAATGAAGAAGATCTAATGAAAGGGCTTAAATAATAATCAGAGTACGCACTTAGGTAGTAAGTCATCCCCAGTTTCTGGGCAAATTACCACAAACAATATAGATTTGATTTGACTACTTCAATATTTAGCAGCCATGGCTGTGACCAACACCAGAAGAGTTGACTTATATTCCTACAGTTGACTCCAGTCTCACACCCAGTGGTTCCTAGAAATTGCACCATCACTCACTTTTTAACCGATATATTTTCAGGTTTTATATGAATTTTTCTGTTTTATAAACATCATGTTGTAAAGTCACATTCAAACCAAGCTGTGAAATTTTGAAGTGTTTTTACGAAAGAAATTTTGAATTTTTTTTATATATTTAAAGTTCAAATCACAAATTTTGAGGTGTCTTTAAACCATCTTTTTTACGCTTGTTATTTTTCTAAACATTCTCACTTTATTTTTCTCAAAAGGGTATTAAAGTAATTTAAACATTCAAACAATTTTTCTCTTTTCATAAAAATTAATTTGGTCAATTGATATATTTTTCTCTCTCATCTATATTTTTTTAAAATCAAACTTTGTTTCTAAAAATCAATTTTATAAGAAAATTAAAATTTATATATTTCTTAAAACATTGAACCTTTTTATATTCTAAATCAGTCTTTTTTTTAAATAATTATAAAAAATATGAAATTTTCTAAAAGTAATTTTATTAAAACAACCAGAATAATTAGAAACTTGAGCTTTTAATAAAAAAAAATTTTATAAACAATAAATTTTTATAATAAAACCTAAAATAAATATTTAAAAATAAAACTATTTAGATAAGAGATTTAAATATAGTATAATTGTTTTATCTTTTGAACAAGTACGTATATATAATTTTATACATACCATGTATTAAAATATCGTACTGTAACTTTTCATGTTTATTACTAACTATAATCTGTTTAACTAGACAATCTATTTATATATATATGTGTGTGTGTGTATATATATATATATATATATATATATATAGAGAGAGAGAGAGAGAGAGAGAGGGAGGTTCTCTAAAAAATAAGTTTTCTCTAAGAATATTAATAAGTAATCTTAGCCTTCTAATTATCTAATTAAGGGCTATGATCAAAGTGTAAGAAAAATAAGCAAGCAAGAGTGGTTTTGGTATTTTATAATGTTACTCACAATTGTTGATTTTTTTATAATTTCCCCCCGTTTTTTTAAATGCTAATAACTTTTTCATACGACGTTATTTTTTTAAATAAATTATACCATAAAATCAAACATTTTTTTCTCTTTAAATTGAGTATAGTATTGCCATACTTTTCTTACAAAAAGTTCAAATTACATGAAATCGTGCTGTATTTTTAATGTTTTTGTGCTAGATTTCATAGAACAGCACAAAATTGTATTGTATTTCATAAAACATCACAAACTTGTGTTGTATTTCATAAACACAACACAGTTTGTTATGTATTACGTCAAACAACACATTTTTGTGTTGTACTACATCAAAAGCACAAAATTATGTTATATGTCATAAAAACATTATAGATTTACGTTGTTTTGCGTTAAACAACACAGTTTTGTGCTGCTTTTTCAAATAGCACAGTCTTGTGCGGTTTTGCATAACATGTTCTATGTTGTTTTACGTCAAAATAATAAGGTCTAGTGTGTTGTTTCTGTGGTGCATTATGTCAAAATATCAAACAACATAGAAACAACACATCTTTGCTTTTTTAATGTTCACTATTTTGCGTTAATATAACACGTTTTGTGTTGTTTTGCGTTAATACAACAATCTATGTGTTGTTTTATGTTTAACAAAAAAGACGTTGTGTAATGTTTTAACTCAAATAATTTTGTTTTCAAACGTGTTGCTTTATGACAAAACAACATGAATTCTGTTTATTTACTGCACAATCTAGTCTTTTAAAAAAAATTCAACACGATCTAACATTTTAAAACAACTAAGCATAATCTTGCATGTTAAAAATATAGCACAATTTTGCATATCAAAAATCTACATTACATTTGAATTTGTGCTACAATTTAATAAACTACAAAAGGGACTAATGGGTGTGTTTTAAGACCAAAATACCATCCATTACTAAAAATTAAAAATGCCACATGTCACCATGATATTTATTCTTAGGCAACTTTGCTAACTAATTATTCTTAGTTGAACCTCCACCTATATATATATAATATATATATATATATATATATATATATATATATATCTGTCTATAACCTTTCTATTGTTTATTTACTTGAAATAGCTATTCATATGCAATTATAATCATATTTAATCTTCAAACATGGTTTTATAATTTATAAATTTTTATTACTAATTATTTATTATTTTATTTATTCAACCTGTGTAATACACAAGATACTAACCTAGTTTTATATATACACACACGATACATATATATATTAAAATTTTCAAAAACTTAAACCCTCAAGGAAGTGTGAAGTGTGGGTTTAAAACGATTGGTTTATTTCATTCCACTTGACCCGCCTGTGATAATATATTAAATTAAGGGAAAATTACAAAAATAAACATTTGACCAAATTAAATTACCATTATAACTATTGAAAAATAAATTTACAAAAAAACAACCAATAAAAACAAGCCACGTATCCATTCCTCGTCACGTAGGCAAGGAAAATCCATAATCCCTCGCTGAAAAGATGACTGGGCGAGGGATTTACATAATTCCTCGCTGACGTGTCGTAATTTCAATGGTTCCTCGCTGACATGTACCATTCCTCGCTCGTAATTACCAAAATGTCACTGCTCGTTTAGGATTTTTATTTTTATTTTTTTAAATACAAAATTTTAAAAAAATTATTTGCCAAAAATTAAAAAATTGTTAGCTTTATTAAAAAAAATCATTTACTGTTTTTTAAACACTCAAATTTGTTATTTATAGTACTTTTACTCTATATAATACAAGCTTTCCTTTTAACATACTTTTCAAATTTGGTTTTTTACTTCATTCATTTTAGTAGTTTAGAAATACGTTTTTATCACGGGTTGAATTAAAATATAAATAAAAATGATAATTTATTTTTCAATGATTATAATGGTAATTTAATTTAATCAAATGTTTACTTTGATAATTTTCCTTTAAATTAAACCGCATAAAAACAAAAAAGTTGTTTTTGTCATTTAGAATTTGTCATGAAGACTGATTTTTGGGTATTGGTTCCAAGAATTTAGATCATATCTATGTTAACAGTGGTCATGTGTCAGTCGTGATGGTGGTGCTTTTTAACACTTTCTTGGAACCTACATGACAAATATGTGAAGAATTTTTATTGATAATAGGTTTGAAAGTGGTACCAAGAAATTCTAATGAAGAATTTTATTAAAAAGGTGTTACAAAGTTGAATAAATGTAAGCATCTCTGATTATTGAAAAGGTATTTTATTTCACAAATTTTAAAGATGGTAACAAAAAAATTCTAACTAGTGTTTGTACATTTGATTTGTTGCATCAGCTTAGCTAGAATTTATATTAAAATATAGGTTGTTATAAGAATACTGTAACGGTATATTCGAAATATTAAATTCAATTACGATATATTAAAAAGAACTTAATATATACTATACTTGTACACGGGTATTGGTCGCACGTTACGGAGCTTGATTATAAATAAAATTTTGTTGGACCGTCATCGAGATAATCATGCCGTAACAACATATCCGTAGTTCTCAAAAATGGTATGTTGTGAAATTTTCAATAATACATTACATTTGACATGGATTAATTTTGAATGAAACTTACGCTTAAAAATAAATAAATTCACCAAGTCGCAATGGTGTATCCGTATTTAAAAAACATTATATTTTTAAAGGTATAAGAAAAATAAAATAATATAAATATTAATTATAATAACATAATAATAATTTGAAACCTTGAAAGTTAACAGCAGCAAACTCACGAAAGTCAATGTCATGCATTTAAACTTAGTACTCTACGCATGGAGTGTGCTTATTTAGTTTTTTCTAATACACTAGTATCTCGTGTAATGAATTAATAAATTATGAGTAATAAAAAATTATAAAATTATGTTTAAAGATAAAATATAATTATAATTGCATATAAATAGCTATTTCAAGTAAATAAACAATAGATAAGTTATAGACAGATAGATATATAGATAAATAAAAAGTCTAGAAACTCATTTATTAAATGGATTATAGTTAGTAATAAACACGAAAAGTTATAGTACGATATTTTAATATAAGATATGTATAAAATTATACATACGTACTTTTTCAAAAGATAAAAAAATTATATTATTTTTAAATCTTTTATCTAAATAGTTTTATTTTTAAATATTTGTTTTAAGATTTTCTTATAAAAATTTATTGTTCATAAAAATCTTGTTTATTAAAAACTTAAGTTTCTAGTTATTCTAGTTGTTTTAATAAAATCACTTTTAGAAAATTGTATATTTTTATAATTATTTTTAGAAAGGATTGATTTAAAATATTTTGTTTCAAAAGGTTCAATGTTTTACGAAATATATGAATTTTAATTTTCTTCATAAAATTTAATTTTAAAAACATAGTTTGATTTAAAAAAATATAAATGAGAGAGAAAAATATATTAATTGACCAAATTATTTTTTATAAATTAATTTTTATGAAGAGAGAGAAATTATTTGAGTATTTGAATTATTTTAATACCTTTTTGGAAGGAAAATAAAATGATGATATTTAAATGAATGACAAGTATCAAAAATGTGATTTAAGAAGATAACAAATGCTAAAAGAAACTTTGTTTTATTAATAGTTATAGATTATAGATTACAGATTATAGATTATAGGTTTTAATTTTCTTAATAAAATTTATTTTTAAAAATATAGTTTGATTTAAAAAAATATAGATGAGAGAGAAAAAATGTATTAATTGACCAAATTAATTTTTATGAAAAGAGAGAAATTGTTTGAGTGTTTAGATTATTTTAATACTTTTTTGGGGGGAATATAAAATGATGATGTTTAAATGAATGACAAGTCTCAAAAAGATGGTTTAAGAAGATAACAAGTGCCAAAAAAACCTTCTTTTATTAATATTTATAGATTTGCAACTACATTGCGCATTAGGTAATTGCATCTTATGCTTGGCAATTGGATTTTTATCGGTTTAATTATCAGTTTATTCGGTTCGATTTGTTCAGTTTTAAAAACTTTTAGGTATAACTAAAAAATAAACCGAACTGAATTCAGAATATAACTAACTGAATTCAATTCAGCTTATTAGAATTATCCTTCATATACATTTTCTAAAAAATACTTATCGTATAATTAATGTAGATACATGTGTCCCTAGTTTCTGAACTTAATGTAATATGTTTGTATTGTCTTACACATATGTAATTGTATGGGTACTTAATGAAATACAATATGTGGTTGTGCTTATAATGTTGAATATTTCATTGGTTGGTATGTAATAACGCTTATTGACTTAACTATATAGGTTGTGGTTTAAATCATTTAATGACTATGAAAATTCAAACTTAATCATGTGAAGTTCTCATGTGATTGGCTCATGCTAATGGACCATACGCATGAACAACTTCATGCTAATGAACCAATCGTACGAATGAACCAGCATGATTGAAACATGAGATTGACTCAGTCGCACGACTGAACACTCAGTCATGCGAATGGATCAACCGTATGACTCAATCGCACGATTGAACCATGCAAATGGTAAAGTCGCACGATTGAGAAACCTTAACCTATAAATACCACTAAAATCATGGATAACGAGACACTTTGAATATTTCGATACCCAGACGTACCCTAGCCGTCCAGAGACCTCTCATAACCTGTTCCAACTTCAAAGATCGCAGTACATCGATTGCTAATCGTTCTTACGTTTAGATTCAATCTTTAATTGATTCTACGTGCGCTCTCACTGATTGGATCGCCAATCAAATATGATTCCGCACTATTTGATTCGGTATACTCGTAAATCTGTTAGTATTCGTCCAGTACACGATCCTAACAAGTGGTATCAGAGCTTTGGCTCTAGATTCACGTGTGATTCAATCGTTTTGATATAAAAATTGTGTTTTTACTCTCAAAAATGCAATATTTTGTGTCAAATCGGGTTTTAGACGTCTCCTGATCGTAAAGTTAAGTTTTTTCCGGCATACAGCAATTAGGGTTAGCAAGAAATTCGTGTTTTTTCTTTCAAACACCTTAAACCTACGAATTTTCAAAATCCAGCAGGTTCAGTCGCACGATTGACTCAATCGCCCGACTGAGTTCATACGCATCCCCATACGCACGATTGGACTCAGTGGCACTTCCATTCGTCCGACTGAGAAGACTATTCGCATTGTTCAACTGCATTAGTTCATTCGGCCGACTGAGTCATCCGCATTAGTTCAGTCGCACGATTGAACCATCCGCATAGTTCAATCACCCCAAATAGCCCAATCGCACACCTTCATTCGCACTAATACAACAGTTTGGTTTAAAGGTAAAGTTAATAGCAATGGAAGACCAATACTCAGCATTCACAACAGGGAGAGACTCACGTATACAAAACTTAGTGCTACTAGAGAATGAAGTGGGGAATCACAATAAGCCCCCAAAGCTAATCACATTAAACAAATACCCACAATGGAAGCAACGTTTCGAGATCTACTTAAATGGAGTAGATCCCAATCTCTGGGACTCTATAGAGACGGGGTACAACATGCCTATAGGAGCTGATAGTGTCAAACTCACACTTGGTGGCATGACTGACGGACAAAAGGTGAAACACAATGTAGAAAAGAAGGTTTATGCTTTGCTCACACAGTTAATTTCAAAGGATATTTTCCATCGTTTCTCGGAATATACACAAGCAAAGAAACTATGGGATTCATTAGAGAAAATATATGACGAAAACGCATCATTGAAGGCCATAAAGGCCAAGGCTTTAAAGAAGGAGTTTGACAACTTCTCCTCGATGGAAAAAGAAAGCCTAGATGATGTTATCGACAGGTTCTACCACTTGATGAGTGAGATGCACACTCATGGAGTATCGACATCAATGGAGGACAAAGTGTCCAACTTTGCAGATGGGCTGCCGGAGAAATGGGTACCATTTATCTCCAATCTCAGACAGAATGGTATGCTAACGAAGTTAGATATCATTGACTTCATTCTGAAACTGAGAGAAGAAGAAATGACGATGAAATACAGAGCTCAAAAGTCTTCTTATGATCAGAATCCAGCGCTGTACAACGCGACTCCTCAAGCCAAAACATCCGGAGCACCTCTTCAGATAGCTTTTGTATCAAGCTCGTCTGGTCCTTCACCAACCTCTACTTCAGGGTCAGAAACGCCAGGGTTGTTTGGTACCCAATACATTGCACCTGAAGCAAATGTAGCAAAGCTGAAGATCGAAAACTTCGGCAATATGACAGTTGAGGTAGCTAAAGAGCACATGGATCTCTTAGCTGCGGTAGTCCACTCCTATGATGGACTAATTGCTGGTAAAATTGGGAACTGCCATCTGGCAGATGAGGATTATGAGCAGGTGGATGAGACAGAGCTGGAGCGGATGGACATATTATGGGCCTTAGCAAGTGCTGTCAGGAGAGCTAAGAAGTTTGTCAAAAAAACCAGACAAAATCTAATTACAACTAAGGACACTACCTTCGGCTTTGATAAATCCAAGGTAACTTGCTTCAACTTCGGAGAGAAAGGCACTTCAAAAGGGAGTGCGTGAAGCCAAAGAAGACTAGCAATGGGAATCCTTTCTCCTCCTTCAATCATCAGGAGAAACCCACTAGCAGTCCTACTTCATCAAGCAAGGATCCCAAAGCCTTGACTGCTCATGATGATAAACGACAGGACTGGAGCTTTCGGTTTGTCTCACCGGGAGAATCTAATATCGCTAGTGTGGAGGATATAGATGATGACTCTGCCAGTGAAGGAGATATTGCAGTCAAACTCGCGATGTCAAACTCAGAGAAAACTGCACCAGTGGTCAACTACCTGCCTGAAGAAGGGAAAACTGCGACAATGTCAGAATCACCAGCTCTAGAAACATCAGATTCTGCATTGATGGCTGATTCTTCAGAACCCGCTCAGGTAAGTACTACTGACTAACTTTTTAATAATCATGCTTGTTCTAATTGTAATAAATTAAGAAAAGCATGGATTTAAATTTTGCTAGGTTATTAGATCATAATGATAACTTAGTAAAGGACTTGGAACTGTGCACTGAAGCTAACAGAGTGTTAAAACAAAATGAGCATAGTTACAAAGAAAAGATAGACCTTTTGAACAAACAGCTTAGGGAAACAGAAGTAGTAGCCTCTAACCAAGCTAATAACATTAGGTACTATCTAAACTCCCTAGAGGAAACTAAGAAACAAAAGGCAGTTTTAGAAGTAAAAGTTAATTCCTTAAAGCAAAAACTACACAGTTGGACAAGTTCATCTCATATCGTCCAAAACTTAGTGAGAGAGAGAAACAACGGGGAGGGATTGGGTTATAAAGTGGTTCCACCATCACATGAGATCTTGATGAACACAAAATGTAAACCAATTAATGATAAACCAATCAAGGATCATGTGGTGTCTACTCCTCTTGTAAGTGATCCTGATTCCATATGTTCATCAAATGAATCTGGTACTAAACAAAAGGAGGCCATTTCAAAGGCAAAGGTAAAATGCCTTGCGTTAATATGGACAAAGAGTTTGAAAAGATTAGTATAAAGTTTGGTTCAACAACTATCAAATCTGAACCTAAAAAGACCAGTAATGTTAACCAATCACGTGCATCATGTCAAAGTCTAGAAAATAGAAAAGAAAAAGATGTTAAAAATGTTAAAGCAATTAACTTTGTTAAACCAGACAAAACATCTAAACAATCAGAGTCAAAACCCAAACAGAGTAAGGTCACCGGGTGTCACATACATTTCCATAAAAACAGTTAAATCGTAAAGTCGAAAGCATATCATGCTACAGTTATGGAGAGTATGGACACATTGAGTCTCATTTTCCTTACTATCAGACACCAAGGAGGAAAGTTGAACTTCCTGACCAAAAACCTAGCTCTTTTAAGAGGAACTCAGTGACACCACCTAAAAGAGATAGTGAACCTAAAGTTCAACACATTAGCCAGTCGTCTGTCTATCACAAACAGGCCTTACACAAAGCTAGCTTATGGAAGGAGAAATCAACCTCATTATCTGATAATAAGAACAAGAAGACATCTGAGCTTCCCTCATCCTCGAATGGTCAATGGGTTAAAATTATGATGTGTGATGCCTCTGGGAAACCCAAGCCAGTGAAGGGTTGGGTCCCTAACCTGAACTAATGTTTTCAAATTGAATTTGTAGGGTGTTCGATATAGTGCTAAAACTAACACGTGGATTATAGAAAGTGGAGCATCTAGGCACATGACAGGGAACAGGGATCTCTTATCAAATGTCAAACAGATAAAAGGAGGTCACGTTTCATTTACTGGAAACAAAGGTGGGTACATCACAGCTCAAGGGGAAGTAGGTAATCAGAAAGTGAAGTTTGAAAAGGTAAACTACGTTCAACAACTTCAGAATAACTTGCTTTCTGTTTCTCGAATTTGTGATAAAGACTTTAAGGTAATGTTTGACAACAAGAAGTACTATGTCCTAAAAAAGGACTATGTCATCCCGGAGGATCAAGTATTAATGTCTGCATCAAGATATAAGGATCTTTATGTCTTGGATCTATCAAAGGCCTCTGCAACGGATCATGAAGTTCAGTGCTTATTGTCAAAAGCTACTGAGGAGGAATCCATCTCCTGGCATAGGAGAATGGGACACATTAATCCACGGAAGATGAATCACTTGATCCAGAATGATATAGTGAGAGTAGTTAACGTCAAAAACTTCCAACTTCTAGATTTCTGTGTTGCGTGCAAGAAGGGCAAACAGACGAAGAAGTCTCATAAGGAAATGAAAGTTCACTCTATCGAACTTCCTCTTGAACTTCTTCACATGGATCTATTTGGTCCAGTCAGTACAAGAAGCATCGCAGGCGACTTGTACTGCTATGTAGTTACTGATGACTACTCAAGATTCACTTGGGTGATGTTTCTGAAATCTAAATCAGAGACATTTGAGTCATTCAAGGAATTAGTAACTACTTTGGAGTCCCTATACAAGTTGAAGGTACGTCAAGTGCGCTCAGACAACGGAACCAAGTTCAAGAATCAATGAATGGAGGCTTACTGCAAGGAAAAAGGAATTGTGCATCAGTTCAATTCTGCCTACACTCCTCAAATGAACGAGGTTGCTGAAAAGAAGAATCGCAGTTTGATAGAGACAGCACGGACGATGCTAGCAGACTCAAAACTGCCTATCCAATTCTGGAATGAAGCAGTTGCAAATGCGTGTTATACTCTAAATCGGGTCCTGGTAGTTAAACGCCATGGAAAGACGTGTTACGAGCTACTACAATGACGTAAACCTAATCTAGAGTATCTCGAGCTGTTTGGCGCTCCGTGCACCCTACTAAAGAAGACTGAGGAGGGAAAATTCAGCGAGAAGGCTGATGAAGGTATCTTTCTAGGATACAACATACCGAACAAGAGGGTTTACGACAACTCTACGGGTCAGGTCGAAGTGTGGTGTAATGTTGATGTTCAGAGATACACCACACCACCTGCTGGAAAAGGACCTGCCTTCTTTTTTGACTATGATGGATTCTTCAAGTCCTTCAACATATCACTCTCCACTTCTGATGATGATTTAGCAACAAAGATAATGTATGATGTTCTAAACGCACCATCTCAGGAATCTACATCATCTGGACTACAAGGAGATTCATCTAACTCAGGGGGAGTACTTGAAGTTAGTTACTCTTCCTCTGATGAAGAAGCTGTGGAGACTGATCAGAACAACCAGGAGCAATAGGTTCCCCCTACCAATAGTCCAAAAGCATCTAACATTGATGCCTCTGCGTCTCCGGAACCTCAGACTCCTACTGCCTCAGATACTGAACCGAATGTTCATAATCTTGACTTTGAGGTAGTTGTTCCAACCACTCCTGGTTCACGACTAAATGTGTATCATCCATTGGATAATGTCATTGGAGATGTGAGATTAGGAGTTCAGACCAAAAATTAGTTGTATTCAGCTGATTATGCCTCGATGATGGAAAAGGTCTATCTTCATGATGGTGCATATCGTTGCTTTGTGTCTCAGTTTGAGTCAAAGTATGTTAGTGAAGCCCTAATGATGAGGCATGGGTGAGTGCCATGCAAGAAGAACTTCTTCAGTTCAAGAAGTTAGGTGTATAGACTCTGGTGGATAGACCTAAAGGTGCTAAGGTCATTGGCACAAAATGGGTCTTGAAATGCAAGAAAGATGATCAAGGCGTGATCATCAGAAACAAGGCTCGACTTGTTGTTCAAGGATTTCAACAAGTCGAGGGCATTGACTACAATGAAGTGTTTGAACCCGTGGCAAGAATGGAAGCAATCCATATCTTCCTTGCCTACGCATCGTATATGAAGATTAAAGTTTATCAACTTGATGTGAAGATTGCATTCCTTCATGGAGAAATCAGAGAGACAATGTATGTCAGTCAACCTGAGGGATTTGAGGATCCATATCATCGGGACAGAGTTTACAAACTCGACAAGGCTCTGTATGGGCTTCATCAAGCTCCTAGAGCCTGGTATGAGAAACTCTCGACTCACCTTATGAAACATGGTTTTCGCAGAGGTGTCATTGATTGTACACTGTTCATAAAAGAGAAGGATGGAGATTTACTGCTTGTCCAAATCTATGTCAATGACATAATCTTCGGTTCAAAGAACGAAGATCTATGTAAAGAGTTTGAAGCAGTAATGAAGGCTGAGTTTGAGATGAGTGCCATGGGAGAGATGAAATTCTTTCTCAGATTACAGGTGGATCAGACACCAAAAGGGATTTTCCTATATTAGTCTAAGTATGTAGGAGATATCCTTAGTCGGTTGACATGGAGAATGCTTCCGCAGCTGGGACTCCACTTGCTACAAACCATGATCTAGCACCCGACGAGAATGGTGATCTATTCGATGCCACCATGTACCGAGGTATGATTGGATCTCTCATGTACCTCACTGCCTCAAGACCTAATATCATGTACGCGACATTTTATGTTCAAGATATTAGGCAAAGCCAAAAGTTAACCATCTGATAGGGGTCTAAAGGATCTTTCGTTATCTGAAGGGTACTCCAACACTTGGGTTGTGGTATCCTCATGACGATGACTTTGAGCTGACAACGTATAATGACTCGGATTACGGTGGCTGCAAGATGAACTACAAGTCTACATCAGCAGGATGTCAATTCTTTGGGAGGAGATTAGTGACCTGGCAGTGTAAGAAGCAGACCTCGGTTTCTTTGTCAACCTGTGAAGCCGAATACGTTGCTGCTCTTAGTCGCTGTTCACAAATCTTATGGATTCAACAGCAAATGCGGGACTACGGTTTGAAATTATCTTCTACTCCTATTTTTGTTGATAACTCTGCTGCAATTGCAGTAACAAAAGATCTGGTCCAACATCCTAAGACCAAACACATCGGCATAAAATATCACGTTATACATGATTGCTTTGAAAAGAACTTAATCAATGTGATTAAAATAAATATTGATTTTCAACGCGCTGACCTCTATACAAAGGCTTTTGACAAACAATGTTTTTTATATCTGTTAGAGGTCAACAACATTAAAAAGAAAAGTGATGTAATTCCCGATGATGACCATGTGTAGTCTGATGCTTATTGTCCATTTTTCTTTTAATTTTATTTTTTAAAGTACCTTAATTAAATTAATGTTATTTGGTCGCCTATTAAAATCCTAAACAGCGTAAATCGGTTACGGTTTTAGAAGTTTAGGGGGAGAATAGGTCAGTTAGTAACATTAACAAAAAAACAAGGGTGGAGGAGAGGCTAGCTGATAGAAACTGATTGTATTTGTGATATCGATTCAGTGAATTTGGAAAATGATAGTACACAGGTACAAACGACTTGGGACTTTAAATGTTTAAATAAAATAAGATGCGAAGTTGAAAGTATAAGTCTGTGAAGTCTGGGCAATATAAAAGGAAAAATGATAGTAAAACTAGTTACTACTAAGGTAACACAAAGAAAGTAGACCTAGAGGTTGTTAGATCACAGATGATATGTCGGTAGATTCAACACAATAGATGATTAAACCTTGTTGGTGATCTCGAGAACAAACTAAGTTGTTCAACAAGCTATGGGTCAACATCTTATCCCTGGTTAACACAATCAACAAAATTCCAATAAGGGGTGACGAGCAGAATAAGCGCCACAAATGTGAGCGTAAGACCAAAATATGAGCAAAAGCAATCAAACTAATAATTTATGTTGTTGGTGAGAACTGTGCAAAAAGATTAAAATTGCTCAAACAATAAGATAGGTTATGTGTCTCTCTGCTATGCGGTGGCACTGACCTGAGAATAAGCATAACCTATATATTCTAGACTTCATTGTTGTTTGCTGCCTCTCTACTGTGCCGTGGCACTGACCTGAGGCTTGGCTTCTCTCTGAAAGTTCTAAGAATAGTTTCTTCTTGAAAACTACCCTGAGACCGCTCAAAAATCTCTTGAGGAATATTGATTACCATATAAGTGTGGAATCCACAAATGCTTGTTGAAATAATCAAACCTTAAACTATCACCAATTTGTGTCAAAAGTCTGTGTATGGATTTGAGAGGACCAGTATACTGACAATCATCGTGGCTATAATTCTTGAAAGTCCAACTCAATGTGGGGATCTAATAGTACTAGTATGATTTCCTAAACTTGCTAACGACTCTAGTTGAAAAACAAGAATTGAGCATCAAAAGGTGTTGATAACATGTCCCAAATGATTTGACTTGCCTGTATGATTCCAAATTGAATTGGTCCTGTTATGGTCAAAATTAATTGAAGCTGCCTATTCTGGAACCGAATCAATTAGATTTCTATCTTAGGATTTACGCCTCACACAATACGTCAAAAACAAGTTTTAGTTTTGTATTTTAGTTTAAGCCTTTTTTTGTTTAAATTTAGACAATCCAGTTTTTTGATATCGGCTACGCAATGGAATTCATTAGGGGATTTAATCATCTAAAATGGTCACGTCTGAGGTGACCACACATGTTTTCAAAGGTAAAATCAGTCACGTCTGAGGTGACAAATTGCTTAAAAGGATCACGTCTGAGGTGGTCATAAGGTTTTCAAGTTAAAATGATCATGTCTAAGATGATCAAATACTCATAAAGTTTAGTCAAGAGTTAAAAAGGGTTTAACTGAGAAATGGTCATAAAGTCAAAATCGTGAGTATGATCCAATCGTACGACTGGACCATAAGTATGGACCAACCGTACGAATGGACCATACTCATGCACTAAATAGCCGAATGGCACATGAGTATGAACCATTCACCCGAATGGCTTACCAGAATGAGCCAGTCGACCCAATGGAACTGTTCGAATGAGTCAGTTGCCCGACTAAAATCCAGTCGGCCGACTGAATGTGATCGACTGAGCCGATCGCACGACTAAGGTCCATTCACACGAATGAACCGAGCGAATGGGTCTAGTCGGCCGATTGAAATCAGATTCAGTATAAATAGGGCCACAGTCAATCACATTCAACTCATCACCCCCAATCGCCCTAAAATCGCACAGCCTACCGTTACTCTACCAAATTTTCATCTGACTCAAATTGCCTACTTATTTTCATATTCTAACCTTCGTTGTTGATTATACAGGTAAAATGCGGTGTGGTTATGCCAAAAAAAATTTCGTCGTTTAGACTCCAAAATCAAGAATTTGAACCGAACAAGACCCGAAACCGTAAATGGACTAATAACCTAACTAAACCAAGTAAAATGTTGAAATAAAGGTTATTATGTTATTAGTATATTGAATGTGAGTCTAAAGAACCATTACACAACGTCTAATTTCAAGAACTGGTTAAAATTTGAATCACAGTCGACCGAATAGTGGGTCATGCGACTGGACGCCAGGATGAACTGCACTCGCACGATTGAGCTGGTCGAATGGCTCAAACGGCCGAATGGATCATACGAATGAGCTCAGTCGGCCGACTGAACCAATCGCTGGCTCAGTCAACCGATTGAACTCAGTCGCCTACTCAGTCACCCGACTGAATCCAGTCGCATGCCAAGTCAACCGACTGAACACAGTTGCATGGTTCAATCGCATGAATGAACCAAAATGAATTCAACAAAGTTAATTAGAACTGATTTGTGTCGTGTGGTTAGCTAATGTCTATGTGTCTTTTGTTACAGATTGATGGCGGATAGATGGTCCTTCAACCCCAGCACAACATTTGTGCTTATCTATATTCCATGACTCGGAATGGTGCTGAGTTTGCAGGGATCATCGCTTTTCTCAAGGAATCCAGGATCCACAAGGCGATATCTACACCATGCACTCCCTACAGATCTATTCAGGAGGCCTTCTAGGAGGGAGCATTGGTCGACCGCTCTCATGAGCCGTACAGCATCAGGAGCTCTATTTTTGGAATGGATATTGAGATCACTGCTGCGGACATTCAACGAGTACTTGGTTGGGTGATGATGGAGACCACCCCACTAGACTTCACCCGCTGACGGTGAGAGGGTGCTACTTGAGGATGAAGTACGCTGGGATTTAACACAGGTGTGCTCAACAAGATCAACCTGTGTCCCCAGTACAAGTACTTGGCACATGTCATCCTTAAGTGCTTGGCTTCGCAAAGGGGTGGGTTTGATGATCTTTCAGACCAGATTCAAAATGCCTATGTGGCACTGGTTCTGAACCACCCTTTTAGCTTTTCTAGCATGATATTCTCTTACTTGATAGAAAATCTGGAGGCGAAGGGCAAAAAGGGTTTCTGCATGTACCCTAGGTTTCTACAAATGATTTTTGATGAGAAGCTGCCTACATTGCTCAAGGAGAGCCAAGATGCAGTGGCATTGGAGATTATGGACGATACGACATTGGGTCGTATGAAGGTATAGCGGGGAAAGCAGGTTAAACCCCCGGTAAAGAGACTCATCGGCCATCTGGCCAAGGTGGACTACGTGGCGCCGGGGAGGCGTAAATGGCGCCACGTAGACAGTGATTCGGATGTCGAGCAGCTGGAGTTCCCTGAAGATGACTCCGACGATAATGACAGCGGTGATGATGGAGATGCAGGGCCCACTCAACTGAGGGCCCCCCTGCTGATATAGCATCTCCAGCATCACCCAAGGTGGAACAGAGGCTGCAGGGTTCCATCAGGACTTTCATCTTGATGAGGAGGATGATACAGACGAGGAGCCCTTGACTCGGACTGTGGGGAGCCGGGTGGTTGCCACCGACCGAGGTATTCGGGAGGTTGGAGGACGCCTGGCGAGTCTAGGGAGGCTGACACTAATCCTACTTATACACCCGATCAGCCCAGCAGTGTTCTAGGGGGAGCATCCACCTTGAGGGGCTCGAGGAAGAAAAGGATGGCTCAGCCCCACGGGTTGAAGAAGAAGAGGAGGAGGATGACCTTCATCACCACCACTATTACTACCACCACTTCTACCACTTCACCTACTACCACCACTACCACCACTCCACCACCACCTTCATCTATACCACCCCCAATCTTCACCACTCCACCACCACCTTCATCTATACCCCCCCAATCTTTACCACTACAACCACCACCACCATTAGCCACCATGCAGGACCGTCATCTTACCCCTCCTATCCATCTGGATCCTCTCTACCTCCTAGTGGGGTAGAGGAACAGCTCTCGGCACTCAACCGTATGGTGCTGAAGCTGTTGGCCACCAATGACGAGAAGACGACCCAGATTCGTCAGCTAGTAGAACTTACTGCTGCACAATCTCTGTAGATATCTCAGCAGGCACAGCTGATAGAGCAGCAGACACAGCAGATTGCTACACAGAGCTCAGAGATGTCCCAACTCCAGGAGCAACATATTCACTCAGCCAAAAGGATAGAGGAGTTGGAGACTACCAACAAGACCATCATGCTGAGGCTCAAAGGATCAAAAGAGGAGCCACTAAAGATCAGAGAGGGAGATGGAGATGATGGTGATGATGATGACAGTGATGATGATGATGATGATGATGGTGATGATTAAGGGGAGAATACTGATGCTGATGATGATGTTGATGATGTTGATGATGATAATGATGGAGATGATGATCCTTCTGCTGCGGGTGCCACATCTGCAAGTAAAAGGAGGACCAAGAGAGCTCAGGACCAAGGTGCCTCCATTTCAGCCCCATCAGTAGAGGAGCACATGATACAAGACAAGAGTAATGCTTAGTTATTTATGTTATTTAAATCAAGTGTATTTGAATGGTGTATCAAATTAATGTGATTAATGTTTATATTTATTGTTGATGTTTACTGCTTTGATTGTTGACTAATGGTTGATGTGTTACATGTTTTAAATCAAGCAGATCCAAAACTTTCAAAGAGATGAATATGATGTTGCTCCCCTCCAACAGATCAAGACTCAGCTCACGATGATTCTTGATCTGCAAGGTATAGTCAGGAGATTAGTGAATTACACTCCTGAAGAAGAAGAGATAATTCATGATCTCACAGACGAGCAACTTGCTGAAATATTCCGACTCAATCCTGATGAGATCGTGAAAGATGCTCCAACAGTCCATGTGGAAAGTGACGACGAGCTCAACGATGTTGATGAGATCGAGATTGAAGATGTCACGGACCAACACTATCCGAAGTACACTGACATTGAGGGTAATGTCGTTCCTAATCTGGGCGACAACCTTGTCAGTGAAACTTTTGAGACTCTGGATAGAATGGAAGATGAGTCTGATAAGAAAGAAGATACAGGCCAAGCCCGGAAGCTGAAGTCAATATCAGAAAGGCTGAGTGGGCTGCATGCTTTGAAGAAATACGAGCCCAGCGCAGTGCTTCAACGTCAACTGTCTACACCAAGCTGTACATAGTGAAGAAACATCAAAAGGTGTCGGGCAAAATCACAGCATGGGCGTATTTTGAAGATCTCAACGTTTATGCAGTTAAACGTGAGAAAGGGATTGAGTACTTCCGGTTTCCACATGACCTGAAGACTCTTCCTGGATTTGAGCTAAACTAGTTAGCAAAGTTAAAATTTCTATACGCTAACCCACGCAAAATGTCAGGCTGGTTTGAAACTGCTCTAAAAAGAGAGTACCACACCAGATGGGTCAACTTCAAACCTCAACAGCCAGCGAGGTATATCAGACGGTCTGAGGTTGATGCCATTACTGGAAAACCAAAATAGTGCTGAAGTGGAGTCCTCCGCGCACAATGTCAAAGATCCCTCTACGCGAAATGTCACAAGACTTCACTCCACACTTCAAATAGTGGTACTATGATTGGAGGACAGGAGAGGCAGTCATAGTTTTGAACAAGAATGGTGTAATGGAAACCATCAGGGTGTTTGACCCAATGTGGCTTACAAACTTGTCATGTCTATACATTATACAAGTGGCCATTATTCTATGACTCTCAAGATATTGTACAAGCTCTACAATTTCCGAATGTTATAAGACTCAGTTTTGCTTTTGAGATACATGCCAGAGTCACTAGAGAAGAGAAGTACAAGAAGTTTGAGGTACTTATGAAGGATGTAAGACATTATACGAAACTAGGTCCAGAGGAGAGTTTGTAGATACATGTGTCCCTAGTTTCTGAACTTAATGTAATATGTTTGTATTGTCTTACACTGTAAGGCCCCGTTCCCGGGAACCTCACAGTCGGTCATTCACAGCAATTAAAACATCATAATTATACAATCTTAAGCAGCGGAAATAATTTATCAAAAACCATTCATTGCATTTAGACCACTGTGGTTGAGCAATACAGTACTGTTTAACTGATTACAAAAGAATTGTTTTACTGCATTACAAAACAACAGCAACATAAAGTACGAATGGATGTCAGTCTTTTCCTGCCGAGTAGCTTCACCCTCGTGCCATCCTCAGCAATAATTACCTGCCAACTGAAAATGTATAAAAGTCAGCGTTGCTGAGTGAGCTCTAGTTTTATAAGTAATAAAGTACTTTCTGTAGGTATACATATGAAAATACTCTGTTCATGAAAACTTCATCTCTTTATACGTGAGCACGCATTAACTATACAATCAGGTAATGCTTTATCTCTTTACTGTATGCCTTGTTTACTCTATATTCTTTTATATTTATCTTTCATTGTCTATGTTGACCAATGAGCAATACCCCAACTATGTGCGCGATGGAAAACGGGTGATGGGCCATCTATATCCCTCGAAAGGGCCATCTATATCCCTCGAAAGGGTCAACTGTACAAGGCCAACCCAATCACCCAGGGTACGCTACAAGGGTCCTGCCAATCTCAATTGATTGGCCCTGTGTGCATAATAGGGTAGCTACCCCGCAACACAATTGAGCTAACGACAACACGGTTGTGTCCCTCCTATGAGCTTGCAAGACTTGTTAACATTTTATTAATGTTCCTCTTCTTTTCTTTATTGCTCTTTCACTTTATTATTACTAAATACTTTACGTACGATAATAACACACCACCTAAAGTCACATACTATAAGTAATAATAATAATAACAATAATAATAATAAGGAACATCATATGTAATCATATCATGCATGGAACATCATCATTATTCAGCCCTAGTCAACTCTGGTCAAAACCTTAAAACCCAGACTCCTAGAAATTCTATAAAATTTTATAAGTGTTAGGAGCATGGGAACTATTTAGGCGCATGAGCCCTGTTTGGGCGTTTCACCACTATGTAGGCGCATCAGCCAACACTTAATCATTTTATCACTTAGGCGCATGAACTATTCAAGCGCATGGGCACTATTGGTACATATGAACACTTAGGCGCATGGATTTTTCAGACGCATGGACACTTGGGCGCATGAGTCACTTGGACGCATGAGTCACTTGGGCGCATGGGCATTATTGGGGCGCATGGCCCTACACTTAGTCGTCCGACCAACATTTCTAGGCGCATGGGCCACTGTTCAGGCGCATGGGCTGTACTTAAATATTTCTAAGGTAATCTTAGGCGCATGGGCTACTATCTGGGAGGCATGGATTACACTTAATTCGTTCTAAGGCATTTTCAGGCGCATGAGGCTTATCTAGGCGCATGGACCTTCTGTTCAACTTGTTTCCGGTATGTTTTCAACTCAATCATCAAATTTATCTATATAAAGCTTAATGTGGCTATTCTAAACATGAACAACCTATGAGCATTCAAGAATCACATTCAATCATGCACAATACATACGGGCATACATACTCAAACATTGGAAAATCATTTAAATACATTTCCAGCCCCAAAGATGTTTGAAAACAAGTAAAAACCGGGGTCTAGAACTCACCTGGTGCAACTTGGGTGTTCTTCCTTTTTAACCCGCTTGCAAGGAGTTCAAATACCTAAAAACAACACCAAAAACACACACACCCGAGCACAAACACAACCCATAAGCACATAAACACATAACCGGGATAAAACCCGTCATAAACACATAAAAACCACGAATTCTTACATTGAATTCGTTCACTTCTTCTTCTTCTTTCACTAGCCGAGAGTTCTCTCCTACTCTCTCTCTCTAGAACCGAAGATATGTTGATGTGAAGTGAGGGTGGGCGGCCATGCCCACCTTTACACCAACTTTTCAAAGATTGTTGTCCTTTTTACACTTTTAGTCTCTCCACTTGGACTTAATTGCCTTTCTTTCTTTTATTCTTTATATCTCGCCTTTTTAAAAATAACCGGGTGTTACATACACATATGTAATTGTACGGGTACTTAATGAAATACAATATGTGGTTGTGCTTATAATGTTGAATATTTCATTGGTTGGTATGTAATAACGCTTATTGACTTAACTATATAGGTTGTGGTTGTTTGAATAATCTAAATCAATTAATGACTATGAACATATTCAAACTTAATCATGTGAAGTTCTCATGCGATTGGCCCATGCTAATGGACCATACGCATGAACAACTTCATGCTAATGAACCAGTCGTACGAATGAACCAGGAGACTGGATCAGTCGCATGATTGAAACATGAGATTGACTAGTTGCACGACTGAACACTCAGTCGTGCGAATAGATCAACCGCATGACTCAATCGCACGACTGAACCATGCAAATGGTCCAGTCGCACGATTGAGAAACCTTAACCTATAAATACCACTTAAATCGTAGATAAACGAGACACTTTGAATATTTAGATACCCAGACGTACCCTAGCCGTCCAGAGACCTCTCATAACCTGTTCCAACTTCAAAGATCGCAGTAGATCGATTGCTAATCGTTCTTATGTTTAGATTCAATCTTTAATTGATTCTACGTGCGCTCTCACTGATTGGATCGTCAATCAAATAGGATTCCGCACTATTTGATTCGGTATACTCGTACATCTGTTAGTATTCGTCCAGTACACGATCCTAACAATTAAAATCCTAAAATGTCAAAGATTTTATTTTCTAAAAATATAACTAGTCAATCTTTGACTATTTACGAGTTGGGATTTGAGACTAAGTTTTGATGTTTACAAATAAGATAACATATAAAACTTTAGTTATCGGGTTAAATTAAACCACTTTGGAAAGTTTTAGCTTTTGTAGTTAGCCTAAACTTACAATTACAAACAATATATATAAATTATAACACATTAAATTCGATTAAATAAGTTAATCGAATAAATCGAACAAACCGAATTCATAAAATATATATCACTAAATACTAAGCCAAGAATCAAATTCATAATTCTGTTTCGCTTAGGAACCAAACCAAAAACTAATTTATAATCAGTTCAATTTGATCGGTTTTTGTTTTTTTTCTTTGTTTATTGTAACCCCTAAACTTTACTATGCACCAAGTTGTTGTACCTTGTGCTTATCAAGTTTACTATACATTCCAAGTTGTAACTATGCTTTATTATTCATTATCTTGAAACTACCCGACACTATCACACCAAAACCATCAGATCAACTATGTTCCGTATTTGTTGTTGTACCTAATGCTTATGAACTTTACTATGCATTAGGTTGTTGTACCTCATGCTTATAAACTGTACTATGCATTTCATATTAATTGTTTATTATTAGTTACCCTGAAAAATCATCAAATAGTTTTAATTATTTAAAATAGATTGTGTGACATTAAGTTATGTGTTTTCTTGTGAATTTACCATCGCCTATTTCATGTTTATCTCTTTTCCATTCTATAGAATATTTATATGACATGTTTTATTCTCTCACCTCTTCTCTTTTCTACCATCTCATCTCATCTTATGTCTAACTATTTTTTGTAACATCATGTAATTTTTAATTAACAAAAAGTTAACTTTGTTAAATTTTTAAACCATAGTTTGCATATATGAAACGTGAAAGTTATTTATGTTTATTTGTAGTGTGTCTTTAACTCTTAATATAAAATCTAATAATATAACTATTAACTTAAATAATAATAGTTATGATAATAGAAACAAAAATAATAACTAGAATACTAAAATACTAATAATGAAAGCATTATTAATAAAATTAATAGAGATAACTATCAAAATAATAAAACTAATAATAAGATTGTTACAATAATAATAACTTGTGAAAATATTAAACTTATAAGAGTTAAAAACTTAAATTAATTAAGTTAGGGGGTTGTTTTGTTAATTTAGAAACATTAAATATTAAAGTTTAAACATAAAATGTTAACAAAAGGAAACAACAGGGACCATTTATGTAAATTAATAAAACACAAATTAAGTTTTTTTTTCGGCCACCACTCCGGCGGAGCTCCGGCGAGCTCTGGCGGCTCTCAGCACCTCAAAATAGACGGTTAAATAAAATTAAACAAGTTCTTAGTTTATAACACCAGTTTCGAATGCAATATCGAGTAAAATTGAAGTTATTTCATGTATTAAGTCGGGGGTGACCGAAACCGAATTGTTCGATCACACCGAAGACAAATCAAACCAAATTGAACAAATCAAGTCGATTGAATGTTCTTAAACGTATGTATAATCATTTCGAAACTAAATGCAGGAATTATTTTGAATTAAACGAAACTTTAATCTCTAAATTATAACCAAACACCTCGGTTCAAAGTTGAAACCCATTAAGGGTAAAATCGGTTAAATTAGGGCTATTTACGTTGTGTTCCCGAGATTTTTAATGGAAAGAAATGAAAGGAAATGAGAAGAAAGTAGAAAATTATTGTGTTCCCGAGATTTTAACGAAAGGAAATGGAAGGAAACGAGAGAAAATAGAAGGAAATCTTTAATATGTTTCCCTCTTAACTTTCCTCCCATATTGGACGGATTTGGAGAGAAAAGAATTAAGTAAAATTATAAACTTTTGAAATACCCATTTTACCCTCCGTAACCTAGTTTACATAGGATATATGGTTATAAATACCCAATTCCATCCTCTCCAACCTACTACCATCTTTATCTTCTTCAATCATCTTCTTCTATCTTCTTGATTTTTCAGAGAATTCCGCATCTTCTCACCAGGTAATCGGTTGATTTTCGTCATCTTCGTTATTGCAAGGCTGTATCAATTTGAAATTTGCTATCCTTAATTACACAACCACATATACCCTTATTCACGGTTGGAAACACACACACAACAGCCGTAATTATATACATACACACACACATAGGTACACACAAAGGACATACTATGGTAGCACACCCGAAACCACAACCACCCCAGGGGACCCGTAAACCGGTCATCAACATGCACATTTAAGATACGAAACCGAACGCGAAACCATGCCGTAACGTACACAAGTGGAAGGATCGTCGAGCGGTGTACGGTTGATAAGAGATTGCGGCGAGTAACGAGGAGGTCGTTGAAGCTGTGCGGCATAGGAGGGGTGATGAAGGCTGTTGACGGCAGTGATGGCGCTTTCTAGATGCGACGACCAGAAGGTTTTTGAAGGTTTCTTTGCGTTGTGGGAGTTGTAGCATGGGTTCACGTATAATGCTATCAATTTGAGAAGGATGTCATTCAAGCCCCCCATAGTTAATTTAATTACATTATCTATACTTTAAAACTCAAAGAGCAAACACTTAATCCATGGTTTACAACTTCAAATTGCATGCCTCTGTGACTCGATTCAGGCATTTGTCGGCTTTTGGTTTATTATTTTGTTACTATAATTATTTTGTATTATATTTTGTATTTCTTTTATAACTTTAAAAATATATTGTTACTTAAATTTCTGGATATACCATTACGGCGTTTTTAATTTTATCTACGTATAGACATAAGTTTCATTTTAAACCAATACCGGTCAAATATAATTATTATTAATTTTTTTCTCAAGACACAATATCTTTTTAGAAATTACAAATATACTATTGCGATATAATTATCCTACGTACGTTTTGTGATAAATTTTATACGAAATCGAGCCTCGCAAAGCACAACCAAAACCTGTTATCTAAGTATTTCTATTGCTTTTCGAACATCGTACTATTTAATTTTTATATTCCAACTAAATCGTTACGATATGCTTATTTCAACATATGTTTTGATATAATTTTTACCTGACCGGCACAACGCGCCTTCATAAAACTAGTTGTATATAATTGTCAACACGTGAATAAATAATTACACCCAAAGAATGTTGAAATTTCATTGCTTTATGTATTTTGATATCCTTCTACCTATTTTACTTGTTGAACAAAATCATTGTTATTAATATATTATTAGGTGACCTCCATGGTCAAAATATAGATCTTCTTTGTCTTTTGCTTAGCATATTGATCAAGTAGCCTTATAATTTATTTGTTATAAGTTTGACATGTTATATATTAGCTAGATTGACTAACTTACTTAATGACATGTGATGATTTTTTAACTACCCATTCTGACCTATCGATCTAATGAAATAACATTTTTCAACAGCAAGTAAAGTTACAATGGTTAATCAAATGTGCAACTTGGCTCATTTTTTACGAGTCAGACAATTGCAAGTAGCTTACTTGATTTGCTTATTGGTGGTTTTCATTACACGACGTAATTTGTCTACCAAGAAACATACCAAGGTACCTACAAGAGATGAAATTTTACACCGAAATAACGTGCGACGAGATGTTACGCAACCTTTCAACTAGTGGTAAATGTCGTGAACTTATCCGTATGAGTGAGAAAGCTTTTATGAGATTATGCAATCTCTTAAGGCATGATGGTGGTCTTCGAGATACTCAACGCATGTCCGTTGAAGAACAAGTTGCAAGATTTTTGCATATTGTAGGTAATGATTTGAGAAATCAATTCGCTTCTTGGATATATCGTCGTTCTGATCAACACAAGTCACTGCTTACATAGAGTTTTGTGAGCAATTATATCCTTAGAAGGCCATTATATTCAACAACCTAAAAGTGATTTGTCCCAAAAGAAATTCAAGAAAAAAGAGATTTTATCATTTCTTCAAGGATTGTATAGGGGCAATTGATGGAACACATGTTCGTGTTAAAGTATCTAGTAAAGATGCCCCTAGATATCGTGGTCGTAAGGGATACCCAACAATAAACGTATTGGTTGCTTGTACATTTGATTTAAAGTTTACATATGTTTTAACTGGTTGGGAGGGCACTGCATCAGACTCGAGAATACTTAAGAATGTATTGACTAGAGACGATAAACTACTAATACCAACGGGTATTTTCTTAACCGAATTTACTTAATTGGTTGATATTTTATAATGATACTAATTACAACCTATTTATAGGTAGGTATTGTTTAGTAGACGCAGGTTTGCCTCATACGAGTACACTAATGACGCCATATAGAGGTGTTAGGTATCATTTGAAAGAGTACTCTACTCGATCCCCCGAAAATTCAATGGAGTTGTTTAACCTTCGTCATGCATCATTACGAAACGCAATTGAACGAGCATTTGGTGTCCTAAAAAAGAGGTTTCATATTATTAGAAGTACAATATAACCATTTTACTCTTGTAAAACACAATCTGATATCTTTCTGGCATGTTGTATTTTACACAACTATTTACTAGAGGAAGATCGTGACAAAAATCTAGAAGACGAGGTCATACAAGAGGTGCTAAATAGATCACAAGAGGAAGAGCTTCAGAATATAAGAGACACATGTGAGGAAGTATAAGAGTGGAACAACTAAGAAACTCAATTGCAAATGAAACGTGGACGAACTATTTGTTATATCCAAACAATGAAATAGATATGTCAAAATAGATTTATCATGGTTTTGGTTTGTTATTGAATGTTATCATTTCAATTAATTGGATGATTTGGTTCTTTTTTCTTATTTACATGTGCATACTTTCAATATATTTATCATAAGCCATGATTTATATGTCCTTAAAATTTATCATAATTATTATATTTATCAAATACTTTATGTGTCGATGTATCATTCTTTTATCTATGTTATCATGTAGAAATCATCATGAGCAAACATGAAGCCATTGGAATTATGGGGAAAAAATTACGTAAAGTGGACAGAGAATATGGACAATGTATTTATTCAGGCGATGATAACACAACAAGATAAGGGTAACAGGATAAATGGTACATTTACTTCACAAGCATATAGTAATATGGTTGATGGACTACGTATAAAGCTTGGAATGGATTTTACCAAAAATAATTTGAAGAATCGTCTAAAAACATTCAAGGATCGTTTTTCTCAATGGTATGATATGTTTCGTGGAACTTCATTGAGTGGGTTCTCATGGAATTCTAATACTCAACTTATTGAAGTAGAAGACGAAGTATGGGAAAAACTAATAGATGTAAGTGCTTCAAAATTTTATTAAATATTTATGTTATAGTTTATACTAATCATCTTTGTTTCATTAAACAGTCAAAGCCTGATGCTACAGTGTTGAGAAAAAAGAAAGTGACAAACTTTAATGAAATGTTAGAACTCTTTGCAAGGGATAGGGCATCCGGTTCACAAGCTGAAACCGCTAAAGAAAGAAATGCTAGATTGCAGAAGTATAACAACATTACAATAGAAACAATTACAGAAGTGGATGACTTATTAGCTGCCAATGAAGTAACTTTGGAGAATCGATATAATATTGATGATGATGTTCAAGTGTATATTCTACACCTTTTCCGCCTGAGCAGTCTTCGAGTGAAAAAAATAAAAAGTAAGAAAAGAAAACTTGAAGAAGAAGATGAAATTTGAACTCACATCTTTTGTCTGGCGTTACAAGTTTTGCTAGTGCAATTCGAGAAGGTAATAAAATACTTGAAAAAGTTCATCATGAGTATAATGGTGAAGAATTTATAAAGAAATGGAGCTGATGGTTTTAAATCCGATGAAATAGTGGAAGCCTTAAATTATTTGGCGGTCAATCAAGCAAAAGCAAGGATATTATTTAGTTGTCCTCTTCGGATACGGATGGGTGTATTGAAAAAAATGATGGGTGCAGGTAATTGAGCAAGGTCAAGAGACGATGAATAAACTAGTTTTATGCATTTATTTAGTACTACTTTTTTTGTTAGGTAATTTCAAACAAACATGATATTTTATATTTGTTTGTTAGTTTGGTTTTGGTTATGGATCTTAACTATGATATCGTCGCTTATTAATTTTTTTTGTTTAGTTGGGTTTTTGATATATGAAGTTTGAAGAATGATTTAAAATGTTGCAATCATTGTTTAATATTGTCGCTAACGTTGCATACAATATTATAAAGTTAATATTAAGGGTATGATTGTAAAATTACAAATTTTTTTTCTTTTCCTTTCAACTCGAGAACACATTAAAACTTGAAGTTCTTTTATTTTCTTTAAAACTCGGGAACACAAAATCATATAATAGCTTTCCTTTCTTTTCTTTTCTTTTCTCTTCTAAATTGTCATTTCTTTTCTTTTCTTTCGTTATGTAAACTCGGGAACATAGCGTTAAACAAGGGAAACCATTTCATTGATCCATTTGATCTTTTAGATATCTCAATTTTCCATTAAAATGTACACATATACACAATTCGATCGAGGCTATATCGCGAACTGAGAGTACATCGAAGTGCATCGATCTGAACTCGAGCACTTAAGTTACACACATCAACCTACTCGGTTTTGCATAATGAAGCAAAGCCCTAAGTTTAATTTCATTCACAATCGCGAATCGAGGGTCAATTTGAATTAAGTTGATTCTAGGGTTCTTCAAATTTGGGGAAAACACTTTACTTAAGGTTATAAGTTTTGGAAACCAATATGAACCAAGGCTGTAGCCCTGGTTCATTGGTTAGTTACCCATCCCCTTAAATTGGAGGTCCTCGGTTCGAATCCGAGGAACCTCTAAAAAAATTTATAAAAGGTCATTATAAACTGTAATTATTTTAAAAAACCATTTGAGTATTTTCTGTAAAATTATGTACTAAAAATAAATACTTTCAATATTTTATTAGAGGTTCTAAAAAATAATAAAAAATAAAAAAAAGATATATAAAAAGCTTGTTCTTATAAAAATAGATGTTAGTTCCTATAAACTATTTCAACTGTTGCTTTCAAATTATTACTTAAATTGTGATTACTAAATTTTATTTATTTTTATACAAATATTATAAATGTTACATTTTTTATACATATAACTTTATATAAAATATAGCAAATTGCTTTGAGTTTAATAAATATAATTGGTTTCATTTTGTTAAAAATAATAATTATTTGACAAAACCCCAAAATACACTTAAACCCTAGTACTCGTTAATCCGTTAAACTTGTCATTAACTTAAATCTTGTAATTATATATATGCTTAGGTGCCTTGTGAAGGATTACGTTGAACGACGTTTATTATTATTTCTTATTAATCATCCAATGTATACTTATTGATCATGTGAGTATTTTTATACCCCTTTTTTATATTTTCACACTTTGGGGTGAACATGTTACCTTATAATCGTTGCACTTGTAAAACGTTTGATTTTTGTAAACTTATGGCAATTCACTTGTATGTTGTGGTTAGTTGATCTTTGTAGCTACCATGTAATGTCGATTATATATACAATCATTAACTATTGCTTAAACGTTATAGATCTATGCGCCTGACAAGCCTGCTTGGTTAATCCAAGTACACTTAGCTGATCGTATATACTTGTAAACGTTTGAGACTTGTAAAACTGTCAAGGTTTGATTGTGCATTCTATCTTACATCCCTTTACTTTTTTCGCTAATTTCATGAAATGAATTACCATCTTTTATATACTTATGTATTGAAAACTATAAAAATCTCACCAACAATATGTTAACCTTTTATTTTTAACATGTTTCAGGAAACGCGTAAGTTTGACTGACACCTTGAAGTGTTTTCACATCTAGGAATGGACCTAGCTAAATAAATAAAATAAATTGGCTTGTTACATCTTATGTAATGTAATTTTCCTTATTTGAGACTTATGTTTGTATTGATACAATTGAATCTTATGATTATTATATTTGAAACTATTAATAGGGTTTGGTGGCTGTGAACGATCTTAACCCTCACACCTCGACGTTTCAGCCGTCAAGGTTGGGGTGTGACAGATTGGTATCAGAGCTCATAACTATAGAAATTTAGGTTATTGGAAATGGTGACCTAGACTATAGTATATGCATGAACCTATAGAATTATAATTATATCTTGTAAATTTTATGGTTTTCATGCTACATAATGCTATGCCTTCATATGTGCATTTTATGTCTTAGCATAGGATTGCCTTATGAATGCTTAAACATTGTTACTTGTCACCCTAAACTTAACTTTGACTCTTTGACTCTCCCCGAACATGAAACCTCTTAATCTTATTCTCGACGACACATGGAATCATGTGCATATGCTTATGACTTGGATCTTTAGACTTTATGTCTAATTTATATAATCTCATCAAGGTTTTGATTTCATGAACCTAAGAAAAATTGTGTGACACATAGACATCTGTATTCTGGATTTCCTGGCAAAAGGCCTTCGGGCTAAGGCAAGCATTTCGCTTAAATCCTACTGGACTAGTTATACTTACCTGGGGGTTTCTGGGATGAGTGATAAACTATGGTCGACATACACAAGTTTCTAAGGCAAATGGGTCAATTTACCTTGACGTGTCAATGTTTCCAAATGGTAATGCGATACCAAATGGAATCATTCCATGTACCTTACAACTCTTAGTTTATCCTTGTTTAAACTACTAACCTTTGTTATCCTCATTCCCGTGTCTTTGGAGTTCGAGCCTATACTTTCTAAGGCGCGTGTTAATCTGGAAAGATCCTTCACGGTCGAAGTCACCGATGGAAAATCTATCGTCGTTGACATCGTAATGCGATTGTACCTTGAGCCTTAATGAACACGAGTTCTTTATTGACCTCATTCCTATGCAACTGGGAAGCTTTGGTGTTATTATTGGTATGGATTGGTTAGTCAAGCAACACACGGAAATACTATGCTTCGAGAAGTGCATTCGAATTCCTTTACCATCGGGTGACACTTTGAAAGTCTTTGGGGAGAAATCATACCAAGGACTCAAACTTATGTCTTGCATCAAGGCCCGAAAGTGCTTAAGTAAAAACTTGTAACACCCGGTTATTTTTAAAAGACAAGATATGAGGAATAAAAAGAAAGAAAGGAAAATAAGTCCAAGTGGAGGGACTAAAAGTGTCCAAAAGGACAAAACTTTGAAAAGTTGGTGTAAAGGTGGGCATGGCCACCCACCCTCACCTCACATCATCATCTTTCTTCGGTTCTAGAGAGAGAGAGCAGAGGAGTTCTTGGTTGAAGAAAAAGAAGAAGAAATGAACGAATTCAAGGTAAGAATTTATTGTTTTTATGTGTTTATGAGGGGTTTTATCCCGGTTGTATGTTTATGTACTTATGTGTTTGTGTATGTGCTCGGGTGTGTGTGTTGGGTGTTGTTTTTAGGTGTTTGAACTCATTGCAAGCGGGTTAGAAAGGAAGAGATACCCAAGTTACACCAGGTGAGTTCTAGACCCGTTTTACTTGTTTTAAACGATCTTTGGGGCTGAAAATGTATTAAAATGGTTTTTATAAAGTTCATGTATGTTTACCCGTATGCATTGTGCATGTTGTATGTTGATTCTTGAATTGCTTATAGGGTATTCATGTTTAGAATAGTCACATTAAGCTTAGAACAGATGGATTTGATGATTGGCTTGATAACATACTGGAAACATGTTAAACAGAAGGTCCATGCGCCTAGATAAGGCTCATGCGCCTGAATTTGCCTTAGAAAGGTTTAAGTGTAGCCCATGCGCCTGAACAGTGGCCCATGCGCCTAGAAATATTAGTCGGATGACTAATTGTAGGCCATGCGCCCCAATAGTGCCCATGCGCCCAAGTGGCTTATGCGCCTAAGTGTTCATACGCCTGAATAGTACCCATGCGCCTAGAATTGGGCTGGAATTGGCTAAGTGTCCAGACGTCCAGGATTTGCCCATGCGCCTAAGCACTCATGCGCCTAAGCACTCATGCGCCTGCATAGTGCCCATGCGCCTGAAAGTTGCCCATGCGCCTAAGTGTTCCCCATGCGCCTGCATAGTGTCCATGCGCCTGAATAGTGCCCATGCGCCTAAGGACTTAGAATATTTTTTCTGATTTTGGGGAAAATGTGTAAAGTAGGCTTTGACTTGGGAGATTCCCGGGGGGCTATATAAGTTGATTTTTGGGGTAATAGATGGTATGATGGGCATGTAATGTATTGTGATTGATGCTTATGCATGATGATGATGATGATTTTGCATGGTTATACATGATGTATGTTATGTATGTATGATGCCCTGCATGATGATGTATGAATGATATGTTATGTTCCTTATGATGATGTATGTTTATCTTTCCCGTGGCTTTATGTGTTATGTTAATGAAAGTATTATGTAACGTACAGTGAAAGATAACGGAAGAGGAACATGAAGTAAGAATGCATGCATTATGAGTAATAAAAGTAGAGACAGTCTTGTAAGCATGGCATGTACATCGGGGTCTTTCTTTGTGATTGACCATTTGCATAGAAATATTATTGCATACCTTAGGTACTATGATTATGAGGTGCGATGCACCGTTATAGAAGGTCTATGATAGGCCTAGGTCCAGAACCACGAACAGAAAGGTATTGCATATGGCAATGGTAAACTTACATTCATACCTTAGGTACTGTGACCACGAGGTGCGATGCACCGTTATAGAAGGTCTATGATAGGCCTAGGTCCAAAACCACGAACAAAAAGGTATTGCATAGTAAACCTAAATCTTACCCTAGGTATTGTGACCACGAGGTGCGATGCACCATTATAGAAGGTCTATGATAGGCCTAGGTCTAGTACCATGAACAGAAGGGAAGGGTTTATGGTTGATTGAAAGAAAAAGTAAAGCATGAAGATTAAAAGATAATGATGATATTATCTGTATGTACGTATGACGTATGATCACGGATGAATGAAAATTATAGTATGATTTGAAAGATAGTAAAGAGCGCTTTTCGTAAGAAAAGTATGTTTTATTTATAAACTAGAACTCACTCAGCAACACTGACTTTTATACGTTTTCAGTTGGCAGGTAAACGTTGCTAGGGATGGCAAGAGGTGGGTACTCAGCTCTTTTGGATGGCATCCTTTTGTTATGTTTTGCATTGTAATGCGAACGAATGATATTCTGAAATGAACGTTTGACAGGATCAGTGATCTCAAGTTTGATGGATTAGAGTGTAACGCAGCGGAATAAGAACAAGAATTAGACAAATTATAGCAAGAATTTGATATTCGTATGCTAAGAACAAATACGGTTGTAAAGAGAGAATATATTTCTGTGAAAAGGAATGTTTCAATAATATCAAATGTTTCTGCTCAATCATTCACTGATTACAATAAGGTTGACACTCCTTATATAGAGTGCAATCACTGCTGATATCAGGGATAGTGACATCTGGTAGATTTATTACAAAATAACTAAAACTTAACAAACTACTGAAATGTTCACAACTACTGAGAACATATCAGAGTGCTAAGTATAAAACATAAAAACTACTTATACGAAACTACTGAAACTACAATGACTGAAGAACAAGCTCTTCAGTCGTTTTACAAAACTACTAAAAGGAAAAACATAAAACTACTGAAAGAAAACCGTCACAACTACTAAAGAAGACCTCTTCAGCTGTTGTGACAACGACTGATACTTGGTCCTTAGTACTTGTCTTCAGCACTTGTGTCTTCAGCTGTTGTGGACTTCAGCAGTTGTTGTGACGTCTGTGGGACTTAAGGTTTTTCTGATCTGGCTCATTGGTTCTTTTGGTCCAACAAACTCCCCTGAACCAATGCAGCCAAAACCTTAACTTTATTGAGGTCCCACTTATTGTTGGTAATAAGATTGGTCTTTTTCCTTCTTGATCAGCTAAGAAGATGACCCAATTAAGCACTGGTCTGGGAATAGATTTCTGAAATTTGGTTGGCATAGTATGGATAGGAGCCCTGAATTTGGGGAACTGGACACAGGGTTGTGGTCCTATCCATGAAATCTACTTCCCATGTATAAGCCTGTAGGATTCTCTGGTGTATGCTCTGAGAAACATAATTTGTTCTTCCATGGTAAGATTTTCAGCTCACCATCAAACAATCCTTCACGCCATACAGCTCTGAAATGTACTTAGCCTGTTTGTCATTTTTGAGCTCAACTGTTGTGATCTATCTGTATGCAAACTCATCTAGGTGAGTCCCTTCAAGTAACAGACTGAGCTCATTTTGTTTGAAGTTCTCAAGTCTCTTGTAGACTAATCCCTTTTAGTTACTCTATTCTCTAACATCTTTTGGGGTGGCTGTTTAGTTTCATAGGCCTTCTTGAAATCTTCTACAATTTCCCAGGGTGATACTACAAGGACCACTGTGATCTCTTCATCTACGATCCTTTTTACTTGGCCCTTGTATCTCGAAGGAATATCTTTCTTCACAATTCTGTGAGCCACCCTAGGATCAGGCCATATTCTCACCTTTTCCTTTTGATATTGAAATGTGCTAGCAAGGGTGTACAATCTCAGAGCTTCTTTCTTCATACTGATTATTGATGAAGAAGCAGCATAAGTTTTGTCTATGCTTTTCAGCATCTCATCATCATGAAGCTTTTGCTGCTATCTTCTTCTATCTTTACTCTCACAGCTTCCATCTGTGAGGTGGGAGTGATGGGCATAGGTTGGCTTTAGGCAAAGTTAGGACTGCAGAAAGAGGCAGCCTATCTTCTTCCTCATCATCCTCTTCTTCTTCTTCTTAGCCTCAACACCCTTCTCTTCTTCTTCTTGGGTGCATCATCGGCTGTTGGTTTGAGGGTAAAGGAGTTGGTTTAGAGGGTTGTGGTAGTGGTGATTTTGAAGTGGGAGGTTTTGCAGGTTGTTCTAGCATTCTTGTAGTGAGTGAGGCTTTTGAGTGTTTTGCTAATTCCTTTCTGTTCCCAGCACCTGCCTCATTTAGTGCTTCAATCACCAATCCCTTAGTGTATGCTTCAGACGAACAGATCTTGGTGGTTATTGCCAAGATACTGTCCCTGGTCCATGACTTAATCTCGATCAATGATCTCCCAAGGTACTTTGCAATGAATCTAATCATGATCTCTAGTCTTTCTCTTTCTAATGCATCATAACTTGCCCATCTTGAGTTAATTTCTTCAACTTCAAGTCTCCTAATCTCTGAGTCAAGTTGTGCAGTATCGAACCACTGTCTATACAGTTGATCAATAATGGAGTCCATTGATTTACTGTGTGTAGCATCCGCCATTTTGATCATCTCATCGAGTTCGAGTTCTTTTTTCTTTTCCTTCAACCTTCCTCTTCTTATATGTGACATGAAAGTCTTTGTGACTTTCACCCACTTGATCAATGTCAGCTCCCTTCACAAACTCCTCTTCCTTCTCAGCCTCCTTTTCTTTCTTCCCCTCTATGCTCTTCCTCTTTGCTTTCACTGACTGAATCTCCCCCTTTTTGGTTGCATTGGTTGCAAGGGTTTGAGTAGCAGAAAGCCTTGTGCTCACAATCTCCTCCACCAGGGGTTGTATGATTGAGGGAAGCCTCTCATCCATGGTTTTTATCACAATGTCTGTGATCAGTGGGGTGATAAGAGGTAGGGATTGCTGAAAGATAGTAGTTGTTGCTCAGAGGGGTTCTATCCCTGAGAAGCAGTGCCAGAAATAGAAGCTGGTGGCTCGGAAGTTTTGAGTGGCTGAGTGTGTGGGAGACCTTCAGGTGAAGGTGCCATCTGTGGGTTTATGTTGGTGGCAGATGGACTTGCTGTTTGAGAGAATTGTCAAGTAGTCTTTGTAGTCTACTGACTTCTTCCTCAAAATTGTGTTCTGGGCCAGAACATCATAAAAGAAGCCCAGGTCATCATCAGCAGATGCTGAATCACCTGACCTCCTGCTTGTAGCAGGATGTACATGCACTGGGTGTAGACCAGTTTTAGCATGTGCCCCTTTTTCTTGGAACTGGGGACTTCCAGCCTCAGGACGATGTCCTTCATCAGCTGTTGCCTCTGGTGAGGTCTTAGCAATGTTACCAGCCTCAGTCTAATCATGTGCTGATTCAGAAGAGGTGGAAGCCTCACCAGATGTTCTGGTCTCCATATCCACACCAGGAGATAGAATAGTTAAACCCTCGTGTTGTGGGCTGTCAGAAGCATGTTGATCCTCTTCCTCAATTGCTGTGGTTTTCCCCTTTGTTGGTGTTCGTTGGGGAGGAGGAGAGGCATGCAGCTGAGTCAGCACGTTTGCAATAATGAGAGTAGGACTTTGTGGGGCGGTTGCAGTGGGAGATGGGGTAAAAGCAGTATGCACCTAGGGAGAATGGTGCTCTTCAATGGCAATCTCCTCAAATGAGGAAGATCCCAGATTAGTGGGTACCCCTTCTTTGGTTGCTGCAGGCTCCTTTTGAGAGAAATCCTGACCGGCTGTGGCTGGTGAAGTCCTTGTATCCACTAGGGGGTTATAACCAGTGGATATAGCCTGCGTTTGTGTTACAGGGGCATCCTCAGGGGACTCATTTCCCTGAGTAGCCTTTTTTGTCTTCTTTTTAGTGGGTTGGTGGGGACTTTGGATTTTGAGGTGGTGGCTGTGGGTTCCAGCTGCGTGGGTTTGCGCAGCTTGGCAGCCATTTTTAGTGATTGGTCAGAGTTGTGCGGGAGTATACTTCAGGCAATACAGCCGTAGCAGGGACTCCCAGGCCAACAAGTCCCTCAGCTTGAAGCTGGTTTTCAATTATGGCCATTATGAACCGAGGATATAATATCCAACGGTTAGCAAGTTGTTTTTGGGCCCTATCCTTGAGCTCTAAAAATAGTATTTCAGAAAAATTTAAAGGTTGTTGCTCAAGGATGGAGTACATTACCTGTTGCCACCTTGTGGACATTTGATCCCATGATGAAGTCTTGGGGGCAAGGCAGACATTTACCAGGTGAAAGATGAGACGTTCGGCATCCTGGAAATGTTTCTTCAATATGGTAGATGCACTCAGGTTACCCTGGTATCCATGCTGAGCAAATGATTGATCGATTGTGCCCTTTGGATAACCAGTTGGGAAAGTGGCATCATCCAGATTGAGGGTTTGGCGAAGAATGTCTGGAGTAATGACCACTTTTTGACGATGGACAAACGATTGAAGAGACTCTGTGTCATTCTCCTCAGAGACAAGAGTGACGTTTGTCCAAAATTGGTTAAGAGATTCGGCATATATGGTGGGTTTTAACAAAAAGCCGTTTTGTAAGGTGACTGAACCATTAAATCAATGGCGTTGTGAAACTTGGTCCAGTATGGCGATTTTGTGAGATGTGCGACACAGTTGTGTCGAGGTTTTAGTTGCATGGTCGCCATTGATGAAGAGAGGTTACAGAGTTTTTTGAACGTTAGGTTTGAGAAGAGAAGAAAGTAAAAACTCTGAAGGTGGGATAAGGTATTTAAAGGGTAGGGTTAGAAAAACGACTGAAGGTTTTGGTGTTAGTCATCAGTTGTTGAAACTACTGATGACGTGGTATTAACTTTCAGAGGTTTGGAATGACTGACCGTATTGTTTGATCAGCAGTTGTTATAAAAAACTGAAGACTTGGTTTTAACCGTCAGACGTTGAAACAGCTGAAGTATCTAATTTAGTCATCAGTAGTTATAAAACTACTGAAGATTTAGTCATCAGTAGTTATAAAACTACTGAAGATTTAGTCATCAGTAGTTATAAAACTACTAAAGATTAGTCATCAGTAGTTATAAAACTACTGAAGATTTAGTCATCAGTAGTTATAAAACTACTGAAGACAGTTTTGACTTGAGGTGATGAAACAACTGAGGACTTGGTATTAGTCATCAGTAGTTGGGAAACTACTGAAGACTTGGTTTTACCATCAGTTGTTGTAAACAACTGAAGACTTGGTGTTAGTCATCAGTAGTTTTGAAACTACTGAAGACATGGTTTTGCTTCAGTTTTTAGAAAGAAACAGCAGTTGGGAAACTACTGAAGACAAAAAGGCTCATCAGTAGTTGTCGTCAATTCATTGCTTTTCAGCTGTTTCATACTGTCCTCAACACGTACTCATCAGACGTTTTCATCTGTTTTCAGATGTTTCATAGGACATCAGTACGTATTTGTATTTCTGACAACAGTAGTTGTAGCTACATCAGCTGTTGTAACTACATCAATTGTTTTAACAAATAAAGTACTTGAGTACTGACAAGTTAAGCTCTAGTAGTTTAAAGAAAACTTCCGGTGGGAAAATAACTTCAGTACTTATATATATGACAATAATAAACTAATGATCATCAGTACTTGTGAGCTGAGATCATCAGTAGTTGTCACTTATTCTACCTGCAGCATACCAAGCCTTAACACTAGGTTTTGGAAAGTTGTGCTATCCAAGGGCTTAGTGAAAATGTCTGCAAGCTCATCAGCACTAGGAACAAATTTTGGATCAATCAGACCTTTTCAAAACAATCTCTAATAAAATGTCCGATTTCAATATGTTTAGTCCTAGAGTGTTGGACAGGATTCTTGACAATACAAAGAGCTGAAGAGCTGTCCATTAACAATGGGGTCTTAGTCTCTGTTATGCCATAATCCAATAATTGGTTTGAAGCCAGAGTACCTGAGATGTACAGCTTGCAGCAGCAATGTACTCTGCTTCAGCAGTTGATGTAGCAACTGAGGTCTGCTTCTTACTCTGCCAAGAAATCAAGCAGTTGCCTAAGAATTGGCATCCTCCAGAAGTGGACTTTCTTGTCAACTTACACCCTGCATAGTCACTGTCAGAAAAAGCAACTAATTTACCAGAATGTCTAGTAGAATACCATAAACCTAGAGATGGAGTGCCTTGCAAATATCTAAAGATCCTCTTGACTGCAATCAAATGAGACTCCTTAGGTGTAGCCTGAAATCTAGCACAAACACATGTAGCAAACATAATATCTGGTCTAGAAGCTGTTAAGTACATCAAGGACCCAATCATACATCTGTAAAGTGTTTCATCAACCACTTTACCTTTCTGATCTGTATCCAGTTGTGTGGTGTTGCACATGGGAGTAGAACAGGGCTTACACTTTTGTAAATCAAACTTTTCCAAAAGATCTTTTGTGTATTTGGACTGATGAATGAAAATTCCATCAGCCTTTTGTTTGATTTGCAAACCCAGAAAGAACTGTAATTCTCCCATGGCACTCATTTCAAACTTCTGTTTCATCAACTTTGTAAAGGCATCACACAACTGTGGATCAGAGGATGCAAAAATAATATCATCCACATAAATTTGAACAAGTAGATTATGCTGCCCAGCTTTCTTAATGAATAAATTCTTATCTATGGAGCCTCTAGTGAAATTATTTTCCAGAAGAAAGTTTGATAATGTCTCATACTAGGCTCTAGGAGCTTGTTTCAACCCATAGAGAGCCTTATCAAGCTTATACACCCAATTAGGATGTTTATTGCCCTCAAAACCTGGTGGTTGATATACATAAACCTCTTCTTTAATTTTCCCATACAAAAATGCACTTTTGACATCCATCTGATCGTGACACCTGGTTTACATCTAAATTCTGGAAGAAATTCCATGATGCTATGGGGACGAGGTTACATATTAGCACGACTTATCATCCCCAAACTGATGGTCAGTCAGAAAGGACCATTCAGACATTGGAAGACATGCTTCGAGCATGTGTTATTGATTTGGAGGAAGTTGGGATGACCACTTACCATTAGCTGAATTCTCGTATGAGATGCTATACGGTAGGAGATGCAGCACACCCGTTTGTTGGGGTGATATTGGTCAAAAGGAATTGGGGAGCGTCGAGGTAATCGAGGCTACGACTGAGAAGCTTGAGAAGATCAAGGCCTTCATGAAGGCAGCCAAAGATAGACAGAAGTTGTATGCCGATAAACGATGCAGACCGATCGAGTTCCAAGTGAGTGACCGGGTTATGTTGAAGGTCTCACCTTGTAAGGGTATTATCCGATTCAGGAAACGAGATAAGCTAAGCCCGAGGTACATAGGACCTTTCCGAATTATTGCTCGAGTAGGAGAGGTGGCCTATAGATTGGAGTTACCTGATGAGTTAAGTTGAATTCACCCGACATTCCATATATCTCGTTTGAGAAAATGCTTAGCTGATAAAGACATGATTGTTCCACTGGAGGATATCGAAGTAGACGAACGGCTCAATTATGTGGAGCAACCGGTGGCAATCATCGATCGTAAGGAGAAAAGACTGAGAAATAAAGTGGTTCCTCTTGTGCGTGTACAGTGGAAGCACAGGAAGGGATCCGAGTCTACATGGGAGACTGAGGAGGAGATGAGGCAGCATTATCCTCATCTGTTCGAGGAATAACAAGTTTCGAGACGAAACCTATATAAGGGGGGTGGACTTGTAACACCCGGTTATTTGTAAAAGACAAGATATGAGGAATAAAAAAGAAAGAAAGGAAAATAAGTCCAAGTGGAGGGACTAAAAGTGTCCAAAAGGACAAAACTTTGAAAAGTTGGTGTAAAGGTGGGCATGGCCGCCCATCCTCACCTCACATCATCATCTTTCTTCGGTTCTAGAGAGAGAGCAAAGGAGTTCTCGGCTGAAGAAAAAGAAGAAGAAGTGAATGAATTCAAGGTAAGAATTCGTGGTTTTTATGTGTTTATGACGAGTTTTATCCCGGTTGCATGCTTATGTGCTTATGTGTTTGTGTATGTGCTCGAGTGTGTGTGTTGGGTGTTGTTTTTAGGTGTTTGAACTCATGCAAGCGGGTTAGAAAGGAAGAGATACCCAAGTTGCACCAGGTGAGTTCTAGACCCCGGTTTTACTTGTTTTAAACGATCTTTGGGGCTGAAAATGTATTAAATGGTTTTTATAAAGTTCATGTATGTTTACCCGTATGCATTGTGCATGTTGTATGTTGATTCTTGAATTGCTTATAGGTTATTCATGTTTAGAATAGTCACATTAAGCTTAGAATAGATGGATTTGATGATTGGGTTTGATAACATACTGGAAATATGTTGAACAGAAGGTCCATACGCCTAGATAAGGCTCATGCGCCTGAATTTGCCTTAGAAAGGTTTAAGTGTAGCCCATGCGCCTGAACAGTGGCCCATGCGCCTAGAAATATTAGTCGGATGACTAAGTGTAGGGCCATGCGACCCAATAGTGCCCATGCGCCCCAATAGTGCCCATGCGCCCAAGGGCTCATGCGCCTAAGTGTTCATACGCCTGAATAGTACCCATGCGCCTAGAATTGGGCTGGAATTGGCTAAGTGTCCAGACGTCTAGGATTTCCCCATGCGCCTAAGCACTCATGCGCCTGCATAGTGCCCATGCGCCTGAAAGTTGCCCATGCGCCTAAGTGTTCCCCATGCGCCTGTATAGTGTCCATGGGACTGAATAGTGTCCATGCGCCTAAGGACTTAGAATATTTTTTCTGATTTTTGGGGAAAATATGTAAAGTAGGCTTTGACTTGGGAGATTCCCGGGGGGCTATATAAGTTGACTTTTGGGGTCATAGATGGTATGATGTGCATGTTATGTATTGTGATTGATGCTTATGCATGATGATGATGATGATGTTGCATGGTTATATATGATGTATGTTATGTATGTATGATGCCCTGCATGATGATGTATGAATGATATGTTATGTTCCTTATGATGATGTATGTTTATCTTTCCCGTGACTTTACGTGTTATGTTAATGAAAGTATTATGTAATGTAAAGTGAAAGATAACGGAAGAGGAACATGAAGTAAGAATGCATGCATTATTGAGTAATGAAAGTAGAGATAGTCTTGTAAGCATGGCATGTACATCGGGGTCTTTCTTTGTGATTGACCATTTGCATAGAACTATTGCTGCATACCTTAGGTACTGTGACCATGAGGTGCGATACACCGTTATAGAAGGTCTATGATAGGCCTAGGTCCAGAACCACGAACAGAAAGGTATTGCATATGGCAATGGTAAACTTACATTCATACCTTAGGTACTATGACCACGAGGTATGATGCACTGTTATAGAAGGTCTATGATAGGCCTAGGTCCAGAACCACGAACAGAAAGGTATTGCATAGTAAACCTAAATCTTACCCTAGGTACTGTGACCACGAGGTGCGATGCACCGTTATAGAAGGTCTATGATAGGCCTAGGTCCTGTATCATGAACAGAAGGAAGGGTTTATGGTTGATTGAAAGAAAAAGTAAAGCATGAAAGATTAAAGAAGATAATGATGATATTATCTATATGTACGTATGAAGTATGATCACAGATGAATGAAAAGTATGGTATGATTTTGAAAGATAGTAAAGAGCGCTTTTCGTAAGAAAAGTATGTTTTATTTATAAAACTAGAACTCACTCATCAACGCTGACTTTTATACATTTTCAGTTGGCAGTAAACGTTGCTGGAGATGGCACGAGGCGGCTACTCAGCTCTTTTGGATGGCATCCATTTGTTACTGTTTTTGCATTGTAATGCGAACGAATGATATTCTGAAATGAACGCTTGTATTAACTTGCAAAAACATTTGTAATGATATGAAAAGTTATATTTTATTTATATTTCCGCTGCAATGTTTTCGTAAGGCAAATGTATTTATAATGTTTTATGTGTAATGAATGACCAACTGTGAGGTCTCCGGGAACGGGGCCTTACAAAACTACCTAGCTTTCATGGCGTATGTAGTTAATACAAAAGTCAAAGGTAAGGAACTGAAAGACATTCCTGTCGTGCGAGAATTTCCCGAGGTTTTTCCCGAGGATCTTAAGGGATTACCTCCTGTGTGAGAAGTTGAGTTCAAGATTGACTTAATCCATGGTGCAAACCCTGTGGCCAAATCACCTTATCGTCTTGCATCGTTGGAAATGCAAAAACTAGCTAGTCAACTACAAGAGTTGACCGATAAGGGTTTCATTCGTCCCAGTTCTTCACCGTGGGGTGCACCTGTACTCTTTGTGAAGAAGAAGGATGGTTCATTTCGTATGTGCATCGACTATCGAGAACTCAACAAGCTTACTATCAAAAACCGATACCCTCTTCCTTGAATCGAGGATCTCTTCGATCAACTTCAAGGAGCAACTCAGTTCCCAAAAATCGATCTACGTTCCGGGTATCATCAATTACGTATTCATTGATGACATTCCAAAGATCGCTTTTCGTACTCGATATGGACACTATGAGTTCATGGTTATGCCTTTTGGCTTGACCAATGCACCTGCCGTGTTCATGGATCTCATGAATCGAGTATGTAAACCGTATTTGGATAAGCTTGTGATTGTATTCATTGATGACATTCTAATTTATTCCAAGGCGGAAATTGATCACGAGACCCCCTTGCAACAAGTTCTCGAACTTTTGAAGAAGGAACAATTATACGCCAAGTTTTCCAAGTGTGAGTTCTGGTTAGAAGAAGTTCAATTCTTATGGCATGTGATGAATAGCCAAGGAATTCACGTTGATCCTGCTAAAATAGAAGCCGTGAAGAATTGGTGTGTTCCCACAACCCCAACCGAGGTTCGATCTTTTCTGGGTTTAGCGGGATACTACCGTAGGTTCATAGCAAATTTTTCGAAAATTGCTAAACCACTAACGGCGCTAACCCAAAAGAATCGACTTTTTGGAATGGGGATCCGAGCAAGAAGAGGCTTTCGAGTCATTGAAATACAATTTGTGTAACGCTCCTATTCTCACACTCCCCGATGGAAACGCCGATTTCACCGTATACTGTGATGCTTCTAATCAAGGTCTTGGTTGTGTTCTCATGTAACGAGGCAAAGTCACAGCATACGCATCGAGGCAGTTGAAGGTTCATGAAGTGAACTACATAACTCACGGTCTTGAACTTGGTGTTGTGGTTTTCGCTTTGAAGATATGGCGACAAGCGACGGACACACTATATATGACTATATATGCTCCAACAAATTCCCCCTTGTACGTTGCTTGTGAATAGTAGATAACACCTCTTACAATCTTCAGTCAATCTTTGCTCTGGTTGCCAATAGAATCAAACGAAAACCATTTTAGCCAACTTTGCCGATCCGTCAGGTTACTACCTCATTCCTGAAAATGAATTTAGGCACAATAGCTTTCGTTTACTTTGCAGAACACCATCACAGCAGCAAGATTCCCCATATGACTGATTTTTCCAGATAATGATACGAACAGTTTTCCATTGCTTCAATCTTCACACAGGCTAACCTGATTAACATCACCACCTGCAGAAATCCCCTCACATTCAGCATATCCCAATATATAGACATTGTGCTCTCCTTGCGTCTGGACACGGTGTATGGGCAAAAGGTTGAAGGTTCCAATCCACAGCTGACAATATCAACCAAATCAGCACGCACGAAGATTCATCATCGGAAACCGGTTCACATCATCACTTTGTGATTGCGTCTTCACTTTCTATATACAAGGATCCCCCCTAAGAAGCAGAATCCATTCTGTGCGGATAAACATAACTTGATTGGCCCATAAGTAGTTAGATGCTCCTCACTACCCCACAAAATCAGCAACACCTGCTGACATCTTCTCTTCTCTCTTTCGTGTTCCAATTACATTCACCTATTCTGGAAATCCGACGAATAATGGGGTACACATTGAACTTATTTGACAAATGAACCTCTGGGTGAATATGCTTTGCTCATCTTCAAATCCGTGCAAGAAGCTGTTCTAGACTTTTTTTTTTAGTCTGGAATAAATGCGAATGAGTCAATGCGGATGGCTCATTCGTGCGATTGAACATACGACTAGTCCAGTCGCACGACTGAACATACGACTGGTCCAGTCGTACGAATGGCTAATTCGCATGGTCCATTCGTACGAATGGTCCATTCGCATGGCCCAGTCGTACGAATGGTCCATTCGCATGGCCCAGTCGCATGAACGGGTCTGCACGCAGATTTTCAGATCTGCAGCCGCCAGGGCTGCCCAAAACCCTAATCTGACGAATTCAACATGAACCGAAACAAAGTAGACATCATCAGATTCGAAAGGGTGACAGGAACGTGGTTTCGAATTCGATTTCAACATGGAAGCAACACACGTAACAAGATCTGAGCAAAACACGAAGAACACGAAGTGGGTTTAACGTCAAGATCTGAAATTCAATCCAGAAATCAAGAGCTCGGGTTGCTAGATTGATTGTTAGATCATTCCAGCAGTAACCGGCTCTGATACCAATTGTGAAGTCGGTTTTTCGCCGAATCGATAAACATCCGAGCATGTTCTTGACGGATGGATAAACAACAGCACAAACCAAAAGTCAAACAATAACACGAACTATAATTGAATGGTTTCATTGATAAAACCTAACGATTACAAGTTCGTTACAACATAAGAATCAAGACTCTTGGCAAGGGGAAGATCGAGCATGATCTCCCCTCTCATCCGGCAGCCTAGGCTCCCGGCAGACTCCCCTCTCAACTTTGTCTCTCTACACATTAAAACTAGTATATATAGGCCTCGGCCCATATTAGATGTGACTGGGCCCATTCATGCGATTGGACCATGCGTATGGTCCAATCGTACGACTGGACCATGCGTATGGTTCAATCGTACGACTGGACCATTCTTATGGTTTAGTCTTACGAATGTCCCAATCGCATCTCTCAGTCGCACGGCTGGTCCATTACATGGCTCAGTCGTACGATTGAGTCTCATTCACATATGCTCCTACGAATGACCCAGTTTCATATGTTTACAACATATCAGGTGTATTACATTAAGCCTAGACTATTCGACAAGTGACGGACACACTATATATGACTATATATGCTCCAACAACATGTTTAAGGAAACGCGCAAGTTTGACTGACACCTTGAAGTGCTTTAGCATCTAGGAATGGGTCTAGTTAAATAAATGAAATAAATTGGCTTGTTACATATTATGTTATGTTATTTTCCTTATTTGAGACTTATGTTTGTATTGGTACAATTGAATCTTATTATTATTATATTTGAAACTATTAATAGAGTTATGTGGCTGTGAACGATCTTAACCATCACACCTCGACCTTTCTGCCGTCAAGGTTGGGGTGTGATATTTTTTATGTCATTACAATAAAGAGAATCAAATCTTTTTTAACCTCCCATATAGAGAGAAAGGTAGAGAAAGAGACGATGAAACTTGATCTTTGACTAAAGGGCGAACGATGTCGCTTTTTTGTATTAGTGTTTTAAGTCATTATAATAGAGAGATCTCTCTTAAAGTCCCATATAGAAAGCTAGAGAGAGAGAGAGAGATGGATGTTGAAGCCTTGATTGGTGTTTTCATTTCAAGCAGTCTCTAGTGGCGACGTGGTTTTTGTGTGTTTCAATTTCCTCTTCTCTTTTCTCCAACGCTCTTTTGCAATTTTTTTATCATTGATTTCAGTCTCAATGATGGTGAGACTAGCTTTATCTAAGAGGTAGTTAGACCTTATATCTGAGTCATAACTCATATATTGTTCCTATAACGTTGTATATTAATGGTAAATACAATTGTTGGACGAATGTTCCTTTCCATGCTTTGCTAGATATCTTGGATTTTCTATTCTAAGCTCAATGATTGTGACCCTTGTTGGGTGTCATGGTGATTAGTTTTAGGTTTTATCAAATCAATTTTGATAGGTCTAAGTAATTAATTAATTAGCACAGTGGATATAAACAATTGATCAACATACCCGATAGGATCTTAGTTACAAACAATAAAAAATCAGTAATAAAACTTATCTACCAATGATATAGGCATACTCTTACGGTTAATGATTAGCATGTTAAGACACCAAGATTCAATTAACAAGTTTAATATTTTGTATGAATGGGAGACTGGATCCGTGGGTTTGGGACACATGACTTAGGCCATGAAAGTAGTCTCGGTGTGGAGTTGCGAGCACACAAAAGCCAAGCACAGGGGTGGTGATTGTATGGTGCTTCGCATGTGGTCGTAGGCCCGATGATGGTGGCTTCAAATGGGGTGATCAATTTGAAGGTGCTTCTCCTCTTAATCTCGGTCGGTTAGATTGTTTTATGGTGAAGGTTAATTTGGTTTTACCCTAATGATCCCTTTGAAGCTTAACTATTCTCTTATGGGCCCGAGACCCGGTCAGATAAACTTTAACCCACGATTTATATCTAAGCTCAAAACCTTCTAACATTTAACTATTAAACATTTATTAAATATTCTTAATTAGTATTAATTATTAAATTTGATAAATATTGTTGTATATCTCGCAAATAGATTCTAATTACAAGTTAACGAAAATAAGTGGATTTGATGTTCGTTGCCTAAGGTGTAACTATTACGGTTCACACCTCAATTGGTTACATTAATTAATCAAACTCGTTCATCTAAATTCAACAATTTCCACTTGAATGACTTTCAATTAAATCTTCAAGGTAACATTTACAGTTAGTGATGTTCTAACTGCACATGGTTATCCCTATCAAGGTATAACATTTTAAAGTCATTATCTAAAATATCTTGTTATAATGACACCACACTATAGGGTGTAGAGTTGTGGGTACATTGCAAGCCGAGCATAAGGGTAACAATGGTGTGGTGATTTATGTGGGCCCGTAGGTAGTGATATGTTGGTGTTATGTGTGAGTTTAATATGTTTAACATCAGAATTTTAATCTAATTTTTATATCCAATACAATCACTTTGTTACTGTTTGAAATGTAGGTTAAATGAAGCTTAACGAAAATTATTTAAGAAGGATACAAAGGATAGCAAGACTATGGATTGAAATGTGCTGATAATAAAGAAAATTATGCAAACAACAAGGAGGTCATAAGCTATAGCCCTAAGGTCGTAACCTACGGTCCTGTGGAAAGTCTGTATGTGAAGGTCGTAAAGAAGTGGGGTAGACCGTTTGACTCAAGGTAAGACCTAACTTATTTTGAATTTTAAGTCTTATAAAAGCTCCAATCATTAGGGTTTCGTAAACACACATTCCTTGAGCCTCAAAAATGAGTTTCTAGACGAGTTTCATCCCCTTAGAACCTCTTCTAATCATCTCAAGTCATCCACATTCATCATCAAATCAAGATTAAAGACATAATGAAGATGATGAGTGGCTAAGTTCATGGTGGTTGCATTCGGGTGAAAGATTATTATTAAGATAGATAATTGGTGTGTAAGATTATGCTTTATGCTTTGACACTTGAGTTTTGATTGTAATTACATATTATGATTAAGTTAAAAGGTTAGTTCATAAATAAAGTTACTTGTTAATTATTAGTTTTTGATTTTCTTACACTATGAATTCATTAAGCTTGTTAGGTAACTTGATATAAATTAGGGTTGTAAAAAAGCCGAGCCTTGCCAGGATATACCCATCCTGGCAAGGCTTATCAAGCCTTGCCGAGCCGAGCTTATCAAAGCTTATCAAGCCGAGCCGAGCCAGCTCGAAAATTTTAACTAGCTCAAAACACCAGCTCTAGTTCGGCTCGTAAAAAGCTCGAGCCAACTCGTGGCTCGTTCGAGCCGACTCGATTTAAACTTTTTTTTCACATTAATTTATACGAAAACACAAAAAATATATATTAGGGTTTTTATATTTTGTTGGGTACTCCATACTTATGTGAACAAAGATCATTATTTTGAATATAAACAATTTACTATCATGTATATATTTTTTAAACAAAATACTTAATCTTCTAAAAAGAATCCATTTTTATTTATAAGAAAACCTTTATAAAATCCTAATATAAAAAAATAATCATTATAATAGTAGTTGTAGTAGTAATAATAATAATTATACTATATAAATATACATATACACATATATTATATGCACCGAGTCACGAACCAAGTCAACGAACCGAGCCACAAGACGAGTGCAGGACTGGTGAAGGGGGTTCACTTACAACACAACAACACAAAGAGGAGATTACTAAACTTAAACAAACAGTGAACTGGATTAACCACAAGTAAGATACTAAGAACATAAGTAATGTAAGAGATAGAACACAAGAGCATAGGTATATGGTTTTCAAGAATGCGTTATATTGCTTTCTTTATGTTCTATTACAGTGTTACAAAGCATATATAAAAGATACAAGAACATGAGATACTTATACTACATCCTACAACCGGCCATACTATGAAAGCCAGCTGGATACAATTGACTAGATTCAAAACAAAATCAATTGTAGAGTCAAAAAGGCAGATTGCCTTTTTGACTTTGTGACTATGACATGCCATAGCTCACATCCTTATCTATTACAAAAAGGATAAAGTACATGAAGTAGAAAGTTACAAACTCAAGACCTCAATGTACAGTTACCAAAAGCATGGTCCTTTTCACCAACTTATGCAAGGTGGTGACTTTACAGAGATGCAGCAGAAAGGTGTCCAGCTTTATGGAATAGTACATCAGATAAAGCATATTACTAATAGTCTTCGGAAGAAATATGTCTTCAAGAGTTGAGGCTTCGGAAGACTTTGTCTCTAAAGCTTTGAAAGACTTCATCTTTGGCTTCGGAAGATATTGGTATTGGCTTTGGAAGATTTCACACTTAGAATATTTCTATTTCATGTGTAAAACTTCTGAAGCATTCATCTTCAGTACTTGTGCAGCATGCATGCAAAAAGACTTTAGTTGCTTCAGCCTCTATGCATATTCTCTACAAACTCCCCTAGGTTGATGCTACCAAAACTCTTGAAGACTTCAGATATCAACAGTCCTTATTAGGATGATAACGAGCCCATTCTTCACGAGATGATCAGGATCCTTCAGACTATCAAAATGTCTTCTCATGTCAAAGAGATCATGCAGAGGCAACTGAAACATGTCTGCCAAGTGTAGACATTCTCAATGCCATGATCTTTGATGACATGCCACCTTCTGGATTTGTAGTGTATGTCCAGGACATGATGGGTCTTTCTTATGCAAGAGGAGCTATTGGAATGGGAGATGATGGATCATCCTCTGGCTGCACATCCTCAGGATGTTCTGACTCATCTTGAGTTATAGAAAAGGATGCAGTCTTCTTCTTCTTCTTTGGCTTTGGTTTAGAAGCCATCCTTTTCTTTCTCTTTACAAATTTCAACTGAGAAGATTGGCCTGCAGTACCTGATTGATCTTCATTGTCTTCCTCAGTTGGGTCTTCAACTCTCACAGGTTCAGATTGAGAGTGAGTCTGACCCTGCTGTGGATCAGAAGATGAAGCTTGCTAAGATTTAGCAGTAGGTCTAGGTTGTGATGTCTCTGGTTGTTCAACCTTAATCTCCACTTCAGGGGGGGCTTGACTTGGAGGGGAATGTAAGTCAACCAGCTCTCCACTTTTGATCTTCTGCTTGATCACCCTGATATGCTCATCCATAGTGGATAAAGACATGGGGCCAAGTCTCCTTCCGGAGAATCCATATAGCTTCAAGAAGCTCATCATCCTCTTCCTGTCAGCATACTTCTTCATGCTTTTGTTGATGATGGCTCTTGACTTAGCAACTTATTCCCTCAGCTTTCTTTTAGTTGTCTTTCTTTCTCTACTATCTCAAGTTCAAGTTTTTTGAGATACTCAAACTCAATATAGTCATAAGATAAGGGAAGAAGTGCTTCTACCTGATAGAGGCCTGTGGCACTTAGGTAGTTGATCATCTTGATCCTTTCTTCTTCTTTATCTACCTGAGTTTCTTGTTGAACCACATCCTCATATACAGGGCTTTCTTAAACTGGGGAAAGGGTAGGCACATGCTTGTATAATCTTTTCTTTCTTCTGTCTTCTTTAATTTGTACTAGAAGCTCTGCATCTTCTGCCTCCTTCTTCTCCCTTGACCTTTCCAGGTCAACTAGTTCATTTAACTCCTCTAAGGGGAGAGAGATGGCATTGTCTATGTCATAGTTCCTTGTCTGCAGATAGTTTATCCTGACTGCCCTTAACTCATCATTCTGAGTATTTGGTCTGGGGGCAGCCCTGATTGTAGTCTCCATGAGTCTAGTAGACCCAGAAGAGGAACCTTCTCCCCTCAGCTTCCTTTTCCTCTCTCTCTTCTCCTCCTCAATCTCCTCATTCATCTTTATTTTCCCTTTGTCACTTACACACCTTTGTGACTCAGGGTCGAGAGAACTTTGGCCTTCATTGCTTGATGCAGCTTTTGAGCTCTGGCCAGAGAGAGGTTGAGAAGCACCTTCACCAGCAGGTGTCTCAAAAAGGGCATTGATCTCTGCAGCAGTTATTGGTGATAAGATTGGGCTCTCAGGTTCTTTCACTAGGCCTTCAGTCAAGGTTTCACCTAGGAATCTAATCTTAGGGTCTGACTCAACATCCAGTTGACCGATGACATTGCCTGATTCCCACAGTCTTCTTCTTAGGTTGAACTCTGCAGTGATCCTTTGTCAGCTTGTCTTGATTGGCTTGGATTGACAAGTGGCATGTTGACTAAATCCAGACTGTCATAATAGTTTAGGGTCTGAAAATTAAAGATCTCTTGTTGTCCTTGAACTTTCATGATGATTAGGGCTCTCCTGTTGCTATCATACCTCCACCCAATGATGTGATTGGAAGATGGTGGAGATGACATAGCCCTTGGTATCCCTTCCTCAAACAACCTCTGTATTAGGGAGTCTATTGAGTCCATATCAATATGAACTTGAGGAAGTTGTTGAGTAGGCACAATTACAAGTGTGGATGGTGAGTCCTTAATGTCCATACTCCCTGAGGAACTCCCAGGTTATGTGGTAGTGATAACTTTCTCTCCCTTTTTGGTAGCATCGCCCACTTGCATAGGTGAGCTAGGAGTTACGTCAACCACCTCCACAGGTTCTTGTGTTCCTGGTTGAGGTCCTCTTAAAGGTCTCCAGCTAGTTGTTCCTTAAGATATGAAATCTCAAGTTGTTGATCATTGATCCTGTTCTGCAAGGTAGCCATTTGAGATTCAAGGTGGCTAACCTTGGAGACTAAATAGGTGCATGTTTTAGACAGTTTGTGCACCTTTAGTCTTAAATTCCCCTTATCTTCATCAGAAGAATCATTAGGGGATGAGATGATTGGACCAAAGTCCTCACTCTTACTACCAGCTTCAGGTTCTTGGCTGCTGGATTTCCTCTGCTCACTGGCAATCTCAGTTGAGATGTCAGTGGGTTGAGTTGCCATGGTGGAGGTCTTAATGATGTAATCACTTTCAAAAGTGAGAGCCTCTTCCATATGGACATTCTGAACATGTTCAGAAGGGTCCACCTTAGTTGTAGGTGACTAATATGGGCTAGAAGTAGGAGACTTAGGAGCAATCATCTCTCTTTGAGTAGGGGAAAAGAAGAAAGAATCATGGTACTCATTGAAACCTAAATCTTCATCAGTATAGAAGACAAGGTAGGGATTGGTTGGTTGAGATCTAAAAGCTGGGGATGGTAACTTCCCCTGAAGGTTGATCACTTGAGTGTTGAGACTCAAAGTGCTGGCTTAAGGCAGTTTGTCTTATGAGCTCATCAGGCTGAGCATGAGGAACCTCAACACTGATCCTTGAAGAGATGGGAGTGGTATGCTCCTCAGAGAAGTGGGAGCTCTAGTTTTCACTTCTCCTGTATGGGTGAGTGTATGGGGTCCTCCAAAGACTGAATAGTCTGAGCAGGGGTTCGTTTGGATTTTCTTTGGTAGGTGATGGTGATTTGTGGCTGTGTAGGTGGTTGGGATGTAGCAGGTGTGGGTTCAACACTAGCTGGTGCTGCTAGGTTGTCACCTCGAGCAATGAGCTCTAACATTTTTGGGACTAGGGTTGTTCTATCCCAGAGAAGCCAACAGTGGGCTTTCTTAGGATTTTAAATATGTTAGGCTTCATCTGTCCCAGTTTAAGAATGTTACATGTTCCCCTTAACTGTGAGCCTAGTTCACAGTTAAGAATGTACTCGACATATCTAGGAAACATGTAATATTCTAAGGAGTCTAAGTTGGTAAGTAAATTAGTATAAACAATTTAGAATACCTGAACTTGACCCCCTGAATCATTCCATGGATAATGAAGGAGAGATCCTCAGGAATTTGGTCCCATCCACCATGCTTGTTTGATAAGCTATGGATAACCACATGGAGCAAGAATCTCCACTGGGATGAGACCTTCCCTTTCATGAAGGTCTTGACAAAGTAATCTCCCTCATACCCCATCTGCTCAAAAGAATGATTAACAGCTTCCTTTGGGAAGAACACCTCACCTTCTTCACCACTAGCTGAAGATGCATGTTGATGATGGCCGGAGTGATGAAGACTGTTCTCCCTTGCACTGTGGCAGACAGTGTCTTCTCCCCATCCATTACGACCTCTTGGCAGGTCTTCCAGAATTCAAGCAGATAATCCTCATAGAGTGGAGGATCAATGGTTAGGGAGGTGAAGTAGTTAGACAAAGCTAAGAAGCGACAAACCTCTAAGAAATGAGGATCTTTCTCAAAGCTTAACAAAGCAACCTGATTGTGTTGCCTGTATAACTGCATGGTAAAGTTCAGGTCATTTCTGTGAGTAGGGTTGGCTATTGTGAGGTAGCTTAAGGATAAATAAAGAAAGAAGAAAGAAATTTCAGAGAGAAATTTGGGGTTTAAGATTTGGAGGAAGAAGTAGATGATAGAAAGAGGGGGAAAACCGTTGGGTTTATATGTGAAAAGGATTTCAGACAAAGTTTAATGAAAGAGGATAAACTTTGAAATCCGGATGTCGGTCCCACCTCTGAAAAAGTAGTTTACTTTTGCTCAAAAAGTAGTTTTCTTGGAAGTCAAAAAGCTTCTGAAGGTAAATTATCTTCGGAAGTTTTAATGAAAAAGCTTCCGAAGCTAAAATGACTTCGGAAGAATATCCTAAGAGTTTTGAAAATTTTGCTTCGGAAGAGAAATTAAGACTTGAATGCTTTGTACATAAAGAACAAAGCTTCCGAGGGTTAATTTTGCTTCGGAAGAAAAATATCTTTGAATACATATAAGTGCCAAAGAAAAATTTTTAAGCTTCGGAAGATATTTTAGAAATTTCTTCCGAAGGTAAATATATTTGGGCAGTTATTTGTTTTAAAAGCATAAATTTCTTCCGAAGTTAAAAACATAACTTCCGAAGGATCAAAATTTTCATAAATCTAAGGAAAATCTTCAAAAAGATTTTCATCCAAAGAAAAACAAGAGCTTATGAAAGTGATGAACTAGACAACTTAGGACACACATGTTTTAAGAAATAATAAGAATTAGTTTTAAGAAAAACCTACTCAAAGTTGATCATCCCAATAGCTGATACAAGATATTTAAATCTCTGTTCATCAAAAGCCTTTGTAAACAGATCAGCATATTGTTCATCTGTGTGAACTTTGACTAGTTTAATTAATCCCTTTTCATAATTATCTCTTATTAAATGATACCTGATATTGATGTGTTTGGTCCTTGAGTGTTGCATAGGGTTCTCTGTGATTGAGATAGCACTATTGTTGTCTATGTGAATGGGAGTCTCCTTGAAGTTGAACCCATAGTCCAGCATCTGATTCTGAATCTGAAGCACTTGAGCACAGCAGCTTGTAGCAGCAATGTATTCAGCTTCAGTAGTTGATGCAGAGACACGGGATTGTATCTTGCATTGCCATGAGACAACCCTTCCACCAAGAAATTGACATCCCCCAGATGTAGACTTTGCAGTCATGTTGCAACCACCATAATCACTATCTGTGTATGCATACAGATTGAAGTCAGGATTCTTGGGATACCACAGACGAAGTGTTAAAAACACCTTTGAGGTATCTTAGAATCCTTTTGACAGTGATAAGGTGAGACATCTTAGGGTTGGCTTGATAATTTGCACAGATGCAAGTGGCAAACATAATATCAGGCCTACTAGCAGTAAGATACATAAAAGACCCGATCATAGCCCTGTATAAGTGTTCATCTACACACTCCCCTCAAGATCAGGTCCAATGGAGTGGTTTCTAGCTATGGGTGTCTTAGCAATCTTACAATCAGTCATGTTGAACCTCTTGAGTATGTCCTGAACATACTTTGACTGACTAATGAAGATGCCATCTTCAACTTGCTTCACTTGAATTCCCAGAAAGAAATTGAGTTCCCCCATGGCACTCATTTCAAATCTATCCTTCATCAGCTTCTCAAAGTCTTTGCAGAGCCTTGGATTAGTTGAACCAAAGATGATGTCATCCACATATACCTGAACTAGCAATATGTCAATTCCTTGTCCTTTGATGAAGAGAGTTCCATCTATAGTACCTCTCCTATATCTATGTTTGCAAAGATACTCAGATAGTGTTTCATACCACTTCCTAGGTGCCTAATGCAGCCCATAAAGAGCTTTATCAAGCTTGCAGACATAATCAGGATGATCAGGATATACAAAACCATGTGGTTGTTTGACATACACCTCCTCATCAATCACTCCATAAAGAAAAGAACACTTCAAATCAAGTTGAAAGACCCTAAAGTTCTTGGATCAAGTTAAAAGACCTTGAAGTTCTTGGATGGAGCAAATGCCAGGAATATCCTAACAGCTTCCACTCTTGCTACAGGAGCAAAGACATCTGTATAGTCAACTCCTTCTTCTTGTGTATATCCTTGAACAACTAGTCTAGCTTTGTTCTTGATGATAATGCCTCTATCATCCTTCTTGTTCCTAAACACCCATTTGGTTCCAATGGTAGTCTTCCCATGAGGAAGATGACAAAGGTTCCAAACTTTCTATCTTTTGAATTGAAGCAGCTCTTCCTGCATAGCTTCAACCCAACTTCCATCCTTCAGATCCTCATCAACTTTCTTTGGCTCTATCTGGGATAAGAAACAAGAGTGAAGACAAACATTTGCTTTATGGGTTTGTCCTCTTGTTCTTACTCCTGTGACAACATCTCCAATGATGTTTGTGGTGGGGTGGGACTTGTGGATCCTTAGTTGAGGGATCACAACAAGTTGTTGAGAAAGATCTAAATTAGAGAAATTTAGATCTGGAATAGAAGTTTCACCCACCACATCAGCACACTTATCAAGAGAGACTTGATCCAAGGAGTGTGTGACATCACTGATGTTGTCATCTATGGAGTGGTTATCACCATCAAGAAAGTCTTGATAACTTTCACCACTACCATCATTGTCTTCTGCAATTGAAGCATCCTTATCTAGTTGTGGAGACTCTAAGCTGGAATAAGAAGGCATACCAGATGTATTAGTTGAGTTTGTCATTGTGGTGCTGATAGAAACCTCATTTGCAGAAGTAGTTCCAACTAGAGCTGAATATGTATTACTTGAAGGTCTTCTTAGCTTAAATCTTGGATCAGGATCACCTGTATTTAAATTTTCTACAGATCCTAAAATAGTCTCATAAGATTTGTTAAAACAGTTGGTAACTAAATCAATATCAAATAGCCAATCAGGACCAGAACCAGCCACACAGGGTGTGTGTTCATTGAAAGTCATATTGCCTGACTCCTTAACAATTCTAGTTCTGAGATTGTATACTCTGTAAGCCTTATCTTGAGAAGAGTATCCAATGAAATGTCCATCATCTGATTTCTTAGCAAATTTGGCAATTTGATCCTTGGTATTCAAGATTGTGCAAGGACAACCAAACGACCTAAGAAAACCAATAAAAGGTTTCCTCTTATGCCAAAGTTCATAAGGAGTCTTGCCATGAGTCTTAACTACTAAAACTCTATTTTGCACATAGCAGGCAGTGTTGACTGCCTCTGCCCAGAAGGTGATGGGCAGCTTAGAGTCAGACAGCATGGTTCTTGTAGCTTTAATCTGTGTCATGTATCTCCTTTCAGCAACACGATTCTGCTGAGGAGTCCTTGTAGCACTGTATTGTCTTGAAATACCTTTTTCATCATAGAATGCATCAAGGATTTGGTTCTTGAATTCAGTTCTCTGATCACATCTTATGATTTTGACCTTGTGATCAGATTGATTCTCAATCTTCAAGATGAAACTCTTCAAAATCTCAGGAGTCTCATCCTTAGTTCTAAGGAAGAAAACCCAAGTGAATCTTGTAAAGTCATCTGTGATCACTAAATAGTAAGAGGTTCTTCCTAGACTCATTACCCTGGTGGGGCCAAAGGGATCCATATGTAACAAGTGTAGGGGTGTAGTGATGGAGTTCCTTTCCTTAGGCTTGTGAGATACCTTATGTTGTTTCCTTTTCAGGCATGCAACACAATGGTCATCACTTGTAAACTCTTTCTTTGGCATTCTGGTTACCAAATCATTCTTAATCAGCTTATTCATGTTTTTAAAGTTTACATGGCACATTCTTTTATGCCATAGGAAAGACTCATCACTATTGGCTTTGGACAGAAAGCATGAAACTTCTCCAGGGAGATGTTTCTTGTAAATCTATCTTGTACATGTTCCCTTTCCTGGGGCTCTAAGCAGAATATGCTCATGAGGAATGACCACTTCGGGCTTGAGAACAATACACTCATGCTCAGTAAAGAGCATGTTATGACTCTAATCACAAAATTAGGATACACTCAGAAGATTGTACCTAAGCTTTTTGACAAAGTTTACCTTTCCAATGCTGAGCTTACCATTTGTGACCTTGCCCCTTCCTGAAATGTAACCACCTTCATCTCCTCCAAAGGCAACTGGTCCTCCATCAATCTTTTCAAAGTTCTGGAGTAGTGACCTATTGCATGTCATGTGCCTGGAACAGCCACTATCAATGATCCAGACATTTTTGTTTGTCTTCAGTTATCCCTGCACAAAGAAAATGATTAGTTACATTTGGAAACCCAAGCCTTATTTGTCTTGGGCACACTAAGAGAAACAGAATGTAATGCAACGATAATAGATCCTATGGTTGTGCTAGGAGGATCTTGAGCTGTTGTTGATGGAGAATTCTCAGTCACTTGGTCTTTCTTAGACTTCCACAACACCTTTGGAGTCTTGGACTTGACCTTCAATTCTTCAGAAGCTTTTGATACTTTGGAAGTTTTGATGACTAAGCCTTCGGAAGATCCTGCAGACACTGCAGCAGACCTTAGTGCTTCGGAAGTATTCCTTCCTTCCGAGACCAACTTTTCTTCCGAAGGCAATTTTCCACTTGCCTTCTTCTTAGATTTAGAGCTTCCGAAAGAAACAGATTTTCCTTTCGAAGCTTCAATCTTCTTGGGACTCTTGGAAGTCTTTGTCTTGGTCATGTGAAGAGTACCTTAGGATTGTATGGACAATCCTTAGCCAGATGAGCAGTACTTTCACACATGACACATTCCATTTTCTTCTTCCCAAGAGCCTTTGCTGGGAACAAGACTGACTTTGGTCACACCCCTTCTCCACCTTCATCTTTGCAGATGTTGAGACAGTTCATTTAAGTTGGAAACTGTTCTTGGAGTTTGATGGTCCAGGCTGTGCAGCAATGGTACACAACAGATCAGTCTTCTTCTTGGTACTGAGATGATTTGAACAAGAACCAGAACTCTTAACAGAAGAGTTTAGGTTGATGTCTTCAGTCTTTACTACTTCAAACTCTGCAGAGATAAACACTTGTTTCTGTTTGGACTCAAAAGTAGCCTTGATCTCTTGAGCCTTCCTTGCTTTCCTTTTGATCTTTCTGATCAAGTTTTTCCTCATTGACTTGGTCATCACAGTCTTTTTCTTCTCCTCAGAAGGATAGTAGCCCTTCTTAGAATCCTCCTCTTCACTATTCTCAGAGGAATTCTTCACTATCACTTCTTCATCCTCTTCACTCAAAGGATCTATGAGAGGAATCTCATCTTCACAAGTTCCACACCTAGGTGATCTTACAGACAAGATTGTGTGTGGAGGAGCTATCTCATTTGATCCTAGTCCCTGCTTGTTTTGATAGCACACTTTGTTGTGCAGGGATGAGGATATCATGTTCTTGAAGGTCTCTTCTTTAAGAACACATTTGTCTACCCTGGCTTTGTTGATCATAAGCTTAGCCTGGCACTCAGTTAGCTTGGTTATGAGATCCTTGATTTGAGTCTTAAAATCTGTATGCTCATGTTTTAGAACTGAAATTTTTTTCGCTAAGTCCTCTACCTTCAGTTTATAATCATTTTCAGACTTTCTAAAATAAGCTTTTAAAATGTTTAAGACTTAGATCAGATCTCATCTCCAAGTTATAGGACCTGTATCTATTTACTTTAGCAACTCATTCAGGGGTATAGAGATGTTCCAATACCTTGGTTTCATCATGATCTAGCATTAGTGCTTGGTTTGGATAAGCATCTTTCACCTAAAAGCTCTAGCCAAAGCTTACTTCTTTAACAGCAACAGCAGCCTGCTGCTTTGGCTTCTCATTCCGGGGAGCTTTGTTAGTGTAGTTGGGTCTGGACTGTGTTTGGCCACCATTTGTTCTAGGTTCCTTACACTCCCTAGCAAAGTGACTGTTCAAGTTACAGTTGTAACACTTGACTTTGCCTTTGTCCAGGCCAAACTCTCCACTAGTTGCATTGCTTGGAAACTTCCTTCCAGTCCGCGTGTAGAACTTCTTGGCTCTGTGAGTGAGAAGAGCCATCTGCTGGACTATCTCCATGTACTCCAGATCATCTGGATGGATACAGTCCAGGTCTTCAAGGGTGAATAGAAAGATACGACAACTTTCATCAGAGGACACAAATGCTTGAGAAGAACTTGTCTCTTGGAATGGGCTTCCTTGGGTGTAGTTCTCCCTTGGTGTCTCTTGGAAGGTGATGAAAGGACCCTTTGGTGAGTTGTCAGGGTAGCATATGAGATGATGTTGAGGTTCTACGCTATCCTTTTCAACCATATGTAGGGCTGAACCCATTTGATTGTTGGAGTTGCCAGATGAACCTTGCATGTTCATCTCCATCTGGTAGCCACTGAGAATCCCATATAACTTTGTCAGAGTAAGAGTTTTTAGATTCTCAGTCCTCTTGATCACCACACAATAGTGTGTCCACTGCCTAGGAAGTGAGGACATGAACTTCCTTACAATATCCTTGTTCTCAAGAGGAACTCCTCCATCCACAAGGGTATCCACAATCTCAACATACCTGAAGTATTGTTGAGTCATGGTTTCACCTGTTTTGAAGGTGAAGTTTTCAAACTGCTGCTTCAGGAGATCCTTCTTGTTCTTCTTGGCTTCAGAAGAACCATCATACATCAGTTTTAGTGCATCCCACGGCTGCTTGGCTGTTTTGCACTTCTTGAAACCTCTGTATACAGAGTTTGGAAGAGCAGTCTGAAGGGCTGTCATAGCTTTTCTATCAATCTCTACTCTCTTCCTGTCTTCATCATAGTAGTTTGCCACAGCCTTGGAGATATACCAGCACCAATAGCAGAGGGGGTACTAGGTATATAAGCTCCATTCTCAAAAGACTCTCACATTCTTGAGTCTAGAGACCTGATGAAACCTTCTATTCTCAGGCACCAGGTATTAAAGTCATCAAGAGTGATCAGTGGGGACTTGTTCATGGTTCCAGTTTTCATATCAGTCTTGGAAATGGCTGCCATTTGAAAAGTTTAGTATTTGTGTGTGTGAGGGATCTTAAGATGGTAAGATATTATATCAAGAGCCTAGAATGCTCTGATACCAAATACAGGACCGATGAAGGGGGTTCACTTACAACACAACAACACAAAGAGGAGATTAATTAAACTTAAACAAACAGTGAACTGGATTAACCACAAGTAAAATACTAAGAACATAAGTAATGTAAGAGACAGAACACAAGAGCACAAGTATATGGTTTTCAAGAATGGAGTATATTGCTTTCTTTATGTTTTATTACAAGTGTTACAAAGCATATATGAAAGATACAAGAACATGAGATACTTATACTATATCCTATAGCTGACCATACTATGAAAGCCAGCTGGATACAATTAACTAGACTCAAAACAAAATCAATTGTAGAGTCAAAAAGGCAGATTGTCTTTTTGACTTTGTGACTATCACATGCCATAGCTCACATCTTTATCTAATACAAAAAGGATAAACTACATGAAGTAGAAAGTTACAGACTCAAGACCTCAATGTATAGTTACCAAAAGAATGGACCTTTTCACCAACTTATGCAAGTTGGTGACTTTACAGAGATGCAGCGGAAGGTGTCCAGCTTTATGGAATTGTACATGAGATAAAGCATGTTACTAAAAGTCTTTGGAAGAAATCTGTCTTCAAGAGTTAAGGCTTTGGAAGACTTTGTCTCTGAAGCTTCGGAAGATATTGGTCTTGGCTTTGGAAAATTTCACACTTAGAATATTTCTGTTGCATGTGTGAAACTTCCGGAGCATTCTTTTTCAGTACTTGTGCAGCATGCATGTAGAAAGACTTTGGTTGCTTCAGCCTCTATGCATAATCTCTACACCGAGCTTAAACCGATCTAACCCTGGCTCGAGTTTGGCTTGTTTAGAATTCGAGCCGAGCCTAGCCTGCTCGTTTAGATTCGAGCTTTTTTCGAGCTAAGTTGTTTTCGAACGAACTTCGAGCGAGCTTCGAGCCATGAATTTTTTGTACAACCTTAATATAAATGAATTAATAACATTGTAAATGAACGAGTCTTAAAAGTTTGATTATTTGTTGTTGCGTTAATCAAAAGTTAAAATCTTGTGAATTGTGTTTTACCAAACTCTAGTTTAAAGTATCAATTGTTGATATTGTGTAATTGGAAACCCGGAAGTGATTGCTTTTCTATTATTTACATAAATTAATTCCAAATGATTGTTTTTTGCACTTGTGTTATAGAACTCATCCAAAGTTTCAATCTTTACTTTCAAAGTTTTTAACTTTAAGCGAACCGAGTCTTATTTGTTAAACACTTTCCATTAATTCCTTGCGGAAACAACCTTACTTACCCTAATACAATAAAGATAGCTAAGACCGATCATATAACTTGTTTTTTATCGAGTCTCGACAACCATATCAGACGACGATGGTGTTGATAACTTAATTTTTTGGGTTTTTCTTCTTCTTTTCATGGTTACCCCTAAACCCCTATTTTAGTTATTATTTATCATAAGACGAGACTAATGTTGGGAGCAATGGTGTAGTTTCAATTTTAATTTGTAAAGTTGTGATTTCTTGTTTTGTTTAGTTAGAATGGTAAACAATGGTGTAATGTTTTTTATGCATTTAACCCCAAAAGGAGTGTGTGGTATGTAATGAAATTGTTTGTTACCATTCAAAAAATAAAATTTTAATCACGTAACATAGGCTAGTTTGGAATGAAACCTAAGCTAGTGTGAGATCCATACATACATCTTTAAACACTAACTAGTTGTTTCCCCACTGCGCGTTGCGACGAGGAACGCCTCTTCTTTTGAGTCGAGATTGTTTCATATCATTCATATGTTTACGGAGGAAGTCTTATACTCTTATGATCTTTTAAAGTGCTATGATCTAACTTGTTCTAATTGAGCAACTGCAAAAAAAATATAGGCTATTATTTTTAGAAAGAAAAACTAAAACAAGGACGAGCTTTACGACGCATTTATATCATATCACTGAAAAATTAGAGTCTTATCCTAATACCCATTCAATGCAAAAACTTAAGGGCGTTGGCTCATATCCTTAAGCAATCAGGCCACTAAAACTAAACTCTTATACTTTGTCGTGCTAAACTGAGTAATCCATCAATAATAATGTTATCCCTTGTCCCTTTACAATAATATATTTCATAATAACTACAAAACGTGAATTAATCAACCTATTACCACTCATTATATGTTTCTCCAACTTTTAATCTCTGTTAGAACATAACAAACACAACTGTTAGAATCAATAAATCTTAGCATAAGTGTAAGGATCGTAGATATATCTTCCATGATAAAAAGAAGTGAAACATACTACCCTGCAATACATGGCTTCTACTGATCGAAACTAACACCAGGCTATAGTGTAAAATGTGAAGATATAGTATTCCTCATGTTGAGATCTAAAGTACTGAGGATAAGTAAAAGAATTTAACTGAGAAAATCTATGATAATTGAGATAATCTATGAAGCGATCTCAATGCAGGTCTTTTCTATTAGTTCATAACAAATATATCATGGAAACATTATTTGAATATTTTTTTTAATAAATCGAACCGATTATTATTATTTACTAGTGTGTAATTTAGGATGAGTATACATTTTAACAGGTTGACTAGTTAAGAAAAATCGACATTATTTACCACTCCTTTGAGTTTGCAGCTAATCTGCTACTTGGGGAATTAAGGGAAAATGCTGTCGGTTTTTTCTTAAATAGTCATCTTGTTAAAATGTATATATATGAGATAGAATATTCAAAAGGTGGGTTAGGATCTACTGCCTTAGAGTGATAGATTAACATTATGTAAATATATACATTTCATATCATTTATTTATTTATTTATTTTAATTTTTAGATGAATCGTAAAGATTGGATGTATAATAATGAACGTACGAGCACAACATATACAAATGGAGTTCAAAGTTTTCTTGTGGTTGCCAAAGCTAATTGGCTGAATAAAGGAAGTGAATCGATTTGTTGTCCTTGTACAGTTTGTAAAATTTTTTGAAGATTTATTGATGTTGAAGAAATAGAGTTTCATTTGTTAAAACATGGGTTTATGCCTAGATATGATTATTGGTCAATGCATGAAGAATCACTTACCAATCATAGCACATCGTCAATGAATGTACACAATGATCATAATGAGAGCAATGATTCATACATACATGACAATAACAACAATTTAAATAAGGTTAACGACAATTTAAATGAAATGTTTCATGATTTTGACACTAATGTTGGTGATGATAATCAAGAAAAATTACAACATCTATTTGATGATTAAGGAAAAGTGTTATACCACGGTTGTGAAAAGTTAACTTAGTGATGTGTTGAAGTTGTTTAACTTAAAGTCAAGTTATGGATGGAGTGATAAAAGTTTTACAAGTTTATTAGTTATTTTACATGACATGCTTCCGGAAGATAATGAGTTACCAATTTCGACATACCAAGCAAAAAAAACTGATGTGTCCAATGGGATTAGAAGTTGAAAGAATACATGTGTGTCCAAATGATTGTATGTTGTATAGAAACGAGTTTGAAAAGGAACATAAATGTGTTACATGCGGTGCATCGAGATATAAACGTAAAAAAAACCCGATGAAGTTGACGATGATGTGACAAAAAATGGACCACCAGGCAAAAATGTTGTGGTATTTTTCTATAATACCAAGACTAAAACGATTATTTTCAAACAAAAATGACGCAAAATTGTTACGTTGGTATTCAGATGAACGTATAAATGATGGGAAACTAAGACATGTGACGGATTCACCACAATGGAGGACAATCGACAACATATATCCAGAATTCGAGAATGAGGTTAGGAATATACGATTTGGACTTAGTTCATATGGAATCAATCCTTTTGGAAATATGAGTAGTCGTCATAGTACGTGGCCGGTTCTTTTATGCATATACAATCTTCCACCTTGGTTATGCATGAAACGAAAATACATTATGATGTCTTTGTTAATTCAGGTCCAAAACAGCCTGGTAATGACATAGATATTTATCTATCTCCTTTGATTAATGACTTAAAAACTCTATGGAATTCAGGTGTAGACGTGTACAATGTTTATAACAAAGAAGACTTCAAATTACGAGCTATGATTTTTTGCACCATTAGTGATTTTCCAACATACGGCAATTTGTCTGGATATAGTATGAAATGTAAGCTTGCGTATCCTGTTTGTGAAAACGAGACTAATTCAATTTGGTTAAATAATTGCAAGAAAACTGTATATATGGGACATCGAAGATTTCTTCCGACAAATCATTATTATCCGAAGAAAAAAAGAGGAATTTAATGGAAACACCGAGCACCGAACGATAAGGAAACGATTTAATGCATTTTTATGGGTTGAAAAACTTAATAGTGTATTGGAAAAAAAACTCGTGTTGATAAAAGAGCTATATGGAAAAAAATCAATCTTTTGGGATTTATTTTAGTGGAAGCATTTAAAAGTTAGACATTGCTTGGATGTCGTTGGTATTTAGAGAATTTGTGTGTGTTATGTGTTATTGTATTAAGAAATTATATGTGGTCCCTGTATGTATGTCGTTTGTGAAAAGAACATTCAAGCAAAGTGAAAATGATAGGCTAGGTTAGAATAAAGAACATTCATTTTTTGATGGAAAATGTAAATTTTGTCTTATACATGAAAACATACAACTAGAAGATGATTTTATATAGAGATGTGAAAGCAATATTTTTGCAGGTTTGCCATTTCGAAAACTTGTGCTAGATTCTGTTTGTTATTGTTTTTTGTTTTGATTTTTTTAGTTTAGTTTTTAAAAAGTCCTTTAAATATTGACTCAGAATTAGTTTTACTAAAGGTTTATTGTGGCTGTAGTATGTGTTTTAGATATCTAGTTAGGTATCTCATAGAAGAAAATGAGCTTAATTTATTAGGATAAAATGTTTTGAGTTCAGAATTTCACTAGCTAAGATTGATACTTTAATAAGAAAGTTATGGAAACAATGAGTGTTTACTTTATTGTCGAATAGGGAATTTAATTTGCTAAAGAAAGATGTAAGCGCATTTCAACAACATAATTTAAACCCTAGTAAATAATAATAATCGGTTCGATTTATTAAAAATATATTCCAATAATGTTCAGTTACTAAAATTTTATAATAATCAGTATTCAGTAACATATAGTTATAAAAACAAATTCATAAGCCTAATAAACTACTACTTTAATCGTACAACAAGTTTAAATGGTTATAATAATGATTTAAATAGCATATGGTTGTCTTTTCTAAAAGATAAACACAATTACAGCTTGTTATGACAACAATAATTATTTGGAAACAGATGAAGCATAAATAAAATATAAAAATATACTTTATAAATACAAACAAATTTTATATTCAGTGTACATTGTCAATGACGCATAATTTTATTAATACACCTTATATTTTAGTTTTTATACAAATAATAACCCTAAGGTTTGTATATTATTATTAAACCACCACAAAATCAAAAGTGCGTTCTGAAGAGCAAACCTAAAACTAGGATACCAACTTTACATGTTTTACCTGTAACGATTAAAATTATGTTTAATGAGAAGAGGTGTAGACATCTCGTGAGTTACTTGTAATCATTTTTTTAAATTTTCGAATCAATTTGAGCTTATACCAGTTAAATATTTGAGTCGAGTATAATTTATAACTTATTTGATAAACGAGTTAAGAGCTTAAAATACGAGTTTTAATATAATCTTGAATAGCCTGTAATTTTATCTTTTATATAAATATGATAATTTATATTTAATATAATAAAATATAATTAAATAATAACTATTATCATTTACAGTTATGAAAAAATAATAGATCATATCAGATACAGAAGTTAAACTTATAGAAACACACATACACATAAGTATTTACAAAAGCAAATTAATTAAATATTTAACAAATAATCACGGGTCATCAAGTAAAGCACAAGTTTTACTCAAGATTTAACCATATATGATAAGTTAAACGAGCTAGGCTTAAGTTTAGTTTGAATTCAAGTGTGGTTTGGCTTTACATCCCCCCATTGAGTAAGGGGCTGTTTGACAACTTCTGAATCATTAAGTGCTGAACCAATAAAAGGTCTGAATCATTAAGAGGTCTGAACCATTAAAAGATCTGAACCATTAATAGCTAGTATATAATTTAACTATTAAAAAACAAATGTCTGACCAATTTAGATAATATGTCTTAACCATTCAGCATTAGACCTCTTAACTATTCAGCATATGCTTAACCATTCAGAGGTAAATCTTTTAACCATTCAGACATGTGCTCGCGAAACAAACAGTCTGAACCATTAAGTACCAAACCATTCAGACATCTGAATCATTAAGAGGTTGATTAAGAGGCTGTCAAACAACCCCTAAGAGGCCTTTGAAGCTTTCAATAGGTATCTGTTTTTATATAATTTTATAAGATAATTTTAATTAACAATTTGATCTGCACGATGAGGGAGATTATTTTGTGTACGTGTTATTATATATAGCTTACAATTTATAATGTTACGAACAAATTAAGTGTAAGTTCCAATCTAACAAGTGGATGGAATCATATATTATGCATTTTGAGCCGTTATCAAGACTTTTGGAGGCAAACAAAATGATCAAGTCGTGTGCGCTTTAACCTTTTACAAACAAATTTCAAGTTGCAATCTAACCTTGTCTAGTCTGAAATGATATAACTAACTATTTACAATGGTCTACCTACGACATCCACTTTACTCGTTTATAGTAATAATGAAGTCTATAAATGTTTGGTAGATATTGCGGAAACAGTAAATCAACACGAGAATTTAATTTGGTTCTATAAGCGTGACTTACGTCAACATGTTGCGACTAGGGTTTCTCTCTATTAGCTCAATACAAATATTACAATACATGACATAGGTATATCAGAACTAACTAGGTTAAAAACTTAATAAATAAAAACACTAAACTTGGACCATGCTTAAAGTCTTCACAAACCTAACAATAAGTTGTTCATACAAATTAGAAATTATTTTATGAAGTATAAAACAATTTACCACCAATGGAGGCGTCACATGCAAGTATGCATTGATATTCACTCCTTAAGAGCATTGTGCCTTTTGATAACTTACTATCAAATGTTGTTGACTTATGTGTTGTTGTCATTTGCTCATCTAAAAGAACAGAAATTACAAATCAAAACATTCCTTTCATCACTTACTATATGTAGAAACCAACATATAAATCTCTATATGTACCGTTTGCATTTTCCATTGATGGTATGTAGTTTGTAGTCCAAGTATTATCATCCTAACTAGTTTATATCAATTGATTATACACCAGTATTTCAAACAGAATCTTTTATGTATGTTTCACAAATGTAAGATTTTTCAATGACATTGAATCATTTGGCTTCAAATTACTTGTTTACATTACTTAATATTTCTTTTAAGTAAATTCAGTTATGCAAGGATCACAAACAATATTGATATAACTAGATGAGCATATCCTTTTTTGCTACTTTTTTTATCGCCTTTCAGGGAAGGAAGGTTGTTATCTTTTGTTTACTTCTATCGTGAATAACCACACTAAAATATAATATGATTTAGAGCGTTTGGTGAATAGATAAAACAAGTTCAGGTCAAAAGGTGTCATTTACATTTGAAATTGATGGTGCCTACTTTGGAGAAACTAGTAATGTTTAGAGGTAAACTAATTTATAGGTGTCATTTACATTTTAAACCTATTTAGAGTTAATTACACGCATAGTTCATAAGGTATGTTTAAATTTCACTTTTGGTTCCTACTTTGAAGAAACTACCAAGAAAAAAACCTAATTTTTGTATACTTTACAAGATCAATCAAAACATTAACATTCAACTAACCTTCAAAATCATAGCTATATTTCTCCTTATATGTAAAATAAAATTATTTTCTACACCATCTCCCATGTTTATAATATAATATATAGAGGTTCTACATAGATAAAGATGAATTTAAAAGTGGATTTTAACCGACTCATTCATTTAGAGTACATAAAAACAATACAAATAAGATGTATCAAACACATAAAAGTATATGGAACAACATGTAAACATATAAAAGAAGAAGGGCCTGTTATGCCTCCCCAAATTCTTTTTTCACTTCCGTCCCGCTTCTCTCTCTTCCGAAGATACTGAAGATCAATATACTCCCAAAAAAAACCCTAATTTCACACCCAAAATCAACTATTCAGAGCAAAAACAACATACCTCAAACCTAATATTCCAACACTTTCACTTCTAGTTGAAGATCAATTCATCACCATCATCATTTCTGTAAGTTTTCATACCTCTTACACTTTTCAATTTCTTCATTTGCTTCCAATTTCGCCTCCCAGCGTGTTTAGCGGTTACTGAGCTTCGAAAGTTCTATATTTAGTTGACGAGTTACAGCTGTGAGTTTTTTTTACTAGATTTTTGTTGTAATTTACTGATTTCGGTTTCGATTTGTTTGATCTTTTCCTGTTTTGGGGCTTATTTAGGTTCTAATCGTGTTTAGTTGGATAGTTGTTTGAATGTTATACGCTTGTAACGTCTAATTTGTCACCAAAGGTGTGTTGACTTTTGGTGTAGGTGTTAGTTTTAGTTATGTGTTGGTGTGATAATGTACTCGTGTGTACTTAACAGGTATAATATTACTATATGGGGAGTCAAGAGGTATTGGCGGCTACAACGGCATTTCATAGTACTAATGGAATTAATGATTTAGAATCCATACAACCTGGGATTGGTTGGAACATAATGACAGTTTAAATGTTGGGTTTTTAGAGGATTTGGATAGAATGATGGAAGATATTGATAATCGACTCAGGGTTGCACGAATGGTGAGTGATTCGATGATTAAAGGAATGGTTAGTGCTGTTGAACAAGATGCAGATGAGAAAATTAAAGCAAAAGAATTGGAGCTTGAAAGATTAAAGAGCTCTCTTTTGGGTATAAATGTGAATGGAGATCATAACGGGTCAACTGTTGACTTTAAAGGGTATGCCAGTTTGGAAGATGTTTGTGTGAAGCATGATAAAATGAAAGAGTCTGTTACAGATGAGTTTAAGAGGCTTAGGAAACAGATTGAAGGCATGAAGGGTTGTAAAATTAAGAGAAATGGATCTTGTCATGAAATGGTGGGGTTGGGTGGCATCTTGAAAGATGAGAATGATTTAGTAAGAACCGTAGATAATCTTGAAATGATGATGAACAATATGTCTAACTTGGTTGATACCGTGCTTATATTTTCTAAAGATTCACTTAGTGAATGGAAACACAAGCATCAATTGAAAGAAGAACTTGAAGATATGGTAATGCAAAGTTCCATTAAATGCATCCGGGAAGAGTTTGAAGAGGCTGGAAGTCAAAATTTACTCTTGGCTGAGAAATTGAGTAGCATTTCAGATCTAAGAAATGAGCTAGACTCATTAACAAAGTTAATACCAAGTAATGATTCGGGGCATCTAATCTCTCATGGTTCTTTAGATGTTGATATGACTCATGGAAACCCATTGAGAAGTCAACTTTCTACAAGATGGGAGGAGAATGGGGAGTCAACCGAGTCAAAACCTGATGTTGCTGATAGTTTTGATGCTAATACATTAAGCCACATGAACAAGGAGGAGTTGGTTAAATTTTTTAACAACTATATATTGAAATTAAGGAGGGAACATGAAGCCGAGGTTCATCAGCTCGCTGATAAGTATATCAATTTGAAAGGAAAATACCTTAGTGAAAGGCGGTCTTTTGTCCCACCTATTAAGGACTTTGAAGTATTAAAAAAGAAGATTCCAGAGGTAGTTGCTAAATTGGATGACATTTTCTGTGGAAGTGATGGATTTATTGGAAAAGGTGATAAGGTTGTCAGCCTTAACACCGTTTTAAAAGAAAATCACCAACTTAGAGACTCACTTGCTATCATGAAGGATGAAGTGAAGAATCTATCATCTCAACTAACTGTTCTTTCTGAAAATCATAAATCATTTATGTTAGATACATTTCTAGAAGCTTCCATTGTTGAAGATGTTTACAAATGTGTTATTGGGGAGCTAAATCACGAAATTCAAAACATAAAAGAAGAATCAGAGCTACAAATTGTTGCAATGCAGGATATTTATAAGGGTCTACTAGAAAATATTAGTATCCATGCAACTGAAGTCGTGCGTATGGAATCATTATTCATGCAAGGGTTGCTGGAGACTGTATTTAAAGAAACTTTAGTGGATGTTAATCTAAAGCTCAAGAATTTACATGAAAAATACATAACCACCAGTGAGAATCTAGTTTCTCTTGAAACGAAGGCATTGGGAATGGAGGCTGAAATAAAATCAGAAGCTGAGGAGAGAGAAAAACTAAGAAATCAAGTGAATTTGCTAAGAAGTTTAATGGAAGAAAAGGAAACATTAGCTAGAGATGAGATTAATAATCTAAAACAGCAGGAAACATTGATGTTGAAGACCAGAAAGGAGTTAAATGTAATGAATGAAAAGCTGTCAAAAGCGGAAGAAAAACTTTTATCTGATGAAATTGAAATCAATTCACTTATCAAAGGCTTGCACTAGCAATGGAAGAGATTAAAACATCAAATGAGTATAAGAATAGGGTTCTTGATCTTTCTCAAGAGAAGCATACTTTTATGTCACTAGTTGAAGCAAAAGAGAGAGAACATAGGAAGCAGATGGAAGCTTTAGTTGTTCTTGTTGATGAACTGTCTATGAATTTTCTTGGTTTTGAATGCAGAGTAACAAGGGATGTTAAAAGTAATTACACAAGGTATGCATTTAACTTGGTTTTTGTTGTTATTACTTATGCATATGTCGATTTGGTTGTATTTTTTCAAATTTCAAATGTGTCAAATAAGTAAATTTACATACTCGAATGAGTCAAACAACCTCTTAGGTAGTTTTTACCCAAATACTTAGATTGGTATTGTAACTCTCTAATCAGTATTACAACATTTATATTTTATTGGAAAAGTTAATAATTGACAATAGTGTTTGAGGGGTTGATCCAACCTGGTTTGATTCGAGCCCAACCAAAAGCCCCATTTTGATCTGAACCCATTACCTGACCTGTCCACCTTTGCATACAATCTTTGGTTTAACCATTTTCCTTGTATAATAACATGATGTAGAGTTGTATACATTAACATGGCTGATTAGTTAGATTTGTGTCAAACGTTTAGGTTGGAAAATTCAAGAACTGAATTGAGTTCTCTCATCGCGGCAGCCAATGTACTTAAAAATACTGGGATCATATACAAACAAAAGCTTGAAAGGAAATGTTTTGAGCTTCAAATGGCTGAGGAAGAGGTAATTCTTGAAACTGTTATTGTTATGTATCTTACATTTTGAACTTGAGCATAAGAGTACGGAGTACTTCCTCAAATTTGCAATCAAATTTTACCTACATCTAGTAACAAAGTGATTCATCTGCATGTGAGCCTAAATATGTCTAGTAAAATGCAAAATAGTTCAACTTAATTTAATTGGTAGATATTAGTATTTAAAGACGCTTGATGCCTGTTGCTTGTAGAACGCATTTTTATATATGAAAATTTAGCCCTAATTTTATAGTTTCCTTGAATTCTTTTATAGTTGTTTTTACCTTTGATGCTCTCTTCTATCTCTACCATTCTTTATTACTGCTTCTAAGACAAGTAGCATGTGTATTCCTTGTGTCCTTATAGGCTATAGTATTAGAACGGTTTTGAACACCAATTGACCAAGTATATTTACATTAAATCTTCGTTGGATTTAGACTGATTAGTTTTCCTATTAATATGTATATTTCAGTATGTACAAGCTTTTCAATATTGAGATAATTTTAATGTTTCTAATTTTTTTCTTTTATGTATTTACTATTAAGATTCAGTCATGAATGTGTTGGTCAGTTGGTGTATCTTTGTGTCCTGTACATCATCTGAATTTCTTAATCTCCCTGGTTTCTTGCAACATCTGATTTATATATGAAAATGCATAGAAGTTTGAATTAGCATATGTTTTCAATGTACTAATATTGGAAGTAGATTACAGTTTCTTTATCATTGTACTGATGATAATCTAATTTTGAAATATTGTGTCATTTAAGTTCTTGACGTTTCTTTAAAATTCTAGGTTGATCTTTTGGGTGACGAAGTTGAAACACTTATAGGCCATCTTGAGAAGATATATATAGCTCTTGACCATTACTCGCCAATCTTGCAACATTACCCTGGGGTAAGACAAAAGTTATTGGTTTAATGAGAATTTGTTTTCCAACATTTCTACTATATCGAACATCGCTCGTATAATACTATGCTTTAATTGTGACAAACGGAAATTGTGATGAAGATATACCATGTTTAATATCATTTGTACAAAATAGAGATGGAAAGTTCAGCCTTTTTGCTTATGAATGGGTTTATTCGGTTTATGCTATAACGCTAACTTGTCAAACAGTTTTCTAAAAGCTTTTAGCTAAAAAAGAAACAGGTGGGGAGAATCACCCAAAGTGCTTTAATATTTTTAATGTTTACAACCGCCAGTATAGTCTTATCTTACAGAGATGATTATAGGAATTAATCCAGTTTTTATTATTATATCCTACACCCTAATTATTATTTATTAATAATGAACTTTTGAACAATTTGGACTAGAAGTATTTCTGGACTCTGGTCAACCCAACCTGACTCATACAGGAAAATTACCCTTTTGGGACCGTCAATCAATGTGCTCCACCAGCATAGATTGCCAACTCTAGTACAAAGTAACAGAATAACTGCTGATTGCTGATCCTTCTGTTGAATAAGTCAACAATTGTCTCTAATTAAAAAAATTCTCTCTATTTTGCTTTTCAAACTAGCATAAAATGTTTAGTTGTCGACTATTAATAATCAGTCTTGTTTTCTGTTAATAGCCCCTGTCTCTGTTGCAGGTAATTGAAATCCTGGAGCTGGTGAGGAGGGAATTACGAAAGCATGCTGAGGCAGCTTTGAGCGAGGTAACCCTTAATTGAATACTAATATGACATATATGCGGCAACTTGAGACCTACTTCTAAACAAACATACCCGGTATATCCCACACATAGTAAATATATGTAGGGTCTGAGAGGGGGTATAGTGGGGGCAAGACCTTCCTCTTTCCTAAGAAAAAGAGAGGCCGCATTGAGGGCCCCTGCTCCAACTCGAGACCTACTTCTATGTTGCCTTTAACCGGGTAGCAAATTTGACCCATTTTCTTATGAACGGGTTGATTTAGGTTGTTTCTGATTTAGTATGGGTAATTTGTAGTTTAAACGTTAGCAATTTAAATGGGTCGAACCAGCTGAGAGTGGCCAAGTGTCTATTGTAAAGCATACAGTCTCCTACAATTTATCCAAATATATAATTTGCAGTTGTATTGTTATTACAAATTACAATCATAATTGCTTTAGATAACTGACATACAAGTGTTTGCGGGTCAACCCAACCCGACCCATACAAGAAGCTAACCTCTAAACGTGTTTTGACTTTGATGTTTTGGTGAAACAGATGCACCCGTTTAGCAAGAGACACTGATGGGTTTGCTTGCGCTAATCGTTTTTTGACAAGGATGCAGGGTCTACAACTGTGAAAAGTAGTTAATGTATTATATAGCTCAAGCATGTGATTTTACAGTTTTGTCCATGTTATCGTGTAGGCCCGCACACACAAACACCTACACACACACGAATAGTACACACCCGCACCTTACTGTTTTGTTTCTTTCCACCACTTAGTTCATCACTTTTTGTATATATACTGTGTAATAGTGCAGTAGCTTTTGGTTCTTCCTCCTGTCTCATATTTGAGACCAGTCTTCAAAAATTTTTATGCTCAGATTTGCATTGTTTAAAATGTCATTAATTTGAATCGTTTTACGAGGAGTGTTAAAAAATATCCGAATTTGAGAATCCGAATCTGAAATATCTAAATTTTCGGATATCCAAAAATTCGGATATCCGAAAATTCGAATTCAGATTCGGATAGTGATTTTCAAAAGTTTCGGATATTCGGATATCCGATTATCCGAAAACTAAAAAAAATTATCTTTTTGAATTTTACATATATTTTTTACTTTGGATTGAGATTTTTAGTGTATATTGTGACTTTTATGATGAGTTGTTTTTTATATTATTTTTATAATATTATGTCTAATTATTGTAAAAAAATAAAAAGTGAATTTCGGATATCCGAATCATTATTCGAAATTTTCAGATATCCAAAATTCAGATATCCGAAATTTCGGATATCCGACTTTGAACATCCTTACGTTTTACATAGCCAAAACTTTTAGTGCTTAGACTGAAATATAGTGTTGTTACGTTCTTTCTTGTGAACAAGTTTAGTTCCGCTATTTTTGACGTCGAGACTTTGATTGCTACTTTGGAAAAATCAACAAACGGAACAAGTGAATTGGGGTGTCTGATTGCGGATTTTTTATAATAGCTTTTTGAATCATTGATGGTATGCTGGTACACCCAATTAGTTTTACTACTTGAGTATAAAACCTTGGGCTCTAAGCTGATATGTTTTTTAAATGAAGCTCGTACGTAAAAAAAATCAATCAAGGATGCTCTCTTTGCCAATTTAAAGCACTACTTGAGTATAAAACCTTGGGCTCTAAATTGATATATTTTTTTACCTGAAGCTCGTACATAAAAACAATCAAGACGCCCTCTGGCCAACTTAAAGCACTTATTAAGTAAGATGACATTTGAACCAAGATGTTTGGACCATTGATTAGTGTTTTGAATTGATTATCTTTTTGAAAAAAAAAAAAAGAAATTGTTGGCGTGCATTAAAATGGTTGGAATGAATGTGTAATTCAAAGATGACTTATGATGGTTATTATACATATACATAACTATATATTTCAAAATCAAGGAAAAAGAAAATAACAAATATAAATGGTAAGTTTGGTTTACATGTTCAGTTTCAAGTTTTAAATTGTAGGACTGTTAAACTATCAAACTATTGAAATCTGATTGTGAATTAAAATATAAAAAAGTATAAATAGTAAGTTTGGTTTATGGGTTTTATGGTTTACGAATATTCTTAACTTCAAAGTACACACATAATACTAAGTCTCGTTTATTGTTTTAATGGTCTACGAACACTCTTAACTTCAAAGTACACATATATTTAATATCCATCTCTCACTAAAATTCCTTTAGATTATATACAAAGACATAAACTTCACTAATATCAGTAGTCTTTGATCCTATTACCTGTCTTCATCCTCTTTCTCTATAGTCTTGTCTTAATGTAGGTGTGTATACGATTTGATTACTAACGTATATTAATATGGTTTATGTGTACACAAAATATCTAGAGCAAACTAACATTTTCCAAAAAATAGCAAACCAACCCTGTTAAGGATGAGTCAATCAGCTGAACCAACCATGAATAAAATCGGTTTGGTTTAGCATGTTTGAAGGTTTAAACTAGCTTTACATGATTTTCTTATTTTTTTAGTTTATTTGGTGGAAGACTTTTCTTGATTTTCTTTCTTGATTTAAGTGAATTCTAGTGTTTGTTCTGAAAGTGTGATCTTGATGGGTTTGTTAAAATTGGATTTTTACTAATTTAAGGTTTGGTATTTGATAAGGATAATATTGAATGTACGTGCTTGTAACATGGTTTTAACTTTTAATCTTTTACAAAAAGAAAATTAGTGTTTTAATTAAAGTCACTTCAACTTTTATGATAATAAATTTACTCAAGTTTTAATATTGTTCTAGTATTTTGAAATTTCTTTATAAAATCTACATGGAAAATACTCAAAACTTGGTTACTTTTTGATATTTTTTTAGATTGAACTTGAAATAGAAGGTGATGCAAAGACAAAGTTCACTAAATAATGCATAACCAAGTTTTATAATTATTTCATTAATGTCAGCTTAACAAACTAAGCACTAAATAGTGATCAAGGTTAATGAATGTTAATTTCCACTTGGTTATAAAAAATTGTTACAATCATAGAAAAGTTTCATAAGACTTGAACACCGTACGACTTGAATGACTTTTATTATAGAAACTAGTATGAGTGACTTTATCACAACAATATTAAACATAATATAATATAATATAGTTATGACTATTACAATATTGTGCCGATAAGATACCATTTGCCAAAGTTACATTTACCAATTACTTGCAAGCAATGTTATTTTCTTATTTGATGTAATATTAACCTAGTCGGTTCGTTAAATACGACAGATCCACTAACTTAAAAAAAAAATTCAAAACACAAGCCAAACCGAGTTACATGGTTTTGTATGTTTACAGATTAGTTGGCCAAAAACACACTACTCAATATAGTTTTTACAATTGACTTTAGTTCAGTGGTTTTAACAATTTCATGTACACTTAAAAGTAATTTTGTACACTTGGTGACGTATCTAGAAAATTTTTTATAGGGGCCGAAACTTTTTAAGGGCCGGTTGACTAACGTGGTAACGCTATATAATAATTTTTTTCGAACATTTCGGGTCCATGACGGGTTGGATGGAGTCGGCTCATTATAAAAAAGAAGACAATCAAACTAAATATCTTAAAACCAATAAAAACACGTCAAATGTCATTACAAAAATAGAAAAAAATATAATATACTTAAAGTTGTTCTTTACGAGGTTTCGTTTTTTGAAATCTTTCTATAACAACATCTAGGGAGACATTTCTAAGTAAATCTTTCTCCATAAAATAAACACAACTATCGCTTAAATTTTCATCACTCATCCGATTACGCAAATCCGACTTCTACTTCATTGCCGAAAAACATCTTTCAATTGTTGTGGTTGCAACGGGTAATATGAGAGCTAACTTCAATAAACGATATATCAATGTAAATGAAAGGTATTTCTTTGTTTGAGCCATTAAGTGTACAAGACTTGATAAACCATCTAAGTTGACAAATCGACTATCCGCTTTTGAACTGTCAATATAAATCTCTAATACAACCAAAAGTCTTCTTTTATCATTTTCAACGAATTCATTCAGGTACAACTCAGATAATCTCAATATTTTTAAAATGTCATACCCACCAAAACTATCATAAGCACTCAAACTACTCAAACAAACAAGTAAGTTGGATGTTACCTTTTTAACGATTCCCAAACTCTTGTATTTGTATATCTAAAACCGCATTGAAGCAATCGTACTCAAACTAGTGGCGATATGTGATATTTGTCTTTTGTATTGGCTCTTTAGGTTTATGTACTCATCATTTGTAAGGCCCCGTTCCCGGGCACCTCACAGTTGGTCATTTATTACACTTAAAACATTACAAAACGTACATTTATTTTGCAGCGGAATTTAAAACTTTCATTAATAACTAAAAACATGTCATTTCATTCATTTACAACATCTGTTTCCATCTTAAAATACAAAGACATGCTAAAAATACGGATGCCAGCCTCAAAATACTCCCAGTAGCTTATGCATCCATGCCTGCAACTCCTCAGCATCAACAAATACCTGCCAACTATCATGCATACAAAAGTCAGTGATGTTGAGTGAGTTCTAGCTTTTATAATAAAATACTTTACTTTCATTAAAACCGTTCTTTACTTTCTTTCAAAATCATACTACCCTTTACAATCGTTCGTGATCATACATCATACGTACATACAGATAATATCATTATTATCTTCGTCATTACGTTCATTAACTTCCGTTCATTCAACGTAATACATTATCGTTCACTTCTCTTTCTAGATCCGGTCAGATTTTACCCTCTTCGTGGCACTCAACCACGATTACTGAGGTCGATGACAAAGATCCTGTTTAGTACATTATTACGATAATTCATTAACATTCATTCATTTGTCTCTTTGCTCATTACTCTTTATTACTCGAATCTTGTCTCGTGCAATATCCCCGACTCATGCTCGAAAGCTAATGCTGTGCCGGGGCCTGTACACAAACCCCCGACTTACGTCCAAAGACTGACACAGCACCGGGATACGCGACAAAGATCCCATATGAGTCAATCACTGGGATTGAACTCTATCCGAGTCTGTTGCAACACAAAGTCGCTCACCTCATACATATGCTTGGCATTATGCCACACCCCCGAAGTTATATGTAACTCGGGTAACCATCATATATTTCAACCCCAACATTATGGGTAACTACACTCCCATCGAAATGGGTAACCACACCCCCATCAAAATGGGTAACCACACCTCCATCAAAATGGGTAACCATCATCTATTTCACCCCTAATATTATGGGTAACTACACCCCCATCGAAATGGGTAACCACACCCCCATCAAAATAGGTAACCACACCCCCATCGAAATGGGTAACTACACCGAAGGTCAGCCACAAAGACTGGAACCTTGCGTGCACACTATAGGATTAGCTGAACCTCACGCGGTTGAGCTTAAGGAATTTAGAGCCATGCACTTCACTATACTTCACTTGCAAGCCTCTCATGTTCTCATTCATTCATTAATGCATGCATTCATTCATTACGTTCCTCTTTTCATTATCTTCCACTTTATGTTACATAATACTTCATTACATTCATTAACGTTCAACGCAAAGCCAAGGGAAGACATACATATATAATAAGGAACATACACAATCATAAACATACACCATCACCATACAAGCAACATCATACATATATAACACACATCAGACATAAGCCATCACATCATAACCAGGCCCATCTCCCCATATTACCCTTAAAAACCACTTAGAAAACCTTAAGTCCAAATTGGGCGCATGGGACCTTCCAGGCGCTTGAGCATAAAAATTCTAAGTGTAAAACAGTCTCGGTGCACGAGCACTATTTGGGCGCTTCTGCCCTGTTCAGGCGCTTTGCCACTATGCAGGCGCATGGCACCTGTTCAGGCGCATCACCAACACTTAGCCGTTTTTGCACTTGGGCGCACGGGCACTATTTAGGCGCATGGCCAACACTTGGGCGCATGGCCAACACTTAGGCGCATGGGCCACTGTTTAGGCGCATGGCCAACACTTAGGCGCATGGCCAACACTTAGGCGCATGGCCAACACTTAGGCGCATGGCTAACTCTTAGGCACATGGGCCACTATTTAGGCGCATGGCCAATACTTGGGCGCATGGACCACTGTTCATGTTCATCAAAACATTCTGAAATGTTTTCTATGCTACCAACATCACCCGATTATCATTCTAATGATACCCAAGCACAGATCTAACATACTAAGGCCATCTAAGCATGTCAAACATCATCACTAACCCATAATCAACTCTAAAACATACATACATACATACATACATACATACATACATACATACATACATACATACATACATACATACATCATTCGAACATAAGGCTGAAACTCACGGTTTTACTTGAAAACATTCCTTGGTATACATAATAGCCCCAAACAAGTTGAAAATCAGTAAAAGAGGGGTTCTAGAAACTCACCTTGAGCAGCCTTTGAGCAATACTCTTCCAGTTCAAGATCCACCTTCGATTCAGCTCTTGAATCCAAAAAACAAACACTAAACACCAAGAACTTCAGTCAAGAACTCGAAACCCAGTTGAAACTGAGCTCTTATAAGAGAAGACTTACCTTTGCAGCTGCTTCTTCCTCTTTCTCTCTCTAGAACCGGGGCTCTCTCTCTCTTCTTTCTTCCTTTCAGCCGAATGAAGAAGATGAAGAAGAAATGGGCGACCATGCCCCCTTTAAACCTTAAAGTAAAAAGGTTTTGTACTTTTTTTACTTTTTCCCCCTCCACTTGTGCTCATTATCTATTCTTTCTATTTACTTTTCTTTTCCTTTCGTTTAAATAGAAATTCGGGGTGTTACAAGTCTACCCCCCTTAAAGAGGTTTCGTCCCCGAAACCTGTCGCTTCTCGAACAGTTATGGGTAACACTGTCTCACCTCTTCTTTGATCTTGCACTTAAACTTAGATCCCTTTAGGCTTCACTGCACCCGGACAAGTGAAACCATCATCCTCCTTAGCCTATTCTCTTCTTCTTATTAGTAATGGCCACCAGTTGCTTCTCGTGGTTGGATACTTTGTCCATCTCAGTGTTCTATAGTAGCATGATCACATCCTCATCGGTTGAGCTCTTTTTTAGACGAGATGCATGGAACATCAGATGAATTCCACTTAACTCATCGGGTAGCTCCAGTCGATGTGTCACTTCTTTTACCTGAGCAACAACCGGGAATGACCCTCTACACTTTAATATTAGCTTTACTCGATTCCACACCAAGCAATCCGCTTTCCTAGTCAAAGCCTTCATCATAATTCACTGTCGTAGGTCGACACCAAACTCTGGTTGTGCACGGTTGATCAATCCATCTCCCTGCAACACTTGGGGTTCGAGTCGTAGATTACTGATCAACTCACCCGGAGATGTACATCTATCCACCTACGCCTATCTTGAATAGTCTAGCAGGAACAAGCGCTCTCTCTCAATTCTATCTATAGGGCATTAGGTAACCAGGTAGACTTACTAATCGTGATTATACATCGAAGGGCGTATCTATATTCTTACTACTAACAGGCAACTTAGCACAGTAAGCAGTAAAGATAAAACTTTTTACTGGCACCAAAATCAAATAACACTAAGGCTAAAGTTTGGTTACTAGAAACGTACCTATCACAACATCGGGGTCCGTCCTAGCTTCCTCCGATCTTCTTCACTCCCGAACCTTCCGCCCTCGACTTCTTGCAATCCCTGCTCATGTGACCTTCCTCACCACAGGAATAACACCTCCTCATACCTCAGTTCTTCATCATATGTCCGGTCCTTCCATAATGGAAACAAACATTGCCCCCAATCTACATTCCCCGGGATGCCTGTGTCCACACTTGTCACACCTTTTCGATCCCGCACCAGTTATGACCACACGCTGATCATCCACTCGTGCACCTTTGTTACCTGGAGCGGCTCCGCCACGTCCCAATCGCTTCCCGTTCCATTCTTGATTACCATCTCCTTTCTTGCTACCTTCAGTCATCATCATAGATCTTTCATCATACAGTCTCCCCGCCAAATCGACCGCCGACCTAAACGTGCTCGGTCGGGCAGCGATCAAATGTCCGTAGATATCTGTCGGCAGTCCTTGGATGTACCTCTTGATCTTTCATGAAAGAGGTGTCACCTGATCCGGCACCAGGCGAGAAATCTTGTTGAACTTAGCGGTATATTGTTGATGTGTCATCGTTCCCGCCTCCAGCTACAAGAACTCTCTTTCAACCTTGTCCATTTCACGATGAGGACAAAACTCCTCAATCACCAGCCTCTTCAACTCTTGCCATCTCATCCTCCCGATAGTCCTGCTTCCCTTAACCTGGACAATATTGTCCCACCAACACAAGGCTGATTCCATAAAAGAGTGGGCAACAAACTTTACTTTCTGATCCTCCCGACACTCGCTGATATTCAATACCGCTTCCATCTCTCTCACCCATCAGTGAGTAGTAGCAGCAGTGTCGTTTCCATCAAAAGTTGGGGGCTTGCATCGTTGAAACGCCCCATAGTTATAGCCTCGTGCCGCCTCCGGCGCAGGCTCTTCCTCTTCTTCCTCTTCGTCATCGAAGAAAACCGTTTCAGTCTCGGGTCGTCTCCTTTCGCCCGAAGGTCTACCTCTTTCCTGTCTCTCCCCATCTCTAACAACCTTTATAATTTTGGTCATCACAAACGGTAGGATCGTCTGTATGACCTGATGCACTTCCTCCACGGCTGCCTCTCTCATCAAGGCCCTTTGATTAGCATTCTCATCACCACCCTCCTGATGAGGGGTCTCGGGTTCTTCATGAACTACTCTTTCATCCCTAGACCTTCCTCTTGTGACCCGTGGTTTAGCACCACATCCACCACCACCTCCACCTCGTGAAGCTTTCGATGATCTACCACCAGCCATCTTCTAACACACTATAAGATTCAAACACTAACGCGACCATTCAAGGTAACACTCAGTTTATGTCAAGAATAGTACGTCCCTAATTACAGTGGCTAGTTATGATTAGCCACTTACTTTACTTTTTCATACCCCAAGTATTTCCTATCCTGACTTAATCAGTATCTAAATCTACTAAGAGCACATAAATAAAATAGCATGCGCACATAACACCAGTTAACCGTTAGCTTGCATAAAATGTTTACACAAAGCCTTTACCTACAGGCATGTAGCTACTAGGACTGACATCCCTTTCCTTTCAGTCCCATTCTCAGTTTAAGATTAGGTTTTTCAAAATATTTACCCAATTCACTTAAACTTTTGTTCTGATACCAACTTGTAAGGCCGCGTTCTCGGGCACCTCACAGTTGGTCATTCATTGCACTTAAAACATTACAAAACATACATTTATTTTACAGCGGAATTTAAAACTTTCATTAATAACTAAAAACATGTCATTTCATTCATTTACAACATCTGTTTCCATCTTAAAATACAAAGACATGCTAAAATACGGATGCCAGCCTCAAAATGCTCCCAGTAGCTTATGCATCCATGCCTGCAACTCCTTAGCATCAACAAATACCTGCTAACTATCATGCATACAAAAACCAGCGATGTTGAGTGAGTTCTAGCTTTTATAATAAAATACTTTACTTTCATTAAAACCGTTCTTTACTTTCTTTCAAAATCATACTACCCTTTACAATCGTTCGTGATCATACATCATACGTACATACAGATAATATCATTATTATCTTCGTCATTACGTTCATTAACTTCCGTTCATTCAATGTAATACATTTTCGTTCACTTCTCTTTCTAGATCCGGTCAGACTTTACCCTCTTCGTGGCACTCAGCCACGATTACTGAGGTCGAATGACAAAGATCCTGTTTAGTACATTATTACGATAATTCATTAACGTTCATTCATTCGTCTCTTTGCTCAATACTCTTTATTACTTGAATCTTGTCTCGTGTAATATCCCCGACTCATGCTCGAAAGCTAATGCTGTGCCAGGGCCTGTACGCAAACCCTCGACTCACGTCCAAAGGCTGACACAACACTGAGATACGCGACAAAGATCCCATATGAGTCAATCACTGGGATTGAATTCTATCCGAGTCTGTTGCAACACAAAGTCGCTCACCTCATACATATGCCTGGCATTATGCCACACCCCCGAAGTTATACGTAACTCGGGTAATCATCATATATTTCAACCCTAACATTATGGGTAACTACACCCCCATCAAAATGGGTAACCACACCCCCATAAAAATGGGTAACCACACCTCCATCAAAATGGGTAACCATCATATATTCACCCCAACATTATGGGTAACTACACCCCCATCGAAATGGGTAACCACACCCCCATCAAAATGGGTAACTACACCCCTATCGAAATGGGTAACTACACCGAAGGTCAGCCACAAAGACTGGAACCTTGCATGCACACTATAGGATTAGCTGAACCTCACGCGGTTGAGCTTAAGGCATTTAGAGCCGTGCACTTCACTATACTTCGCTTGCAAGCCTCTCACGTTCTTATTCATTCATTAATGCATGCATTCATTCATTACGTTCCTCTTTTCATTATCTTCCACTTTATGTTACATAATACTTCATTACATTTATTAACGTTCAACGCAAAGCCAAGGGAAGACATACATATATAATAAGGAACATACACATAATCATAAACATACACCATCAGCATACAGGCAACATCATACATACATAACACACATCAAACATAAGCGATCACATCATAACCAGGACTATCTCCCCATATTACACTTAAAAATCACTTAGAAACCTTAAGTCCAAATTGGGCGCATGGGACCTTCCAGGCCCATAAGCATAAAAATTCTAAGTGTAAAACAGTCTGGGCGCATGGGCACTATTTGGGCGCTTCTGCCCTGTTCAGGCGCTTTGCCGCTATGCAGGCGCATGGAACCTGTTCAGGCGCATCACCAACACTTAGCCGTTTTGGCACTTGGGCGCACAGACACTATTTAGGCGCATGGCCAACACTTGGGCGCATGGTCAACACTTAGGCGCATGGGCCACTATTTAGGCACATGGCCAACACTTGGGCGCCTGGCCAACACTTAGGCACATGGCCAACACTTAGGCGCATGGCCAACACTTAGGCGCATGGGCCACTGTTTAGGCGCATGGCCAACACTTGGGTGCATGGACCACTGTTCATGTTCATCAAAACATTCGGAAATGTTTTCTATGCTACCAACATCACCCGATTATCATTCTAATGATACCCAAGCACAGATCTAACATACTAAGGTCATCTAAGCATGCTAAACATCATCACTAACCCATAATCAACTCTAAAACATACATACATACATCATTCGAACATAAGGCTAAAACTCACGGTTTTACTTGAAAACATTCCTTGGTATGCATAATGGCCCCAAACAAGTTGAAAATCAGTCAAAGAAGGGTTCTAGAAACTCACCTTGAGTAGCCTTTGCGCAACACTCTTCCAGTTCAAGACCCACCTTCGATTCAGCTCTTGAATCCCAAAAACAAACACTAAACACCAAGAACTTTGGTCAAGAACTTGAAACCCAGCTGAAACTAAGCTCTTATAAGAGAAGACTTACCTTTGCAGCTGCTTCTTCCTCTTCTCTCTCTGCAACCGGGGCTCTCTCTCTTCTTTCTTCCTTTCCGTCAAATGAAGAAGATGAAGAAGAAATGGGCGACCATGTCCCCTTTAAACCTTAAAGTAAAAAGGTTTTGTACTTTGTTCACTTTTCCCCCTCCACTTGTGCTCATTATCTATTATTTCTATTTACTTTTCTTTTCCTTTCGTTTAAATAGAAATTTGGGGTGTTACATCATTCATGTTTATCACTTCAAGTTCATAATTTTCACAAAAAGAGTTAACATTGTCAAAGAACTCATTGTTTTTTATTCTAAATTTCTCAAGTTGGCGTTTGGTAGAAGAACCAATGAAACCACATTCAACAAATCTCTCTCTTTTCTTTGAAGACTTTGAGACAACATTTTTGTGATATCTAGAATATGCGACATCAAGTGTAAGTAGAAGACAAAGTTATATTTTTTCATTTCCGATTGAAGTCCATCCGCTTGTTTGACACTTGCAAGATTGACACTCCTTTTTTCAATATATTCAAGGACTTCCATAACCGATGGATATAAAGTAATTAAATGAGAAAAGTTTATAGTGAGAATTCCAACATGTATCCTTGGGCCTTGAAAGTGACATTTTCTTGATTTAACCCATTTCCGATAATAAGGTTATCTTTCAAGTTCTTTTTTGACTTTCGCTAAGCTTATCTT
>CM046450.1:99293022-99320522 GCA_025506515.1 Flaveria trinervia
CGATGATAGAAATCAATTTGGTCACTTTTTCACAGATTCATCTAGGGACTTATACAACTATCAGATGCCTTTTTTGAAGTATTTGGGCTCACATTTTTTCTGATAATGTTTTGCACCCGTGTCTGACTACTAAGCGGACAGTTAGCCGGACTTTAATCATGTATGTCATTTATCAAGTTATTTTGAAAGAGTGGAAGTGTGTTCAACATTGATTCATGTTCTTGATGCTGTTTGTTGAAGTTCAAAGCCTCGCCATATGCCTAATACATTCTAATCCTTAAGTTGTGATATAAATTGTAATCCAAAAGTGATATAACCCATATCCAATACTAAGAAGTATTCTTAAGAGATTCTAACCTTTGTCAAAAATATATTAGGAGGAGCTTAATCTGAGGGGGAGAATATTAGTGAATTGTGTCAGAACATCAGTTGATCAAGAATACATGTGACAGAGAAGATCTTCAAATTCAAGGTTTGGCAAGCATCAGTTAGGGGGAGTATTGTAGGGGTTCAACAATGGAATAAACTGAAGCTTACCAAATCATAATTACAGCCAACTGAAGATCTCATTATACAAGTTCAGAGACCAAGTTGATTACAACAATACAAGACAATTCAACATGACAAAGTCAACATCAAGACAGTTAGAAAAGTCAAAATTAGGTCATGTTGTAATAATAATATAAATAGACCCACTAGTGTATTCTTGTAAGTGTGGCTTTTGTGTGTGTGTTTCCCATGGTGTGAATCACCACCTAAGGAGAAATCCTCTCCTTTGGGTGGGTTTGATTTCACCAGCCATCTATGATTCTCATTGTAACTTATTTATCAACATCAATGAAAACATAACATTATTATTATCAATCTCTTTGTTCTTTGATTCACACACGTCCACCATCTTAATTTTGATTTCTAGATATGAACGAGATGAATCCTAAGATCCAAGCTCAATGAATCTGAAATATTACGTATTAGGATATGAAGAAAGATTATTACAGAGAGAATTTACCATACAAAGTTAAAAAATCATGCGAAGTATGCGAAGTAATTCCAACCATTGATCTACGAGATGAACGGTTTAAATCAAAAGTTAAATAATCACACAGGGAATGATGGTTGGAGGGGTTAATTTGGAAATAGCCTAAAATTGTTGACTTTTTCGAATTCCTATAGTTTTTTCAAACATGTATAACTTTTTTATATGATGTTATTATAAAAAAAATCACACCATAGAATCGAGAATCTTATTCTCTTAATTTGAAAATAGTATTACTATATTTTTTAAAAAATAAACACTTTTTAAAAAACATCTATGTATTGTGCGTATAGCTTGTGTGATTATTATCTGCGTTAATATGCACGTAACTTGTTTAATTATCAAATAACTTGCGTAATTATTTTTTATAACATGAGTAATTTTACTTTGCGTAATGTAACACCCATATATTTTTAAAGGAAAGAAAGAAAAGAATAAAAGCAAGGAATAAGAAAGAAATGCAATAAAACCCAAGTTGAAGGGTTAAAAGTATCAAAAAGGACAAAAGTTTCAAAAGTTAGTGAATAAAGCAACATGGCCGCCAATACCATGTTACTTTTCACCTTTTTTATTCGGATATTTTAGAGAGAGAAAGAAGAAGTGCAGAATTCAGATTGTTAAAGAACAAGAAGGAGAAGTCAGATTCTAAGTTAAGAATTCTTGGTTTTTAGGTGTTCTTGACTGACCTATGCCTCGATTGTGTACTTATATGTGTTTGGTTGTGTGTTTTGGTGGGTTTTAGGTGCTTGAACTCAAAGTGCATTCGGGTTAGAGGAAGTTCATTTGAAAGTTGCATAACGTGAGTTCTATAACCACCTTTTTACTTGTTTAACTAATTTTGGGGCTGGAAATGTATGTTTTAACATTTTTATAAAATGTGGGTGTGTACCCATATGTTGCATGCATGTGAATGTGGGTGGGTGTTTTTTGGGTGATATATGATGTTATGATGATCTTATGCTCATGTTCTGTTGCTTAGAATGTAAGATATGAGCCTAGAACATGTTAGATTGATGTTTGGACTGAATTGGAATGATTATAGTAAGTGTTGACTGCCCACACACCTAAATAGTGGCCCATGCGCCCAACAGGTTAAACTGCTAAGTGTCCCATGTGCCCAAAGTTCATGTGCCCAAATAGTATCCATGCGCCTAGAAATAGGTTGAATTTGACTAAGTGTCCAGACGCCCAGAAAGCCCATGCGCCCAGGCACTCATGCGCCTGCATAGTGCCCATACGCCTAGAAATGTGCCCATGCGCCTAAGTGTTGGCCATGCGCCCTAACAGTGCCCATGCGCCTAAGTGTTCCTTATGCGCTTGAAAGGCAATGCGCCAATGTAGTGCCCATGCGCCTAAGACGTAGAAAATATTCTAAAATTTTCGAGGAAAATGTAAATTGTAGGCTTTGAGGGTGTTCCCAGGGGTAATATAAGTTGACTTTATCAGGTCATGTGATGTATGTTATGTCATGTATGATGAGTATGATGATGTTATGCTTATGTATAGCCATGTTTATGTTTATGTTTATCTTTATGATTATGTTCTTTATTATGTATGTTTATTTTCCATGGCTTTACGTGGTATTATTGTGAAAGAAAATAGAAAGTATCATGTAACGTAAACTGGAAGATAATGAAAAGAGAAAAGTAATGAATAAATGCATGCATTAATGAATGAGTGAAAGTAAGAAAGTCTTGCAAGAAATGTATGGAGGTTAACACCCAATGAAGGGTGTTAGCTCAACTGTGTGCGGGTTAGATACCCCAGAAGGATGCACACTGGGGTCAAATATTTGTGATTGACCATACGTATGGGACCCTTGCCGCTTGCCCTAGGTACTAGATCAGCTTCGTGCATAATGTTCGAGTTCTATGATAGATCTCAGCCCCGATAACCAGCTTCGTGCATAATATTCGGGGTATAGCATATGGCATTGGTCCAGAATGAAAGATGAATGATAATGACGAGCGTACTTGTCGCAGGCCTTTGGGTCAGCTTCGTGCATAATGTTTGGGGTGCAATACGTGTCATCAGAAGTTAACGAATGTTCGAAAGATAAGTAAGGAAGATTGGTAACGATTACGTACGATGATAAATGAATGAAAGTTAATGAATGATGATGGAAGATAATAATATATTATTTCTGTGTATGTATGATGTATGATCACGTATGGATATAAAGAATGTTTTTAAAAGAAAGTAAAGTAAATTTAATTTTAAAACTAGAACTTACTCAACAATGCTGACTTTTATGTGTTTCGAATTAGCAGGTAAATGTTACTGAGGATGGCACGAGGTGGCTACTTCGCTTGTTTTGGATGGCATCCATTTTATGTTGCGATAATGTTTTTGCATTGTAATACGAACAAATGATATTTTGTAATGAATGTTTTATTATTTTGCAAAAGAGATTATATATATGAAATGAAATGGTTGTTTAAAATGATTCCGCTGCAACGTTTTAGTAAGTTAATGTAAATCATATGTTTTATGTGCGATGATTGACCAGCTATGAGCGTCTCAGGAACGGGGCCTTACAAATTGGTATCGGGAGAATAAGGTGGGCGGAGTTGAAAAAGCTGGTGATTGAGGAGTTTTGTCCTTACCGATAGATGGACAAGGTTGAGAGAGAGTTCCTACAGCCGGAGGCAGGAACCATGACACACCAGCAGTACACCACCAAATTCAACGAGATCGCACGACTAGTGCTAGATCAGGTGACAGCTCAATCACGAGAGATCAAGAGATACTTCCAAGGGCTGTCGACGGATATCCGCAGGCACTTGATCGCCGCTTGGCCGAGCACGTTTAGGTTGGCGGTTGATCTAGCGGGAAGGTTATACAATGACCAGACTATGGCAGTGACCGAGTTTAACAAGAAAGGTGGTGGTGATTGAAATTGGAATGAGAAGTGATTTGGACGTGGCGGAGCTGGTCCAAGCAACAAAGGTGCACGCGTGATTGACCGACGTGTGGTCACATCTGATGTGGGGATGAACAGGTGTGACAAGTGTGGAAAGAAGCACACCGTAGAGTGTAGGTGGGAACAAAATGTGTGCTTCAAGTGTGGGAAGTCGGGCCACATGGCAAGAGAGTGCAAGGTGGTGAGGTGTTTTAACTATGGTGGGGATGGCCCCATGAGAAGAGACTGTAAGAAGCTAAGGGCTGAAAGTTCTGGGGCAGTGAAGAAGGCTGGAGGTGAAGGGCAGAGGGCGAGGGCTAGGGCGTTCACGATGACGCAGGAGGAGGCTAGGACGAACCCCGATGTTGTGTCAGGTATGTTTCTAGTGAACCAAACTCTAGCTTCTATGTTATTTGATTCTGGTGCTAGTAAAAATTTTATTTCTGTTGCTTTCTGTGTTAAATTTCCTGTTTGTTGTAGGAGTATAGATAAGCCTTTGATGTAGAAACTGCCATAGGTAAGTCTACCAGGATTTCTGAGATGATAGAAGGTTGCGACATAGAACTAGAAGGTCATAAGTTTTCTGTTAGGCCGTTCGTGATTATCTTGGGCGGATTCGATGTAATCCTAGGAATGGATTGGTTTGTGGACTACGAGGTGAACATTGTGTGTTGTAAGAAGATGATTTGATTGACACGCTTGATGGGAGTTCGATGACGGTCTATGGCAATCGGGTCACTATGACTCCAAAAGTGATTTCGACGGTGGTGGCGGGAAAGTGCATAGGGCGTGGATGTAATGCCTACCTGGCCTACGTGAAGGATGTGGATACGCCAACACCACAACTATCCAATGTACCAGTTGTGTGTGACTTTCCGGACCTGTTCCCAGAAGGCTTACCAGGTGTGCCACCGGACTGCAAGATAGAGTTCCAGATTGACTTGATATCGGGTGCCCAACCTGTTGCTAAGGAACCGTATCGGTTGGCTCCGACCGAGATAAAGGAATTAATGGAGCAATTGCAGCAATTGCTTGATAAGGGGATCATTAGACCGATTATCTCTCCATGGGGTGTTCCGGTCTGATTTGTGAAAAAGAAAGATGGTAGTATGAGGATGTGCATAGACTACCACGAGCTGAACAAGTTTATGGTGAAAAATCGGTACCCGTTACCGAGGATAGATGATTGGTTCGATCCGCTTCAAGGTGCCAGTTGGTTTTCGAGGATAGATCTTCGATCTGGTTACCATCAGTTAAAGGTGAAGGAGCAAGATATTCCTAAAGCAGCTTTTCGCACGCGTTATGGACACTACGAGTTTCTCGTTATGTCCTTTGGTTTAACCAATGCGCTAACTGCTTTTATGGACTTGATGAATCGAGTGTGTTGGCCGATGTTGGATAAATCAGTAATTGTGTTTATTGATGATATTCTGATTTATTCATGGAGCGAGGAGGAGCATGTCGGTCATATTCGGGAAGTGTTGAAGACGTTGAGGAAGGAGAAGTTGTATGCTAAGTTCTCCAAGTGCGTGTTCTGGTTGCATGGAGTCTAATTCTTGGGTCATGTAGTGAATACCGAGGGTATTGTGGTGGACCCGACAAAGGTGGAGGTGGTAATGCAGTGGAAGTCTCCAAAGACGTTATCCGAGATTCATAGTTTCTGGGTTTGGTAGGCTATTATAAGAGATTCATTCAGGACTTCTCTAAGATAACTTCTCCATTAACTAAATTGACCCGTAAGGATGTGAAGTTTGTGTGGGGTCAAGATTAAGAGAAGGCGTTTGAGGAGTTAAATGCGAGGTTTACTCAGGCTCCTGTCTTGTCGTTACCCGATGGAAGCGAAGATTTGGTGGTTTATTCAGATGCTTCATACTCAGGGTTGGGATGTGTGTTGATGCAGCAAGGAAAGGTTATAGCCTACACATCCCGATAATTGAAAGTTCATGAGGTTAATTATCCTACTCATGACTTGGAGCTAGCAGCTGTGGTCATTGCATTAAAGATTTGGAGGTACTATCTATACGTGATGAAGTGTACCATCTTCATTGAGCATAGGAGTTTGAAGTACTTCTTTGAGCATAAAGACTTAAATATGAGTTAGAGACGATGGTTGGAGCTTATAAAGGAATATGATTGAGAGATCCATTACCATCCGGGAAAGGCCAACATGGTGGTAGATGTTGTAACACCCAGATATTTTCTTTGAAGCCGACAAAAGAAGAAAAAGAAATAAAGTCCACAGTCGAGGGACCAAACTTGCCAAAAAGGGAGAAAGATTGGAAGAGTGGGGGATTAAGAGGGGAGGGCAGCCCACTCTCCTCCCCCATAGGGATTAAGAGGGGAGGGCACCCCACTCTCCTCCCCCATACTCACAATTTCAGCCATAGAGAGAAGAAGGGGAGAAAAGTGCTCTAAAGCTTTGGGTTTTCTTGAATTTAAGCTTGAAAGTTGAAGTGTAGGGGGTTGGATTGAAGCTCTACTCGACGGTGTTGTTTGTGTGAGTTCTAGGACCCCTCTTTTACATGTTTTCAACTGATTTGCGATCGGAACACATAGTAAAACCCGTTTTTGAAATGTGTGTGTTGAACCCGTATGTGTGTGTTTGTGTGTGATTTGAATGGGTTTTGATTTCGAGCTTGTGTGTGCTTGAATGGGTTTTGATTTCGGGCTTGTGTGCGCTTGAATGGTGTTGTGGTATGTGTTTCTAAGGTTAGGATGGTTGATTTGGGCTTAGAACGAGTTTGGGAGGGCTTGGAGGCCGAAAATGGCAGATTGGGTTCGGGATTAACTGCATTCTACATTAGCTAGGGCTAGGCGACCGAATGGCATGCGACTGAGGTTCATTCGCATGCGAGTCATACGACTAAAGACCATATGCTTGTGAGTCATGTGACTGAGGTTCAGTCGCATGGACGTCATGCGACTAAGGTCCATACGCCTAGATCCATCCGCATTAGGTCTATTCGCACAGGTGTCCATCCGCATTAGGTCCATTCGCACAAGTGTCCATCCGCATTAGGTCCATTCATATGGGGTTCATCTGCATTGTGTTCATCCGCATTGGGTCCATTCGCATAGGGCCCAATCGCCTGGTGTTCATTCTCATGGTGTTCAGTTGCATGGGAAGCCATGCGATTGAAGGGTGCCCGTACGCCCAAGTAGGGCTTGTGTACTCGAGGGAACATAGTTTATTCACTAACTTTTGGGGGAAAGTGCAGATGTAAGTTTTGACGTGGAAGGTTCCCGGGGGTTCGTGTAGACGACTTTTGAGGCCATAGAGGTAATGTTGGCATGATGATGTATGATGTTGTATGATTGTGCATGATGTTGTTATGTTTGCATGATGCCCTGTATGATGATGTTGACTGTGCATGTTAATGTTCTTGGTTATGATGTATGATTATCTTTCCCGTGGCTTTATGTGTTATAGTTGTGAAAGAAATGATAAAGTATTACGTAACGTAAAGTGAAAGATAATGAAAGAGGAACATAATGATTGAATGCATGCATTAACGAAAGAGAAAGTAAAGAAAGGCTTACAAGCAAAATGTACGGAGGTGCACGGCTCTAAAATGTCGTAAGCTCAACTATGTGTGGTTTAGCTAACCCTTAAGGATACATGTAGGGGTCTAGTCTTTATGACTAACCAGTGATATAGTACATGGTTTATAATGGTTACTGACCTCAGTGCTGGTGCCAGGCTTGTGCATTATGGAAGTCATTTATGATCTTTGGCCCAGTACCCGCTTTGTGCATACGTTTAAGGTGTAGTATACAGTAGGGATCTTTGTCTCTTGCCCCGGTGCTGGTGCCAAGCTTTGTGCGTTATAGAAGTCATTTCTGATCTTCGGCCCAGTACCGGCTGTGTGCATACGTTTGGGGTGTAGCTGATGATACTGATCCAGAAAGAGATAAAAAGATACAAGTTAATGAAAGAAAGTGATGAACAGTAAAGAAGATAATAATGATATTATCTATGTGTACGTACGATGTGTGATCATGTACGAAAGTATAGTATGATTTTGATATAGAATAAAGAACGGTTTTAATGAAAGCAAAGTATGTTTTATTATAAAACTAGAACTCACTCAGCAACGCTGACTTTTATGTGTTTCTAGTTGACAGGTGATGTTGCTAAGGATGGCATGGGACGGCTACTCAGCTCTTTTGGGATGTCATTCTTTTGTTTAATGTTTTTGTATTGTAATGCGAACAAACGATGTTTTGAAATGAACGATTGTATTAACTTGCAAAAGCATTTATAAGGACACGAAAAGTTATTTTAATGTTCCGCTGCAATGTTTATGAATTTTGAATATAAAGTTATATGTTTTATGTGAAATGATTTACCAGTTGTAAGTGTCCTGGGAACAAGGCCTTACAGATGCCTTTAGCCAAAAGGAGAGACCCGAGCCCATTCGGGTGAAAGCCTATCAGTTGATTATGACCTCTGATGTGATGACGAAGGTAAAGGAGTTTCAAGACGAGGCATTAAAAGAAGATCATCTTACTCTGAAAGAATGAGAGGTCCGGTCGCAGACTTGGGTGAAAATACACTCGGTGTTAGAACACGATTCGGACGGATGTCAATTCTTCGTTTTGGGGATCTACGTGGGATGACCATGGATGAAGCTCATAAGACTCTATACTCAATTCATCCCGGTCCCACGAAAATGTATCAAGATATGAAGAACAATTATTGGTGGTCGGGTATGAAATGCGATGTGACGGAATATGTTAGTAAGTGCCTTACTTGTTTACAAGTGAAAGCTGAGCATCAGAAGCCGTACGGAAAGATCCAGCCGTTGGATATACCGGAGTAGAAGTGGGAGCATATCACCATGGAGTTTATTACGAAGCTAACACGTACTGCACGAGGGTATGATGCCATATGAGTGATAGTTGATCGTCTAACGAAGAGTGCTCACTTCCTACCGATCTACGAGACATATTCATCCGAGAGGTTGGCAGATTTGTTCATCAAGGAGATTGTAACTCGTCATGGTTTGCCAATGTCCATTGTGTCTGACCGTGACACCCGATTTACATCTAAGTTTTGGAAGAAGTTCCATGATGCGAAGGGGACGAGGTTACGTATTAGCACAGCTTATTATCCTTAGATGGATGGTCAGTCGGAGAGAACGATTCAGACGCTAGAAGATATGCTTCAGGCATACGTCATTGATTTCGGAGGGATAACCACTTACTGCTAGTGAGTTCTCATATAACAATAGTTATCATGATAGTATTGGTATGCCTCTTATGGGATGCTATACGGTAGGAGATATAGAACACACGTTTGTTGGGGTGATATTGGTCAAAAGGAGTTAGGTAGTATTGAGGTGATCGAGGCTACGACTGAGAAGCTCAAAAAGATCAAAGCCTTCATGAAAGCAACTAAGTACAGGCAGAAGTCGTATGCCGATAAGAGGCGAAGACCGATTGAGTTCCAAGTGGGTGATAGAGTTATGCTGAAAGTCTCGCCTTGGAAGGGTATTATTCGATTCAGAAAGAGGAGCAAGTTAAGCCCAAGTTACATAGGGCCTTTTAGGAGAGGTGTCCTATAGATTGGAGTTACCGGATGAGTTAAATGGAAATCACCTGACATTCCATGTATCTCATTTGAGAAAGTGCTTAGCTGACGAGGATATGGTTGTACCACTGGAAGATATCGAGGTAGATGAATGGCTCAATTATATGGAACAATCAGTGGCGATCATTGATCGTAAGGAGAAGAGGTTAAGAAATAAAGTAGTTCCCCTTGTGCGTGTACAGTGGAAGCACAGTAAGGGATCCGAGTCGACATTGAAGACCGAAGAGGAGATGAGATAGCATTACCCACGTTTGTTTGAGGATTAACAAGTTTCGGGGACGAAACCTATATAACGGGGGTGGACTTGTAACACCCGGATATTTTAAAGGAAAGAAAGAAAAGAATAAAAGCAAGGAATAAGAAAGAAATACAATAAAACCTAAGTTGAGGGGTTAAAAGTGTCAAAAAAGACAGAAGTTTCAAAAGTTGGTGAATAAAGCAACATGGCCGCCATACCATGTTACTTTTAACCTTGGTTTTTTTAAGAAGTGCAGAATTCGGATTTTTGAAGAACAAGAAGGAGAAGTTAGATTATAAGGTAAGAATTCTTGGTTTTTAGGTGTTCTTAACCGGCCTATGCCTCGGTTATGTGTTTATATGTGTTCGGTTGTGTGTTTTGGTGGGTTTTAGGTGCTTGAACTCAAAGTGCTTATGGGTTAGAGGAAGTTCATCTGAAAGTTTCATAAGGTGAGTTCTATAACCCCCTTTTTACTTGTTTTAACTAATTTTGGGGCTGGAAATGCATGCTTTAATGTTTTTATAAAATATGGGTATGTACTCGTATGTTACATGCGTATGAATGTGGGTAGGTGATTGTTGGGTGATATATGTTGTTATGATGATATTGTGCTCATGTTCTGTTGCTTAGAATGTAAGATAGGAGACTAGAACATGTTAGATTGATGTTTGGGACTTAATTGGAATGATTATAGTTAGTGTTGACTACCCACGTGCCTAAATAGTGGCCCATGCACCCAACGGTTTAAACTGCTAAGTGTCCCATGTGCCCAAATTTCATGCGCCCAAATAGTATCCATGTGCCTAGGAATAGGCTGAATTTGACTAAGTATCCAATCACCCAGAAAGCCCATGCGCCCAAGCACTCATGTGCCTACATAGCGTCCATGTGCCTAGAAGTGTGCCCTGCCCCTAAGTGTTGGCCATGCGCCCCAATAATGTCCATGCGCCTGGAAGTTTCCTATGTGCCTAAGTGTTCCCCATGCGCCTGCATAGTGCCCATGCGCCTAAGACTTAGGAATATTCTGAAATTTTTGGGGAAAATGTTAAGTGTAGGCTTTGACTTAGGGTGTTCCCGGGGGTAAAATAAGTTGACTTTATGACGTCATGTGATGTATGTTATGTCATGTATGATGAGTATGATGATGTTATGCTTATGTATAGCTATGTTTATGCTTATGTTCGTTATTATGTACGTTTATTTTCTATGGCTTTACGCGGTATGATTGTGAAAGAAAATAGAAAGTATTATGTAACGTAAAGTGGAAGATAATGAATAGAGGAATGTAATAAATGAACGCATGCATTAATGAATGAATGCATGCATTAATAAATGAATGAAAGTAAGAAATTCTTGCAAGCAATATATGGAGGTTCACACCGAATGAAGGGTGTTAGCTCAACTGTGTGTGGGTTAGCTACCCTGGAAAGATTCATACTAGGGTCTAATCTTTGTGATTGTCCATACGTATGGGACCCTTGCACTTGCCCTAGGTACTGGAGTCAGCTTCGTGCATAATGTTCGAGGTCTATGATAGACCTCAGACCCAGTAACCAGCTTTGTGCATAATGTTCAGGGTATAGCATATGACATTGGTCCAGAATGAAAGATGAATGATAATGATGAGTGTATTTGCCATAGGCCTTTGGGTCAGCTTCGTGCATAATGTTCGGGGTGCAGTATGTGTCATCAGAAGTTAAAGAATGTACGAAAGAAAAATAAGGAAGATGTGAATGAAAGTGAATGGTAGCGATGAAGTATGATGATAAATGAACTAAAGTTAATGAACGAATGACGATGGAAGATAATAATATATTATCTATGTGTATGTATGATGTATGATCATGTATGGAAGTAAAGAAAGGTTTTAAGCAAAAGTAAAGTATATTTTATTTTAAAACTAGAACTCACTGAGCAACGCTGACTTTATGTGTTTTCAGTTGTTTGCTGAGGATGGCACGAGGTGGCTACTTTGCTTGTTTTGGATGGCATCCATTTTAAAACTAGATAGTACTACTTGTCTATTTTTTAGTTAGTTGTCTATTTTTTAATTAATGAAATGGTATCTATTGTTATTAAAGAAATTTTATTTATTGAAATGATATTTTAGTTTTTTAGCTATATATATATATATATATATATATATATATATATAGATATAGATATATAGATGTATATATATAGATATATATATATATAGCTTTTGGTAAGAACCAATTATCGATCCATGGACATGTGAGCTCCTGATACTAAGCATTTGCCATTATCTAGACGATGAAAGATGATTTATGAATAATATGATTAACTAATTTAGCTAACAATTAAACTAGTTGAATAAAGTAGACAAAGATGAAGATAATCAATTAGAGTAAGATCTCACTTAGACTTGAATCCACTTAGCAAAAAAATTACAAAATACATGAACCTGTGGTGGGATCATCCTCTACAAATGAAACATGAATGTAAAGTAGACTTTTGTCAAGGTTATCTAATTATATAACTTGTTAGAAAGCTAAAACGATAAACACATAATAGCCACCTAAAGTTACATATGTCATGAAGACCCAATGATATTATTAAGCCAAAGTTCAAGATGGTTAGGACTCCCGTCAAGGATACCAAACCCATAAATATATGGAATGTTAACACAATAAACACATGGTAACCAACTCAATTTGAGTAATGTAATAATAGCTATGGAAATCCTTCAATTTAAGAAAGCCCTAACAAGAATACACAAATCATAAATATAGGCATTATATATGGTTACACATACACGATGTTAAGAGATATTCATAACAAACATAATGATTTTCACAAACATTTGTATTTAGATGCACACTTGTTTAACTTAACTAAATAATCAACCATCATTTACCATTCCTAGTCATATGTCATAAACCACATAGTAATGTATGCATTTCATGAATAGATGTTTTAAAACATAAAGTTTTCCAATAATATATGATTATAACACCCACAAGATTCATCATTTCATCAATTTCAACAAGCATACACAATCATTGAAGAACATTCATAGCCTTGTAATAACCACTAACCTAATCGTCACCAAAAGTTACATGTAAAACGTCAAAGTAAGATAAGTTTCATATAATCTAAGTGATAAAGAGTGTTTAGCCCATAAGACTTACAAAAACCATAACCAAACTCATAACAATGGAAGAAAACATGATAGAAGTAGAGATTTTCAAGTCAAAGATGAGTAGAGGTGGGTTGTGTGGAGTTGAATCTTCTTTTGAAATGCTTGATCTTCAACCTAGCTTGAAATCTTGAAAGAACGCCTTCGAAGCTACCACAAGAATGTTGAAAAAATAGGGTTTCTACTCTAAATTCTTCTCCCTCTGAAATTAAGAAGAAAAAGGGCTTGAAAGGGCCCCTGATGCGTGTTATGGCCATGACAAAATTAGTCAGACCATAGTGCATAGGAAAAAGGGACCTGATGCATCTTATGGTCTTGACAAAATTAGTCATGACCATAACAACCTTTAAACTTCCAAAATCTTCATGCATTTCTTGTCATTTTCTTTTGAAATCACCAATCAATCATCCAAAACTACAAAATCAAATTTAATAATATTTAAATATAGATAAAGATACATTTGAAACAAAAACACTTAAGATGGGTAAAAATATGCATTATTAATATGTATATTTATTCATATATCAATATATATATATATACATATATATAATATATTATATATATATATATATATATATATACGTATATATATATACATATATATACATATATATATGGGAGGGTTTAAATAAGAACTCTATTTTTTATGAGAACATGTGAGTCACTAGTTTTCAATGATAAAATGGTAATTAACTAAACAAAAAAATTTATAAAATGAAAAATAACACATAGATAAAAAAATACAAAAAATGTTTATCTTGTTTTCCTCTTTCATAAAATAAAATTCATTTTACACATGTGTAATACCGGATTTACACATATGTAAATCCGATATTAAACATGTGTAGATAACAAGTGGAAGATTTTTTTAAAAAAACTATATATAAATATGGTACACATTGGAAAGATTAAAAATACTGAAATTAATGATGAATTTTTTTTTAAAATAAATAATATCGTGAAAAAAAGTTATCAGATTTCTAGAACTTGTGGGTTAGGATTAAGATTTGGAACGCTCGTACAAAGTCATGTGTATCTTTTCAACCTTAAAAAAGATGAAACCAGAAGAGCATATTTGACCCGACCCGATTAGAAAACTTGAGAATTTTTATGTTGTTTCATCAAAAACCTAATCACAAAAAATGCCCCTTTAAAAAATAATTCTAGTTTCTTCTATGGAAATCATCATTTCATTCTCAGAACCACAATCTAACGTGTACACATGAAACTCAATGTCATCATCCATCCACCTTTGAGTTTAACATATGCTATATGCAGGATCGGGTTTGTCACTTAAACACTTGGATTTCTCTCAAACTCACTTATAGAAACACTCAATTCAGATGAAGTAAAGTCTTTTACAAGAGTTGATAATAATAATAAGTAGTAACGGCACACAAAATAAATTTTCAAGGCACTTGTATATATTACTTTTCAACTCAAAATATTACAAGACTCTTACAAGCATGATATATGAGTTACAATGAGAGACTATATATACTAGATCCTACAGCCGGATATACTTTGATACCAGCTGGAAACCTAAGACTAAAGCATATACTACAATGCTAAAGTTAAGGTATCTTAGATAAAGTATTATCTAAGATATGATAGTCATGACATGTCCATGACTTATCTTTTGTCACTAACTAAAGATGGAAACTGTACTAACATAAAAGGTAAACAGTGGATTAAAGTATGGTCAACCGCATGGCTTTTGAGAAAATGCCATGCTGTATATCAGAGATTTGCAGCAGAGTGTCAGGCAGGCCATACTTATGTCCACTGGATAATAGCAGTGATTTCCGAAGGTAAGTTGGCTTCGTAAGAACAAGTTCTTCCAAACCCACTTATACTTCGGAAGTGGCTTCTATACTTCCGAGGCTTGAGGACTTCTGTGCTTCGGAAGCTGACTTCAGATCTTTCTTTCTAAGTCTTGAACTTCGAAAGTAGGTTCTTTGTCTTCGGAAGTTGGGACTTTTCTTCGGAAGTAAACTTTACACTTTTTCTTCGAAGAGCTCCTCTGTCCTTCGGAAGTTCCACAATAGCTTCGGAGTCCTTTATTTGTTGTACCAAAATCTTCTAAGTGACTTGGTTTTGGTTGCACCAGCCTTTCTAGATCCAACAAACTCCCCCTAGGCTGATGCTACCAAAACCTCACTTATATATACTTCTCAAGCTTTCAGCACCAGGGACAAAAGATATTTGTCTGTCTCTTTGTTCTTCGCTGAAATGGTGCTGAGAAGCTTGTACAAGTCATTGGTGGATAGGAGATCCAGTCTATCACTCTGAATGACATGTACCCTTTGTTGTGCCCCCTGAAAAGAGTTATTTGACGGGAGTTATAGTCATACTCCCATCTAACTATGGATTCTAGTTCAGGGCCTTCAACCATTTGTAGAAAGGCTTTGCCTTGGGTTGCTGATCCCTTCCTTTCCTCCTCCTCTCTCAGTTTCAACTCTGCTTCAATCTTGCTTCTAGCAGTTAGTTCGGCCATATGAAGGCTACCTAGATGACTTCTGATATGGGCAGCTATCTCAGAGTTTGAAGGGTTAGAGAATGTCTTTTCTGCTAACTTAGCAATATCAAATCTGCTTAAGTGTAGCAGAGATGAGGAACTCAGCCTGTTGAGCTCTCCATTCTCTCTTTCAACAACAAAGTTGTGAGATGAGTCTTCGAACCTCCACCGGATGATCTTCTTTCTAGGTGCAAGAGGTTGTCTTGGAACCCTGTCGATCTCTTCGTATCTAGTAGAGTCACCAGCCTTCTCCTTAACTTCTTTTCTTCCTCATTCAAAGTGTCTGAATTGAGGCCAAGGAGATTTGTAGCTTGGTCCAAAGTTCCTCTGGGCAGATCAAGAAATTGATCTCTAGTGAGGGAACTTGAGGATCCGTCAACATAGGTCAATTGGACAGAATCCTCATCACAGGAGATATTGCTCAGAGTTGTACATTTTATAAGCCTTGTCTTGACTGCTTTGAATTCTTCTTAGGAAAGATGTTTAGAAGGTTGAGGGGATGGTCTAATGGGTTGATGGGTAGGTTGAGGTGTTTGGGTTCTGGCTAGAGTTTTGGGTTGGATGATGGGAAGTTTAGGTGGTTGAGGTGAAGGAGTTGGTAGAAGTGATGGTGTAGGTTCAGGGGTGAATGGTTTAGTGGTTGGTTTGGTTTTGATGGGGAGTGAGAAGGGTATGGTTGGGTGGTTGTGGGTTTGGAGTGGGGTTGGAGTGGTTGCTTTGAAGGTTATCCTTGTCCCCTTCTGTACATCTCCTTCCTCTTCCCCGTGCGAATGTCAGCCTTAATGTCACTGACATGTCGCTGGAGAGTCTTTTGCGACATAGGACCCACCTGCCTGCTAGAGAATCCATGAGCTCTGAGATAGCTTTTCATCCAGGCTTTCTCACCTATTTTCTTGGCAGCGGTCAGTCCTGCTTCCTCTTCCTTCTTCTTCTTTTTCAAAAGCTTTTCCCTTTTAGCTATCTTTCTCTCTTCTCTCCATTTGATCTAACTCTTTGTTGAAGAGCCAGATTGTATCATTGTTATGTGGAGATAATTCTTCTTGAGAGAACCTCTGGAGGTTAGGAAGTTATCCTGTCCCTCCTGAGCTGTAGATCAGCTTCTTTCTTTTTCTCTCTCTCCCTTTCTTCTTCTAGGGCCAACCTTGCAGCTTCTCTTTTTGTTGTTTTAGGAGCAAGGTTGCCTTTTCTAGTTCTATTAACTCCTCTAATGGTAGCAGGAGTGCATCCTCAGTTGCAGCTTCTAGACTAACAAGTCTATCGATAATCTCTACCCTTTTTCGGTTGTTGACTGCCTCCTGGTTGGCTGCAGCTGCTTTGGTACTTGCAGCTAACAGTTTTCCAGTCGTTAGCCCACCTTTTCTTTTTCAGTTTCTTCAACCTTTCGTCCTCCTAAAGCTCTTCCGAAGTCATCTTCCTCTTTCCTTTGATGTCTTCGGAAGTAATAGACTTTGGGGTTCTTGGATAGAAGATTCAGGTTGAGTAGTAGAGATGGGAGCTAGAGTTAATGCAGATGTTGGAGCTAAAGGTTGAGTGAGAAAATCTTCTCTATTAACCTCAGATGCGAGTTCTAGGATTGCATCTGTGACTATTAGATCATCGGATGAAGATAATAGTCCTTCCGCCAGCAATCTCAGCTTCGGAAGTGTGAACTTTTTCTTCCAATGCTTTGAATTATGCTTCGGAAGTCTGTGAAAATGCACTATCTGTCCCAACAGTTTCAGTTGCTGGGCCATCAGTCCTTGTTTCCCTTCGAAGTTAATCTTAGGTTCCACTTGGACCTTAGGTTGACCAACTTCCTCAAAAGTGGTAGAAGGTGCATTTAACCTCCGAAGCTCTTGAGCTCCAAAGTAGATCACAGACATATCAGGGCTTGGCTGTTCTATGAGAGATTCCAATAGAACTTGTTAAAGAACCTATTGAGATCTTGGAGCATCATTTGATCCATTTAATAACAACTGGAGGAGGCTCAGGGAAGATTGAAGCTTGTTGCACTGGATATTTTGATCTCAAGGAAGTGAGAGCTTGACTTTGGGTTTCCTCTTGTCTTAGACTTTGTCTTTGAACACTCTCCTGCTTTTTGGTAGCATCATCCTGAGAGCTTGATGAGCTAGAGGAAGAGGTCAAAGAGACCTAAATTGGTACATGCCTAACAGACCTCTCAATCTGTTTCTCAGCTAGTTTGGCCTTGAGAGTTTCAATCTCAAGTTGCTGAGTGGTAGACCTATCCTCTAAACTCTTAACCTTGGATTCAAGATTTGATACTTTAGAAAGTAGGTCTTGGATGGTAAGTTGCATTCTTCCCTCATCTTCTTGTGAAGAATCATGGGGAGATGAGGTAACATACCTTGTATGTTCATCCTCACCACCAGATATGTTTTCTGGGCACCCTGGTTTCCCTTGCTCAAAGATGTCTCTTTCAGAGTCATCAAAGGGCATGGTTGTCGTAGATTCAGTCTCAGTGATGTTACCACTGTCCTAAGGATCCACTGAGAATCCTCTAGTAGTGGTAGCCGAATCTACATGAGTCCCCTCCATCAGTGGGACTCACCTCAGTAGGGCTTGCTGATGTGGGCTAGAGATAAGAGGTCTCTCTGGGCTCTGTTGATCCTTGAGAGGTGTTGTGGATCAACTTCATTGCCTTAAGAGACATAATCTCTTCATCAGTTCCAATTAAAAGGTCAGTAAAATATATGAAAGTGAAACCTAATGACCCGGGACGTTGATCAATATCTAAAGGTATTGAGCCTGTGATAGGGTTGTCCCTTTTTGGATGCTCAGGGGAGTATAGAGACTCACCCTGAGGGCTTTCAGTTTGGGTTGTGGGCTCATGGGTCTGAGACTGAGGACACTCAGGACTCATATTGAGGTCAATTGTGAAGGATGGTTGGACCTCAAGCTGAGTGGGAGCCCTTTGTTTCACTCTAGCCTTTTTGGGTTGAACAGGAGGGGCTTGTTCAATCAGAGTAGATTGAACAAGGGTTCTTTGGGGCGTCTTTGATAAGTGATGGTGATGGGTGGAGAAGGTAGTGTTGGCATTGTGGGGGTAGTTGCTGGTGGGGGTTCATCACCTGTGGGGTTAACAGGGATGTCACCAGGAGCCGTTAGCTCAGTCATACCTGGAAGAAGTGTTGTATCTCTTCCTATGAAGTTGGGACACTCTCTTCAAAGTCTGAAGATGGTCGGCCATTTGAGAAGCAGACAGAGCAGCTGCATAGACAAGCTTGCTCTGGTCCAGCTCGCGGTTGATTATGTGCTGGAGAAACCTGGGATACATGAAGAATGTGTCCTTCTGAAGATTTCCTATGAGGTAGTCAACACAAATCTTGAATAGTTGAAGCGAGACCTTTTACCAACCCATGAACAAGGCACCCAAGTTCATATGGGATTTGATTCCATCCCCCAGATTTATTCGACAAGCAGTGAAGGACCACGTGTATCGGAACTTCCATTTGTATGAGAAGTTAAATTTGTAGACAGTTGACCTGCTAACGTCTCCACCATATCCCATTTGAAGATAAGAATCGTCCAAATCTGCTTTGGGGAATTCCGTTGGAGCGCCCTCATCATGAAGCTCTTGATGCTCCCTGATGAGTTGTTCAGAAATGACCAACTCCTGGCCACAGATGCTCGATCGAATGACACGAACCCCATTTAGGGTTTCAATCTGACCATTTGCCCAAAATTCAGACATATGTTTGAGTAAATTGTGGGGTTAACAGTCAGAGCGGTGTAGTAGGAAGATTGGGTTAGAAAGGAGATAAATCTGAGAAGTCAGCATCTCTTGTTGAATCAAGAAGTGCGACTTGGTTGTGCTGAGGGTTGAAGGCCATTGGAAAGTTGAATGGGGATGATTTAGCTGGGTAAAGTTGAGTAGGAGAAATTTCTAGGGCTGTAAACTTTGCAAGTAAGAGAGTGAAAGTGAATAGTCGGGATTATTTAAAAGATTGTGGAATGGCGGTAATGGGGGTTAGGATAAGGTGATGTGATGGTTTAGTGGATGAAGTGACAGTGGCGGTAAGGTTAAAATCAGTTAAATAATCCAACATCATTGATAAAATCTTTGCTTTTTACAGTGTGGGGCCCAAGAAATTTACGTTACACAGTGAAATCTCTCTTCCGAGTGTAAAATATTTCCGAAGGTAACTTGTCTTCCGAAGGCAATTCTTACTTCCGAAGGCAAATCTTTGCTTCCAAAGGTTAGAGTTGCTTCCGAATAAAGAATTTGTAAGTTTCGGAAGTAGATCAGATATGCAATCAATCGCTTCTTCCGAGACCAAAAATTCTTCCGAGAAGAAAGTTATCCTTTGAGAAATTTTGCTTCGGAAGATATAAGAATGTCTTCCGAAGGTTAATTTCTCTTCGGAAGGAATTTACACTTAGAAAATTTCAAAGAGAATTTCTTGTAACAGTGCTTAAATTGTATTGACACAAGACTTACATACTAAAAAGGTTTTCAAAAGAGATTAGATTAATCAATGTTTATCATCCCAATAGCTGTTATGAGATACTTAAACCTTTGTTCATCAAAAGCTTTGGTAAACAGATCAACATATTGTTCATTTAAATCAACTTTGATTAACTTGATTAGATTTTTCTCATGAATGTCTCTAATGAAATGATACCTGATGTCAATGTGCTTAGTCTTGGAGTGCTTCACCGGATTTTCAGTAATGGAGATAGCACTGTTGTTGTCAATATGGATAGGAGTACTCATAAAGTTGAATCCATAGTCTAACATCTGATTTTGAATCCATAGCAGTTGAGCACAGCAGCTAGCAGCAGCAATGTATTCAGCTTCAGCAGTTGATGTAGAGACACATGATTGTTTCTTGCATTGTCATGAGATGATCCTTCACCAAGAAATTGACATCCTCCTGATGTGGATTCTTGTCAATATTGCAGCCTCCATACTCACTGTTAGAGTATCCAAAGATTGAAATCCTTGTTTCTGGGATACCAGAGACCTAGTTTAGGTGCTCCTTTGAGGTATCTGAGGATTCTCTTAACAGCAGCCAGGTGAGACACCTTAGGAGCAGCCTGATATCTTGCACAAATGCAAGTAGCAAACATGATATCAGGTCTACTTGCTGTTAGATACATCAGAGAACCAATAATTGCCCTATACTGATGTTGATCAGTATCCTCCCCTTCAAGGTCAGGACAAAGATTATGGTTTCTGGGTATGGGTGTCTTGGCAGGCTTGCAATCCTTCATCTCAAATCTTTCTAAGATGTCAGAGACATATTTAGATTGATTAGTGAAGAACCCTTCCTTCAGTTGCTTTACCTGAATTCCAAGGAAAAAGTCCATTTTTTCCATGGAGCTCATCTCAAACTTCTTCATAATGCTTTCAAAGTCCTTGCACATTTGGTCATTTGAGGAACCAAATATGATGCCGTCAACATAGACTTGTACGAGCCATAATTTCTTTCCAGACTTTCTGATGAAAGAGTCTTGTCAATGGTACCTAGTATAGCCATTCTTCAGAAGAAACTGAGACAGAGTCTCATACCACAGCCTAGGTGCTTGGTGCAGCCATATAAGCTTTATCTAATTTGCACACATAGTTGGGTGCTGTGGATCTTCAAATCCTAGAGGTTGGCATACATAGACTTCCCTGTCTATATCCCCGTATAGAAAAGCTCACTTGACATCAAGTTGGTATACTGTGAAGTCCTTGGATGCAACATAAGCAAGGAAGATCCTTACTGCCTCAAGTTTTGCAACTGGTGCGAAGACATCAGTATAATCGATTCCTTCCTCTTGAGTGTATCCTTGAACCACAAGTCTTGCCTTATTCTTGATGATCAAGCCTCTATCATCTCTCTTGTTTCTGAAAACCATTTGGTGCCTATAGGTACTTGACCAGATGGCAGCGGACATAGGTTCCATGCCTTCTGTCTCTTGAATTGAAGTAGCTCATCTTGCATCGATTCAATCCAGCTACTATCTTTTAAGGCGTCTTCTACCTTCTTGGGTTCTATCTGAGATAGAAAGCATGAGTACAGGCAGACCCTTGATGAGTCTGTCCTATTGTTCTCACACCCTCAGAGACATTCCCTATGATGTTCTCAGTTGGATGAGTGTTGTGAATCCTAAGACAAGGAATCACTTCCAGTTCCAGAGATAGACCCAGGTTGGACATATTCTGCTCAGGAACTAGAACACTTTGTCCAGCTGTTGTTCAAAGTCATTCAATGAGGATTGATTGAATGAATGAGAAACATCATCAATAGTTGGCTGTGAAGTAGTATTAACAGTGCATGTTCCTTCAAAATACTACCTCCTTCTGCCTGGTGTTGTGGTGGATCACCTTATGAGTTTTGAGGCTCAGTAGGTGACACTTGTTGAAGCTTCACTATTCCTTGATATAGTTAAACTGTCGGATCTATGAATAGTGGAAGCTTGATGTATTGCAGCACTTGGAGAATTTGGTTAGGCCTGGGAAGCTCAAACAGTTGATCATTAGCAGGAGCATCAGCATCCTTTTGAGCACCTATTCCAACTGAAACATTCTCATAAGAGGGTTTAGAATAGTTTGGAAACAATTCTAAATCAAAGATGTGATCAGGTCCATTCCCCCTAACACAAGGAGTGTGCTCATTACCAACTATATTGGATGAATCCTCAAATTGTTGATTCTGAATGTTGTATACTCTGTAGGCTTTGGAACTAGAAGAGTATCCAACAAAGATAGCATCATCCGACTTTTCAGCAAATTTTGCTAAATTGTCCTTTGTGTTAAGTATGGTACACCTGCTACAAAGGACCTTAGAACGCCAATGAACGGTGGCCTCTTGTTCCATAGCTCATAAGGGGTTTTTCCATGGGGCTTAACTACAAGAACTCTGTTCTGCACGTAGTATGCAGTGTTGACTGCCTCTGCCCAGAATGTTAGAGGTAGCTTTGAATCAACTAACATAGTTCGAGCAGCCTCAATAAGTGTCATATTCCTCCTCTCAGCAACACCGTTTTGTTGAGGAGTTCTGGGAGCACTATATTGCCTGGCAATCCTTTTTGAGTTACAGAATGAGTCAAGAACGAAGTTCTTAAAATCAGTCCCTTGATCACTTCTAATTATTTAAACCTTGTGATCAATTTGATTTTTTATTTTAAGAATAAAAGATTTTAATGATTCAACAGTTTCATCTTTAGTTCTTAAAAAGAATACCCATGTGAATCTTGTAAAATCATTAACTATCATAAGGCAATATGATTTCCTTTCAATGCTCATTATACTTGTGGGACCAAAAAGATCCATGTGCAATAAGTGCAATGGAGTAGTGATAGAGTTAACACATTTGGATTTATGAGATGTCTTGTGTTGTTTCCCTTTCAGGCATGCACCACAGTTGTCTTTGCAGAAAAACTCCTTTTTAGGCAAACCATGTACCAAGTTATTTTTAGCCAATTTATTCATTGTCTTAAAATTTACATGACACATATGTTTATGCCACAGTGTTGACTCATCACTATCAGCTTTGGAAAGAAAGCATGATACTTCACCTATTGGGGAAGCATTGTTCATATAAAGCTTGTACATATCCCCTTTCCTGGGAGATCTAAGAAGCACCAATTCCGGAGGAATTGTCATCCCTGGTTTGAGGATAATGCACTCATGTTCTGTGAAAAGCATTTGGTGCTTTTGATCACAGAATTGAAAAACACTTAACAGATTGTGTTCAAGCTGTTTGACAAAGTTAACTTTGTCAATTGTTAACATACCATTGGATATACTCCCTCTGCTAGAAATATATCCTCCGGTCTCACCTCCAAACTGGACAGGACCTCCATCATAATGTTGAAATTGTTGAAGGAGATATCTGTTCCCTGTCATGTGCCTAGAGCATCCACTATCTACAATCCAAATGTTGTTATTTTTGTCATATGGATGTCCCTGCACATAAGATGAGATGATTAGTTTTGATTGGAAACCCAAGCTTTATTGGTCTTGGGTTCTTCCAAAGATAATGACGTAATTGAACCAAAATTTATGCATGGGGGTTCAATGGATGTCTTCGAAGAGAGGTTTGGGCTACAACATCTTCCTTGATCTTCCATTCCATCCCTTGGTTGATCATGGAGGATGAGCTTGTTGAAGCTTTTGTAACTTGGCATTCTTCCGAAGCTTCTTTCTTTTCGGAAGAAGCCTTCACCACCTTTTCTTTTGAAGCAGTCTTCTTCTGGGATGGTTTGAAGGGAACTCTTTTGTTCTTTTGAGTCTTGATAGCTTTAGCTTCCAAAGCCTTTTCCCTTTCGGAAGAAGAATCTTCTTCCGAAATCAGCCTTGCTTCGGAAACAAGCTTTCCCTTTTTCATCACTTGAACCATTTGATATGGTCCAAATGAGAAACCTTCCCTGACTCCTTCCTTTTTAACATTATTTGCATAATGTGTGCTAGCGGGATTGTAGTAACAATCTTTGGCCATGTGGTTTTGCAGACCACACATTATGCATGCAATGTTAGTCTTTTGAAATTTGAGGATTGCTATTTCTTGTTCTTTTTATCTTCATCAGCAACTTTTCCCTTTAACTTCTGATCCTTTGGTAGGACAGGAGTGCTGGTATTACACCCCTTTCCTGAATTAGAGTTTCCAACCACCTAGAATCCAGCTGAGATGAATATACCCTTTTGCTTTGGGTCTATCTTAAGCTTGGACACGGCCACTTTCTTGGCAGTTTTTCTGGCTGCCTTAGCTCTACTTCTTCTGGATTGGTGGTCAGGGTTTGATCATCATTGGTAGGAGAGGACACAGTTACCTGGTTCTTCCCTGTGATGGTCTCCATAGTTGCATCATTCTTTGACTCATGAGAAGGTGGGTCTGCCGATGGAACCTCTTGCTCTTCAGTACCACACCTTGGTTGTCTTATAGACTCATAAGAGTGTGGTGGAGAAATTTCATTAGTTCCCAACCTCCTTTGTTTTGGTAGCAAAGTTTTGAGTGAGAGGATGATGCAAGGATGGCTTAGAAGTTTTGCTCGGAAATAACATACTTCCTGGCTTGAGCCTCAGCTGTGATAAGCTGGGCTTGAGCCTCAGTCATTTGGATATTAAATCCTTTATCTGAGTTTTATAGTTTGTATGTTCATTTTTTAATAGGGACACAGTTTTCTCTAACTCTTTAATTTTTCTTTGGTACTCAGATTCAGCCCTTTTAAAGTCAGATTTCAAAACATTTAAAGACTCAATATTAGATTTAATCTCCATATTGTAGTCCTGATACAATTTAACCTTAGCAATATAGGCAGGAGTACAGAGATGTTCATATACCTTATTTTCATCTGTTCCAGCCATGAGTGCTTGAGCAGGAGTCACATCCTGTACCATGAAGCTCCAGTCAACTTCTTGAGCCATTGCAGTTGTTTCAGTTTACTTTCCGGTGGGCTTTGGTGTAGAGGGATATGTGGAGACCTGTGGGGTTCCCAGCTTGGACTTGGGAGCCATGCATTCCCTTGCAAAATGACCAAGTTGGTTACAGTTGTAACATTTGGCCTTGGATTTGTCAAAACCAAATTTGCTATTGACTGGATTCTGGGGAAATTTTCTTCCAGTTCTCTTAAAGAGCTTCTTTGCTCTGTAGGTTAGAAGAGCCATTTGTTGGACTATGTCCACATATTCCACGTCATCCGGGCTGAAACACTCTAGATCATCAAAGCAGTATTGATAATCACTTGAATGTCCACTTCCTGAGACAAAAGCACAGCTGTCCTGAAAGGAGCTTTGCTGAGCTTGTTGAGACCTTGGAGTCTTAGGAAATGTGATGTATGGCCCAGAAGAACAAGATAGCTGCTGGGTGTAAGTCAGGTATTGTTGAGGCTGGGAGATTCTGAGCCTTCAACAACTATTAAGGCGTTGCTAGCAGGAAGACTCAAGGGTCTGCTTGTCTGATGACCTCTCTTACTTTCCATTTCCAAACGGTAACCATCAAGGATCCCATAAAGTTCGGTCATGGTGAGTGTATTCAGATTTTCTGTTCTCCTGATAGAGACACAGTAAAATGTCCACTTATTGGGCAATGCACTCATGAACTTTCTTGTAAGGTCTCTGAGTTCATGAGCAATTCCCATAGATTGAAGGGAAGAAATGAGATCCATGTACCTAAAATATTGCTGGCTAAGAGTCTCTCCAGCAATATGGGTGAAGTTCTCGAACTGCTGTTTCAGTGAGTCCTTCTTGGAGTCATTTGAGCTTGAGTACATTTGAGCAAGCGCATGAAACAGTTCCTTTGCAGACTTGCAGTGCTCAAACCCCACCATGATAGAGTTTGGAATTGCAGTTATGAGAACAGTCATGGCATTGCTGTCAATGTCAAGCTTCTTCCTGTCTTCATCAGAGTAATCTTTAACAGCTTTCTCGATCATGGCACCGTTTCCACCAGCTACTTTTGGCTTATACGGGCCATTGACAATGGATTGCCACATTTTGCTGTCTTGATATCTGATGAATCCCTCCATTCTTCTGCTCCAGGACCTGAATTTTCAGGGGTGATGATGGGTGCTTTGGTCATCGTCCCCATCTCTACTTCAGATTTGTTAAGGGCCATTTTGAGTGAGGTATAAGGAGGAGTGAAAAACAGGTTGATTAGGATGGTAAGATCTCACAATCAAGAGCCTAAAAAGCTCTGATACCAATTGCAGGATCGGGTTTGTCACTTAAACACTTGGATTTCTCTCAAACTCACTTATAGAAACACTCAATTCAGATGAAGTAAAGTCTTTTACAAGAGTTGATAATAATATAATAAGTAGTAACGGAGCACACATAAATAAATTTTCAAGGCACTTGTATATATTACTTTTCAACTCAAAATATTACAAGACTCTTACAAGCATGATATATGAGTTACAATGAGAGACTATATATACTAGATCCTACAGCCGGATATACTTTGATACCAGCTGGAAACCTAAGACTAAAGCATATACTACAATGCTAAAGTTAAGGTATCTTAGATAAAGTATTATCTAAGATATGATAGTCATGACATGTCCATGACTTATCTTTTGTCACTAACTAAAGATGGAAACTGTACTAACATAAAAGGTAAACAGTGGATTAAAGTATGGTCAACTGCATGGCTTTTGAGAAAATGCCATGCAGTATATCAGAGATTTGCAGCGGAGTGTCAGGCAGGCCATACTTATGTCCACTAGATAATAGCAGTGATTTCCGAAGGTAAGTTCTTTCTAAGTCTTCTGAACCCACTTATACTTCGGAAGTGGCTTCTATACTTCCGAGGCTTGAGGACTTCTGTGCTTCGGAAGTTGACTTCAGATCTTTCTTTCTAAGTCTTGAACTTCGGAAGTAGGTTCTTTGTCTTCGGAAGTTGAGACTTTTCCTTCGGAAGTAAGCTTTACACTTTGTCTTCGGAAGAGCTCCTCTGTCCTTCGGAAGTTCCATAATTAGCTTCGGAAGTCCTTTATTTGTTGTACCAAAATCTTCTAAGTGACTTGGTTTTGGTTGCACCAGCCTTTCTAGATCCAACACTATATGCTTAGTGTATTTATACATATATAGCTTCCTCAGATGTTTATTATTAACTATTTTTTCCTCATCTATTATAAATGTAACTATATTAATATAACCAGTGTTTGAATATAAATGTAACTATAATATAACCGGTGTATAAATTAGTGCATTGAGCTGGTGTGTTGAAATTTGTAGGTTTGGTTTCGATGTTATATATCAGTATTTATGTTCTGGTTTTTAGAAGTTCATATACATGATTTTAAATTTTTTAGATTATATATTTGGAGAAATATGTGTTGATAAAAAACTTAAGATATTGATGTTTGAGATTATTAATATACTTTTAAAAAATGTATAAGTAAAAAAAAGATTTTTCTTAATGTTAGACTTTTTTAATCTTTTTACACTGAAACATAATCTTGTAATCTTGTTACAGATTTTATTAATAATATTTTATATGAATAACAACTATAATAATTTATAAATAATTGTTGTTAATATTAATGAAATGAGTTATTTGATTTTAATTATTACAACTTTCATTTATTGGCCGGGAATAATTCTAACTTAGGAAATATTT